>CM037831.1:13761788-14352836 GCA_021234535.1 Stichopus chloronotus
CACCTGTGTTTCATCCAAACCACAATGGTTGACTGAGATCTAGCTGGCTTCTCTCCTTGAAGTGCCTGCAAAAGTCAGACATCCCTTGGTGAGAAGCTGTTACTGCAATGTGTGTAGCCAGGGAGTAAAGTCCACAGCAGCAAAAAAACTAATGCTATCAAGGATAAGAGAGGAAGTTGGACTGGAGGGGGAGCTTTGTGTTAGGAGTAATATTTTCCATTAGATAGGGCAATCCTGGTACACTTACCAGGAAGTGACACGTGGGCTACAATAAAGTCTACGCAATACCAGCAGGCGTGTGGTCAATCACATCCTGACCCTTTCACGATAAATTTGTCCAAAGCCATTAATCTAAAATGGAAATGGCCCTTCCTCTTAGTAGCTGTTTGGGGTTTACCCTCCAGAATTCCCCAGGAACATTATTGAATTGTATTCCGCACTTGTAGTGCATGGTGTATACAGTACTATGTGGTATATCAGTGTAACAAACATGGTTAAATACTGGTTAAATACTTGTTTGCATAAAATGTAAACAATTAAATGTCTAGTGGATGTTTTGAATAGCACCGTCATGGTTGCACACATGTTACATGACCGGAACCGCCGTTGCGCCCGTAACTGTAGTATAATACCGCACACTAACATTACCACCTCTTAGTAAAACTACACTTACTGGTAACTCTGTAATTGATTTACAATTCCATATAGCCATAACTCATAAAGCTCGGACACATATCTTTTTTAGTATGCAGCTAGTGTGCATGTTGAGTTTATGATGCCCAAACTCCTTGCAGTAACACTGTGCAAACTCACATAGCCAGGATGTGTGTAAATGTTGATCCTCGGAACTTGCGTGTGAATAACTTGAACGTTCAATCAAACGTTTAAATGACATTCTTTCCTTCTTTTATATACATCAAAATTTCCATACACTTCACAGTATTCTCTCTGAAGTTATTGTCATCATTCGCTTGTGCACGAAAATCGCCAGCACAGCAAATGAATGCAGTAATTCGTTTGGAAGGTTTGGCCGTCCAATGACGAGTTCAGCATATCCTGCACAAGGCAGTTGTCTCCAAAATGGTTTTCTCAAACAATCCAACTTTTGTTGTATTTATACAAGCGGAATGAAAACTGGTCGGTTCTGATGGCGAGAAGCTGCGCTCTATGTCTGATTTGATCTTTTTCTTATTTAAGTTTTTTGAAGCCTCATTTGAACATCCAAATACTTTGCACATTGGCATTTCACTCTGTAAAGAAGTGAATAGCAAAAACATTTAGAATCCAGTACGTCTTGAGGGAAAGCTGTTGCTTATTAATGAAATGGTTTCGTTCAAATTTCCCGGTAAAAAATTGGTGGGAAGTTTTATTAATGGTTTCATGAAATCCAATAGCCTTAGTGTGATTTTCAGATTATCCTTTGATGTTTCAACTGAGTCTGATTATTTTTTCATCTATTCTCACCCTTTACACCTGCCTACTTTCTCAGGGCATCTGGGTACCACTACTGCTTCTCAGCCTGTTTTTCAGCTAAACATGGGTATATAAACTGTCTGCTCTATGCTCCACAGATTTCTGAATATCTCATTGCCAAGCGCTTTCTCATTGATCAGTAAAAATGCCAATTTGCATGATCATTTTGCTAATGATTGATCTGCGAATAAGCTGTTAAACTGTAAATGAAACTGTTAATTGAATGTTAAACCACCAAGATCGATGTTGTGTTTCAAACATGTAGGCAGTGTAAACACTGACAAAGGAAAAGCATTGCCGTGCGTCGTTTTGTGCAGAGTTTTCCAGCTTCCCTTGCTGCTCTCTCTAACGGAGGGTTTTTCTAATTGGAATGTTCTTTGCAGATTTTGCCATGAGTAACTGGCAGTACAATAACGCCGATGACGAGGATCGACCGCCAGCTCCGCCTGTGAGAGTAACAAGCACAGCCAAGATGGAAGCCTATCCCCCCGGATCCAAACCACTCCCTTCAGCACCAACAGATTCGGAAGATAGAAAGAAGAAGAAGATCAAGATGCCCTGGAGTTCCAGACCCAATAATGACCAATGTGAGCTTTGCAAAAAATAATTTTTGAAAAAATATTACCTTTTTTTCCGACCACTTCTCCTGTTGGACAGTATCTCTCACTTCAGGTGCAGTTTGAGATGGCATTGCACCATGGCCACATCATATGTGACGACATTTTCATTGTGCCTGAGCTTTTCCTATGCTTCCTAATGGTGTTGTTTTACACTGATTGATGATTTCTGTGTACTTGAGAAAACAACTGTGGCTTAAATGCTTGCACCCCCAGAGACCCAGTGAGACCAGCTATCCTTCTCCATCTTATAATGGGCGTAGCAGTAGAGAGTGGCAAATGCTGTGATAGCTAGAGGAAGGAAGTTATTCCATATGTAATGCTAATGTCATAATAGTCTCTTTTCTTTGATATCCAGTGAACTTGTTAAGTCCGTAGTGTCGTAGATGATGATATTTTTTTTTTTCAATTATGTACTGTGTTATAAAGTGAAGGTTAGTGGATGTACTTACATTCCCTTCAGTTTGGTCGTGCAATAGATTTTGGCCCACATGTTCAATCACAACAAAAATTGCAACCAGTTGTCTCATTTCACTCGTGCATTTTCTTTGATATCATCGTTTGTTTAGTTGGCCATTTTATAAGGACTAAATAAAGTGAAGGAAGAATTAATGTTAATCATCGCCAAGGGAAACAAATTTGCTCCGTCTCTAGTCTCTGAAATTATTACATATTCCCAAAATATAAGTATACACATGTGAGAATCAGCCACTCAAATTATTACCCCAAGCGAAACTTATTGAAGGCTGATGACTCACATAACATCATAAACCATGCTAGCTTTTTTTTTTAAAGATGTTCCTCTTCTAAAGCTTGCATCTGTGTGTTACCTTCTATAGCACCATGCACTGGAGGTGCTTGCTGGCTTTTCCTTTCCCCAGGGCGGTGCCCTCAGAGGCTCTTCCGTCGGCAACTTCTCTCCGTTCCTCTAGTGAATTGAAACCGTGGTTTTCATCATCAGTAGATGTAAAGAAACAGTAAACATCATGGCCTAGCATATATGATTAATTATCATCTTGATGTGTGTAACAGTACTCCCGCATCTCAGCAAAGCTGCTGCTAGTTTAAGATAACAAGGAAACTGCACACGATATACGTAGAGCATGTATGTGCTGTGCATGTAGGCCTATGCATGGCCATATATATTCAAATGACAAGAGGGAGAATATGGGATACTAAAGAATGAGTAACAATTACCAAAGTGGAAGCAGATCTTAGAGTATGGATAATGTGGTCATACATATGCATACAGCTTGAAAATTGAAAAACAGGGGTAAACAGGAGGAGTGTATTTGTTGTTTTAGGTTAAAACAAAGAGGAGTGTTAAAACCAATGTTTGTGGACATAGAATGATAGATCATTCAAAATAAGGTAGGACAATAGCCTTCTTTTCAAGAAGTAGGTTCCTCACAGATAGAAATGCAGTTATTTGCTACTGAACAATAATTTGTTCACCCAAACTTTGCAAAATTCAAATGATGCATCTTCCATTACTCACCACATCACACATTATGTTTGGAAGAGAGGAAGCTTTTGCAGATGTTTATTGATGAGACTGAATGATTAACAATGATTAAAGCTATTTCTTTGAATGCCAAGTTGTTGCTTTCTTAACACCCTATTTCTCTTTAAAAGTAAATACTGTCTTTAATCTCTTATATCCTGTGACAAGTTGTAGGAACTGCACTGTAAATGTCAGAGGTCTGTCTGTTAGGTTTCTGACAATCAAACCTTGGATGTATCAAGTCCAAATGATTGTATTTTGGGGATATTTATCATAGTGTATGTCAATGTTTCTTCCAAATATAATATCCATTGGGTCAAAATAATGGGTCATGACAAAAATTGACTCACTGTAAATTTCAGTGGTGCAGGTGTTCATATTCCATCAATTTGTAATGGCAAATGGCACACTGTTTTTTTCCCAAGAAAATCAGTTTGTCGAATTTACAAACCACTGAGTCTAAGTCACATCTTAGGAGCTCAGCTGAAACACTGGTGTGTAACAATTTCATGAGCACATAAATGAAAAGTGTACATAATGCCCCTCCTGCATATTGTTATTATGCAAAATTTGATGTTTATTATGTATATTATTATGTTTGTTCATTTTATTATGTTTGTTCATGCATATTATGCATATTATTATGTTTGTTCCATGCATTGCCTTTGCAAGTGCGCATGGTGCTAGAAGTCTGCACCATCTTAAATTCAGCGCATCGCTGCTTCAGAAAGTTCAACGTTTGAAAGGAACTCCGGAGGTGCTAGCCAATGATTTGCTTGATTTCTGCTTCAAATTTTACTGTGAACTTTTTCTTTTTTAAATAATGAATCAGAACCTGATTGTTGTGTTCTTTCCTTCCACAGCTAAATCCAAGCCGGAGATATCCTACCCAACATGTTTTGAGCATACAGTTCATGTAGGTTTCGATGCAATCACAGGAGAATTTACGGTAAGCTCACATGGAGTGTTGTATCTGAAAGTGAATTTGAACAATTGGCAGTTTACATGCCTCTGGAAATAATTGCAATGTTTTGGTCTGACAGTTCTTTTTTAAAAGATTATGCAGCAGTTGTAGTTCAATATTTCTTTGAGAATACTGTACTGTCTAATAAATCAGAGAGACAGACTCACTGACTCACATGGTTTCAATGTGAGTCTCATAGTTTCGGATGTTGTCTCATGGTGAAAATAACTTTGCTGCAATGCAAGGTATTTCCATTGCTGATTCATTGGTTTTGATGTTAATTGTAACCTTTTCAACCACACGTTGTGTTTGTGTGTTGTATCTGTGTTTGTGATGCCAGTCTTGTAAATACAATATCTCCAGAAGAGAAACTTAGACAGATCTGATATTTAGTATTTAAGTGAACCACACTGAGTGTAAGAAATCTATTGTTTTTGGTGAAGGTAAAAGGTCATTTGACATCAACAGGGATCAAATTGTGAAACCTTTGTGAACTTGATATCTTTAGAATGGAAGCTTGGACTGATCTCATGTTTTGTATGTACTGTTTTCGGATAGAACCAAATTGCTTTTTGGTGAAGTTTAAAGGTCATGTGAGGTCAACAGAGGTCACATTGTGAAAACGTTGTAAACACTATCTCTTAAGAAGACAAGCTTGGACAGATCTGATATTACATATGTAGGTGTATCTCATTGAGCACAAAAATCCGATTGTTTTTGGTGGAGTTCAAAGGTCCTTTGAGGTCAACAGGGACCAAATTGTGAAAATTTTGTAAATACAATACCTCAAGAATTCGAGTTAGCACCAATGTGATATCTTTGTTATGTAGGTTTAGTGGTGAGAAATGTGTAATGAAAAAGCCTCTTGTATTGGAAGAAGGGCATTTGGTTCAACAAGGATCAATTTGTGATAACCATATACATTTAAGGACTCCCAAGACAGAAATCTTGGATACCTCTCTTTTTTTAGTTTGCAGCCAGTGTGTATGTTGAGTGTATGATGCCCGTCAGCTATCAACTCAGGTCAACAGATGGCAGTGTGTATAGTGGTTGTTACATAACTGGTGGCATGATACGTTACTGAACTAATATCGTAAAGACCACTCATCCGTCACCTCATGGTAGTGATGTCAGATTCAGAGGCCTCATGGTTGAATCTTCAAAACAGCAATGCATTTGTGCATTCTGGTTAACGCTATTATCGCACCACCGATTTATCGTTATCAGAAAAGTGATTTTCTATGAGAGCTACTGTAAGACATTAACATGGTGAAAGTAAATCATCCTAGTTTAGCAAGCACTCTTCGTAGTATGGTAGGAGCTGCTGTAAATCTCCAGGTTTGGAATGTTATCTCCACGTTTTCTTGTGCGAACCTCACTTTTTGCCTACTTGTAGGTTGGCAAGTCTAAAAGTTTTAGGTGTTCTGTGTTGCTATGGATACATTCATTATTTTTAGACATTGTCACTTTATTGTGAACCTACCCTTCCATTAGTTTTCAAAACGGCTTGGTATTCAATCGCCAATTTCTTTGGAATTCAATCACCAGGCTGTTAGGTATTCAGTCACCAGTGTGGCAGATAGTCTTTCATCAATATGGTAGATATTTAATCATCAGTGCTGTAGATATTCAGTCATCAGTACCGTAGATATTTTATTTGTAAGTGTGGTGGTTATTCAGTTAACATTGTTGTAGGTATTGAGTCACCAATTTAGCAGATATATTCATTCATCAGTGTGATAGACATTGTCATCAGTTTAGTGGCTATTTGATAATCAGTGTATTAGATTTTTAATCTTCAGTGTGGTAGATATTCAATCATCAGTGTAGTAGATACTTGTGCAATAGATATTTAATCATCATAGTGTAGATATTTCTTTCATCAGTGTGGTAGATATTCAATCATCAGTGTGGCAGCTTCCTGTGGAGTAGATATTCAGTCATCCTTGCGGTAGATGTTTCTTTCATCAGTGTGGTAGGTATTCAATCATCAGTGTGAAAGGCATTCAATCACCAGGAAGTGGATTCTTCCCTGGATCTTTCATCCATGGGGGGTATTAATCTGGGAGAAGATAGCTGTCTACTGTGTGGTACTTTTTATCAAAGTGTTAGAGATGCCTGTTGTAGATAGGAGAACAATATACTGAATCATGACACCTAGAAAATTAGTAAAGTTTGGTTACCAACATGAATGACTCATACTCTCCTTGTGAAATCATTTCCAGGGTATGCCAGAGCACTGGGCAAAGCTCTTGCAAGTTGCACAGATCTCAAAAGTTGAGCAAAAGAAGAACCCCCAAGCAGTCTTGGATGCATTAAAATTTTATGATGCAAGTTCTCATCAACAGACAGACACTAAGTTTATGACACAACATAAAGTAGGTAAGTTCCTGTGTGTCATTTTTGTGCAAAGTTTATCAGTATCTGTCTTTACCATGCATTGCCTCATGACCAGCCTCTGGACAAAGCAATTATGACTGTCTTAGAATGTAAAGGTTTTCATATCTTCAAAAACATGAGAGAAAAACATCCAAGATTTCGTGCAGTTTTGTGTGGAAGTTACATCATTGGAAGCAATTTTCTCAAAATTGTATGATTTATATAACATTAATGATGAACAATCTTAATGTACAAGCACTGCTTATATCTGTATTCTAGTAAACATCCAGGGGGAACTACTGTGTCACTTTCATTGTGTTTTAAGTGGTAATCTTCATTAGCTCTTCTTTTTTTCCTTTTTTATTGTCTGTTTGAAAATATTTGATTTTGTGAATGAACATTCAATGTTTCTGGTGTAGTGATTTGTCTTAAAAGTGAAATCCTCACAAGTCAGCGAGAGCAGAGTTTAGGGAAGGAAGTGGGTCACAGTTGTGGAATGTTCATTGATGCAGTTTTATCCGGACAGAAAATGTTTTTTGAATTGTGTGGAATGTCGCTGCAGGCTTCTGCAATATGTGGTATGGTGTAATGATTGATAACTGCATTGTCATGATACAAGTGATAATGAAAGTGAAATTAAAAAAAAATGGTGTTGATGGAGGTGTGTTTGGTGCAGATAAAGTATATAGGCCTCTAAAGACCTCTATCAGGGATTTTGAATGGTAAGTCCTCAAGCAGATATGAAGGTGCTGTATTCACTCAGTCACATGTGACTATTCATTCCGTCACCATTGAGTCTTCTACTGTTTGTCTTTACCCGTGAACACTAAGTGCAATGTACCATCATCAGCATTGCAGACTTTTCATTGCTTCAATAAGTAGTGCCTTAGAGCCAAATTGTCTGAATGAAGTAATTAGTTGTCACAATACTCAGGCTCAAACACTCAGTGATAGTATCTTGAATGTCATTCTGAACCTCACAACATTGGAATATGAAGACCCAAAATATAGCCTCTGAAATATTCTCCCTGTCAGAGTGGGAGTGTGCATACCTGATGTACGTGGTGTTCGGTGAAAAGCGGTTTACTTCACTCCACACTTAACTGTCACAACACAGTAGCTCCACTCCCATCTATTGTGCCAAGTATGCTGGTAACCTGTTGATATTACTTGCAATGCCAACTGATCTAAAGCTGGCCAGCTCCCCTATCCCATTCTGCCATCCCTATGTGCATGGAGTGGAGTTCTCTGCACATGAGTCACATGTGTCAATGAGAGATAGCAGTTTAGCTACCTTGTCCTCTTTAGGCAGATGTGGCGTGTTAAGTTTTTGAGTTGGTACCCACTGTGATCTTATTAGCCAATTAGCACAGGTCTTTGAGTAATATTACCTCACATCCATGGGTAGTGACACATTTTGAATACATTGTATTTTACACTAAGAGTCTGATTTGTGACAAGCATGGCAGTTGCTGTCAAAACTTTTTGAAAAGTGAGAGGATCAAATCTCACAACATTTGCAAGAAATTCAAAGAGAGTTGGCCATCTTAGTCCAGACACTTTTGTGTTTAATTTGCTGGCTTTCACATCCTCTTCAGTGAACTGAGTCTTGGTTATCTCAAGGAAGAGATGAGCAAACTTGAAACCCAAACTTGAATCAAAAGGCAAAACTAATCGTGGAATTATTTCTTTGTAAGTGTCATGCAGGAGGAAGAGACTTCCCTTCCCCATTAACCCTTGTTCTTGATAGAAACCAAGTTGAAGCATGTAATAGCACTTAAAAACATGAGGAGTCATCCCACAAAAGTTTGATGATGTTGAAGTTATCTACTAATCACATATTATAACAGTTTTTATGTGTAGAAAGGTAAACAAAAGTGTCTCATTGACAGCTTGATCCATCATAAACTAAATGTGAGAAAAACCCCCATAGACCTGTCTGACAAGTGCCCTGTGGTTGAAGATCGAACTGAAATTTGTGTACTCTGTTCAAGCCCTTGTGTGTTTTAAATTCAATACCTATAGTTGCTGATGCATATACTTACTTCCTCAATGGCTTTACTACTAGCAAATCTAGACGTGCGTTGTAAATAATTAAACCTCGTGTTTTCTTGCAAGTGAAACTCAAGGGCATTCCTTTTAACTAGTTGAAAATGAAACTGCCATCAGTAAAGTTCAGCCGCAGTAGAGAAAGTTACTGGCGGTCATGTCACAGTTCTAGTTCAGTTTGTAATCCCACAGATAGGAAGTAGAAGCAGCATGTGTACAGGATGCACTGAAAGCAGGTCAGACCCTGTCGCTTTATCCCTCGCCGGTATAGTTTTAAAAGTGAAGTCTTCACAGTAGTTGTCACACACCATGTCACCAATCGCCAGTCAATACCACAGAGAATAATCTCTTCGTGACTGTACTTTCTGCAAGTTTAAATGAGTAATGTACAACTTAGTGTGTGTGTTTCGGTTCGTTCAATCGTTGTCTGGTCATCACAGTTGGGCACTGTGAATATTTCAACTTATTAATCGTAATCACCTTTTTTTAAATCTGACAGGCCTCTGAGATACAGTTGGTTTCAAGGTTTTCAATTCGAGATGTTTCTCCACATTTGAGAATGATTCTGCCAAGTAGATGCTTGATTGATCACCCCTTAAAGGGGCTCATTCAGTTGATGTGTCTATTTTGTGACGTTTGTGAAGGAAACTGTTGCGTGCTAATACTTCAAACTCACTGAGTCGTATGTCTGCTCCTACAGTTACTGAAAATGTGAGAGGGGTTTACCAATGGTTAATGTATTTTGGTAGTAAAAAGTAGTAGAAAGTGTCTGGTGATAGATTTACAAAATTTAGTGATTTTGATCGTTGAGTTAATATATCATCGCGGCTCCAGTTGTCTGTCAGATCTTCAGAATCCCTTAGTGTGACCATTTACCATCAACATATGACTAATACCCAATAGGCGTGGGGAAATTTCATGAACTTTGTGAACGGACTCAATGAGCCCCCTTTAAGTCCTCAGTCAAGTCCTCACTCAAGGTAAGTATAGCTGTGTGCAAACAGTCACACTTTCAATCCACACTCTCACTCTCCTCATACAAGTTTGGGTATCATTTTTTGTCACCAAACTTAGGATGCATACTAATCACCGTATCATGCAGCTTATCGTGTATGTAATCCATCAACAGAACTGCAACTACGCTGGATGTTATCAAATGCATTTGTGATATCAGTGGGGTTTTTTTGTGGTCAAATGAGGTCACTCATATGAGGTCACTCATATTAGCATATTTGTAACAGTTATGTTCATCTCACTCATAGTCGTTTAATTTAGGTCGTTTGTCAGGTGGACAGTCAGCGCTGAGATCGTAATCTTCACTCATTCTACCTGTTTTTGGCATTGCTATCTCTTGGTGGTCAAGATTTTATAATTTTTCAGGCCTTGAATGGCAGTTGTGTTAACTCACAGACATACTACCTGTGGGAGGTTGTTTTATGATGCTCAGTGATCACACAAGTGTGGAGGAAGTCTATGGCCTATAAATTCCAACTTTAGGTCAGGTGACTTCCAACTTAACAATAGAGTGAATCAATTATATATTAAAGAGAACTGTCTGGATCTATAGAAATAGTTGTGACAGTGGTCTGTTTTCTCCCATTTTGCAGGTACACCTAGACCACCTTTAGATGGTGTACTTGATAATCAAGTCAGCATATCGGTAAGTATATCACCATGGCGATGTAAATAGTAACTCCTTTCAGGTGATTGAATGTTCCTATAAAGCATAGCCTGCCATGTAGGTTACCAGAAAAAGTAGCTCTGTTTTGTGCAGGTTCTAGATTAAAGTGGTTGACAACCAGTGACCAAGAAGGAGAATATTTTCAAAACTGAAGGCTATTTTAAGGTCATGTGACATGCTTCTAGAAAAGAGCTGGCTCTATTCTGAAGTTGTAGAGTGAAACCCTTCATGACAATCCTTTGGAATTTTTCTTCATGTCTGTTACTGTTTTTAAGATATGACTTTTCAAAGTTTGATGAAAATGTAAAACAGATGATGTGGAGTGTTGCACAGTGTCAGTATTTTCTGTTATCTGTTCATATAATGTCTCTTAATAACTTAATTACTGGTTTCACATTTTTAAGGGATATGAATATTTTGGAAGAAAATATATGCTTCCAGAATAAGACCCTCTGGGCATGGAAAATTCTCAATTGCCCTTGAAAATAAAGATTCAGTAAACAAAGGATAACATAAGGCATATCATAGGAGTCCATCTCTTTGATGACACAAATTAGCATACTTAGCCAATGTTTATTCATGAGGCAGGTATGAGACAGGAATTTGCTCGTTAAATTGTCAGTATTTGATTAATTTTGATGGGGTTTGTGGCTGTGTTCAACGATTAATACACACAGTACTCCAAAATGTCATTTTCATGTCATGTGACCTTAAAAGATTGTGTCTGGAAAGGAATGAGCAGCATTTGCAAAGTGCCTCATGATTGATCGTGGTTCAGTGGTAGTAGTTAAAAGTATCAGTATGAACACACAGAACCACTTTCAAGTAAGGACAGGCACAGATCTCTACTACTCCTCTCAATTAGCTGAAAGTTTGGTGTTTAGGGATTTGGTGTTTCTCAACTTAAGATGTGAAAAAAGAAGGAAAAGAGTTGAAGGTTGGTAGATTTAGTAAAACATATCACACTTAAGTTTTCTTGTATGAGATATTTTCAGAAAGTTCTCATCTCAACACAACAACTGCACTCCCATTTACCGTGCCAAGAGAGCTGATAACCTTTAGCACGACCTCTGGCACTATCTGGTCTAAAACTGGACTAGTGCCATCTTCCTATTCTGCCATCCAATGTGCTGGGAGCTGGCAAGTCTTGACAAATTTCTGTCCTCAGATATCATATGTTTGTGTCTTGATCTTGCATTTCTTGGCTTGGCTGATTCATGTTGAAAAAAATTTCCCCTGCAAGATTGCTGCCTTCCAGATGAAGTAAACACAGGGAATCATAGTGTTGTGTGAAGATAAGTGGGTACAGAGGTAAAAAGGAGTCAAAGGACAGCAAACTTGTGACAGGATTGTAAGTTAATTTGTTCACAGGAAGTTACAGATAAAGTAAGTGAAAGAAACAGGAGGACTCCATAGAGTGTGAAAGATGATGTAATCATAAATCAACGTGGGATAAGAAATCAGGGGGTGACAGATATGAAATGAGTAATAAATGCTTTTATATGTGTTTTTGTATCTAATCAGAAACAACCAGAAGAACCAGATGACGATGATCAGGAACAACCGCCTCCCATTGCACCGAGACCAGAGCATACGAAGAGTAAAGTAAGCCTTATGCTGTTTTATGTTTTGTGTGAGACTGAGATAAATGAGAGTAAAAATAGTCCAATTTCTGAAATTCTGCACTGTTTGTCAGCCGTGATAACATTGGCCACTATTGCTGCAATATTACGACATTGGAAAGACACGCAAACCTGGAATAGGCTGTTAAGATTACTCACTGATGATGCAAAGACCAGCCCAGAAAAATGAACAGTGAAGTGAGTATGATATCTATGTAGAACTGCATGACAGAATAATCAAACATTGTGTCGTCATTCTAAATGTGTACCAAATCAAGTTATATTGCCCCAACCTATGCTCTGCAATGAGAAGTTCAAGTCCATAATTTCATGATCATTTTCATTGCATTTTATATAGGACATCGCAGGTTCTCTGCAAAACCAAAAAAAGTAAAACTTGTCCATGTGCTTTCCTTGACAGGAAGTGATACTGATCTGATACAGACATTGAGTAAATGGCTAGTAGATAGTACAGTACCCTTTCTTCTTTGTTTTGTTCCCTTTGCCAGTTATGTAATGACAGTAGTTACATTATTATGCTCTGGACCATCAGCTGCTTTTGACTTCATTCTCCAGTATAGCAAGCCAAACGAATCTTAACTTTTGAATGAAATTAGAGGGTGCCGTTGAAGCAGTTAAAATTAGATAATGGTATTCTCATCACATAGTCATCACCATAGTATTTATGGATTTTGGTCGAAAGTCTTTGTGATGGAGTTTCTTATCCACAAGCAGTCTTTGGTCTCACCTTGGTGGACCTGAGTTTGGCAACAAATTAATCATTTCATATCTTAACAGAGCAATATATGCCACAGGGAATGTAACATGGAGGGTGAGAATGAAAAAAAAAAGACATAACAAAGAATGTTGCCCCTAAAAACTTACCCTTAAATTTGCTCCTAACAATCATGATGCATGGAATATGTGTTATGATGCCCCACATGCTGTGAATCTTAAAGCAAAACAATAAGAGAATGGAAGTCTTTTTCAATTTCAAAATTAAGTTTCATTCTGTAAATTAAAAGAGAAGACAAGCCTGTACTTCCAGGCAAAGTGAGGGAGAGTTACAGAAGGTAAAAACACCCCAAAGAGGTCATATTTCTCACCCTCCATCACACAACATTTCAATTTGCCTGCCCCAAGTCTCATTAGATTGCTCATGTGAGAGGGCATCACTATTTGTATGCTGAGCTCCTGGCCTATGAGCAATTTTGAACCTGCTTTCACTCAGAAGCTTCATCCTTCAAGCTGCTTGACCCACCAGTTCCTTGATATCAAATCTCCCATCAAGAGAGAACGCATTGATACTGCAAAAAGTTGTTTAGCCCTCTCCTTCTGACTTTCATCTTATTCGCAAAGACTTTGTCTAAGAGCTCACTAGGGAAGGTAGTGGTTAAATTGTGACATCCTTCAGCAGAGGCTACTTTTTATTGATGCAGAAGTCCCAAACTGTACCTTTTATACTCCACCACCGGATCCTCCTCGACATTCATTACTGGCAGTGGCACCGGTAAATTATGTTCTACTTAAACAAAAGTGTGAGCAACCAACCAGCCTGAGTCCGTTTTGGGGGAAATTCAGTTAAACTTTCTGTAACCTCCTCCTTCACAGCATTACAAAGAGTATGAACATTTCCTGACAATGCAATCTCACTACGTAGTGGAATGGTAACAGTTTCAGCTAGAGCAACTGTACAACATTTGGCTGCTGTTTCTGGTTCTTCGTAAAACGTTTAAATGTTTCACATCCCCATACTTTTCCAAACACAATCTTAAATTTCACATGACATGAAAATGACATCTTGGAATACTTGGGTGTATTAATCATTGAAAAGGGCCACAAATCCCATCAAAATTCATCAAATATTGACAGTTTTAGGAGCAAATTCCTATCTGATACCTGTAGCATGGATAAATATTGGCTAAGTGTGCAAATTTATGACTTCGAGAGAGAGGCTGGCATGATATGTCTTTTGTTAACCTTTGTTTACTTAGCCTTTATAACAAAAACAATTGAGAATTTATATGCTCCAAGGATTTTGTATTGGACACATGTATTGTCTTCGTTACAAATATCAGTATCACTTACCAATGTGAAACTCAGTAATTAAGCAATTAAGAGATAATAAATATTTGCTTTATTAAAGAAATACTGACTCTGTACAAGACTCTACTTCTTCATATTTGTATTTCCATCGAACTTTGAAAAGCTGTACCTCCAAAACGTAAAATACATAGAAACACAATTCCAATGGAATTTCTTTCAGGGTTTCACTCTGCAATTTTTGAGTTGAGCCACCTCTTTTCCAGGTGCATGTCACACAACCTTTTAAGTAACTAAGATTGTGAGGGTGTTCAATAAGGTCAAAAATCATTTGGGTCCATAACTTATAAAATGAAACACTTGTAAGCAATATTTTCAAAAAGGAAGTTATTTTACACTTAAGTTAAAAGTTGTTTTGTCAGTGCAATATGTGTATCCTTATTGAGATTGTTTCAGTGTGTATCAAAGATCATCTGGGGTCACTTCAAGTGTAAAATGTTAAGATCTCTGCTGGTATCATTTTGCTTCTTTTTTTTTTTTTTGTCTTATCGTATGGGTAGAAGATATTTGAGCTCCCCTGTAGGTAAAGACTGGTAATGGCTTGCATATTTTAGGAAAGAACTGTTTGAAAACTTAACCTGTCAGTTAGTTATAGTGGTTGCTGTACAAATTTTGCAAATTTTTTACTTAATAAAAGGTGTCCAGATAGATGAAGTTTAAGAATTTGTGATAAAATGTGTATGAACTTGCGCACTGTTATACTGTTGGTATACTGATCTTATAACAATGACGTTTCGCAGGAAATGGAATCATCAAAGCCCAGTTTCATTAAATTCAACACCATGCACAAGAGTTTTAGTCCACAAAAGTTAGCAATTCTCAGGCATCATGCTTAGACCGTTATTTATGACTGCTGTTTTGACAGTTAAAGCACTCACGTAGTTTCAATAGCCAACCTTTCGGATCTCGGCCCATTTTATGGAATTCTGCAAATTGCTTCTCCTTCTCTCATTAAAGTGCCCCTTAAAACTGTCCCCGCATCTCAAATATCCCTATCGTGCATGAATGATAATGGAGTAATTGGACGGTGTCAGTTGGTATGCTAACTGAAACTCTGTATTGCCCTCAGGTATGTTGACCAGTATATGGACTTAAAGGGGCACTTTGAGTTGTTTCATGAACTTCACTTTTGTGTCAAGTTTCTAGTGACTGATCAGTGTTCAAGTAAGAGGGCCCCCATTATGAGTCACATGTAAATGACCACAAATGAGTGAGTAGCTAATGATTTAAATTGGTTTTGGAAAACTCGTGACCATTCACTTTTCCACATTAGTACCAATTCATATAACCACAGCCAGTACAAACCAATAAGAAAAATTAGTAAAAATTGACAGTTTTCATAATTATTGGATGTGAATAGTGAAGCTGATTATAAGCATTGTTATTTGGTAGTACCCATTAAAATTTTTACAACTTTAATTTGTTGACAAAGATCAAACTTCTGCACTGTTTGAGCACCAGTTTATGAAATTCTGAAAATTGTGCAGTCTTACAGCCTCTCTTGTACAATGTTGATAATTTGGTATAATGATACTCAGTGGTACGTATGATTTGACATAATGATACAAAAAATGGTACCTTCAGGATGTTGAGGTATGAGCTTCTGCACCAATGGTGCTCTAGTATATGCGTGATATCGTGCTATGGGTTGGGTGCACAATGATGTTTGAATGATGAATATTCATGCAAGATTGATGATCGATCAAGTGGCTTGAAGTACCTGCAGCTAAAACAGAAAGTGTAATATATGAGGTATTATATATGAGATATTGCGAAAACAGAATGTGGTCTGTTAAAATCCAATAAGCTTTCTGTTTTCGCTACAATTACGACTTAATGTATAAGTGGGATAAATAGTGCTTCATAAGTGGCGAGGTGATTGATGTCTTTTAATTTGTGGTTAATCTTTAATTGTTACACCTCATTGCTAGATTAGAAGACAATTGTATATGTGGTGATGGTATTTCCTCATGTACCAGCAGTGACTCATACTCTGTTAGGCAATTTGTCATTGGGTGTATGATTATCTTGCTTGGCATGAGAGGGGGAAGGAGGGGAGGGGGGAAGGGGCAGGAGGGGGAAGGAGGAGGGAAGGGCAGGAGAGGAGGGGGAAGGGACAAGAGGGAAGCCAAGACAGGTGAAACAGGGAATTTGTTGAATGAAAGTCCATTTGCTGGTCAAGTTGTGAGGGTTTGACCACTGTCACACTTTGGAAACTGTTTGCAAGGTGTTTAAGGGTCAATATCAGATTTTGAATACCACAAATTATATTAAAATATATTGTATGGTTCTAGAAAGCGTCTGCCTCGCAAGTTAACAGTACTTTGTTATCTGAATGTATGTTTGCAGCGAACCTTTGCTTTTGTTCTTCATCACTGATGGTGCTTTTGATTATTTGCGTCATATTTCATTCACATATTTTTCTTTCAGATTTATCGTTGTTTACACTTTCATACATCTTCAACCAGTGAGACTACAAGCTGAAACTGAGAAAAGTTTTTATTTTTGACAGTTGATAATGAAACTTAGTTTCATATTTACTTCTTTTGAAATTTGCAGTATTTCTCAAGGATAGAACAAGCGCCTCAAGAACCAACATCGCCCTCACCCGTAACCACGCCGACCACTCCCACACCTGCACAAGATAAGTCAATGGAAAGGAGGCAGAAGAAGAAAAGTAAAATGTCTGATGAGGAAATTTTGTCTAAGCTGAGTAAGTTTGCTGGGTTTTTTTTTAATATTTAAGCATCATGAAGTTATCCTCTGCAGACAAAAACTCGCTTTTTTGTGACGTTAAGAATGAAATGAATTCCACTATTAATTTAATCTGTCATTTGCTGTTGTTTTGTTCCACACAGGGTCCATTGTTAGTGTTGGTGACCCGAAGAAGAAGTACACAAGATTTGACAAAATAGGTCAAGGCGCGTCCGGTGTAGTCTTCACCGCTGTAGAAGTAGCTACCGGTCATGAAGTAAGTACATGTCTTTTTATGGCAAAAAAGTCAGTTTTACAGTGAGAATGTTGAACTGTATGTTAAACAATGTTTCTGTGGACCAATCAAATTATGGTCTTCTGGGTGTATCGAATGCTTATCGCACCAACTGTTTTATCTAAGTGCATTGTCATATTATCTCAATGCAAAAATTGTATGAACAAATCGTTTGCACAGTGATTCGAATGTTGCGTCGTGGTGGCAACTGCTTTTATGAAAAGAACGTAGTATGGTCTACTGTGATCCATTTTTGCTGGATAGACAAGAACAATTACAATCACATAGACACACAACAGTACAAAGTACCTTATCTCTAAACTGGTGGATCTTTTCGGGGTTGGAATGTTAGTATTTTTTCAGCAATTTTTGATGTATCACCCACAGACAGATAAAGGCGATCCTCTGTTTAAAGTGGAACTGAACGTTCAAAAAGAACACAAGCAAGTGTCACATCCAGTGGTGTGCTACTTGTGTGTACTGTCGCAATTTGATCACACATAGTCACATGTTTTGATGCCAGTGCATGACCTCCATAGTGGTGTGATACTGACTGATGAATTATGTATCATATGATGAGTCGTACTTACACCATGGGGACTGAAATATTTGACTTCCTTTACTTTTATATATATCTTGTTTTTGTCAGATTATTTCCAGTTTGCATTTTTTGCCATTAATCCTATATCCTTGTATGTAAATACAAAAAGGGGTCAATTTTATATTTTTACATCATTCTTTTTTTTTCTCTCTTTTTTCTTATTCCATGTCGAAAACTGGCAAGAAGTCTTTGCATGAAGGGTTTCAGTTTTACATTTGTTTTTTGTAAAGATTATTTATTGTTTGGGGGACGAACAACATTTTTGGTTCCTTGCATCAGCAAAGGAACCTATGCAGTCAGGTTGGCGTGTGTGTGTGTATGTGTGTGCATCTGTGACACTTGCTTAGGTACTCTCTAACTCAATAGGGGAAAGTCAGATAAAAGTCCAACTTGGTATGTAGGTTCACCATATTGAGAAGGTGTGCCCTAATGTTTTTGGTGGAGGTCAAAGGTCATCTGGGGAACTGGGGGCAAAAGTCTGTTTTGCTTGGGTACGCTCTAACTCAATAGGGGAAAGTCAGATGAAAGTCAAACATGATATGTAGGTTCGCCATATTGAGAAGGTGTGCCCTATTGTTTTTGATGGAGGTCAAAGGTCATTTGGGAGAACTGGGGGCATAATTCGGAAAACCTTGTTATGCTATGGATGCCCATATGTTTCATCAGTCCCCCTCCAGTGCATCATGGAAGTACTGCTTGTGTTAGCAGTTTCTTGACCAAATGAAGGAGCAGCAGTGTGCTGTTGCAGTACTGTAGGTGGTCACACCAGACAAGTTTTGGCTGGATCAGTTTACCTCCTTGTGTGTGAGTGCTGATGTGTTCATTCATGTAAGTGTCTTTTCAATTAGTGAAGAGGGCAGGACACAATGAAAGATTGTGTTCTTACCAGTTTAAACTAGACCCCAGGAGTTCCCTCCAGGGCATGTTGTCAGTTTGGTGGACTTTAAAGGGGTATAGATGTGATAAGCCTTATTGCAATTTGCAGAGATTCACAGCTGTTTGTGCTTTGTAAAATGAATGGGATATTGCTGTATATTGCAGTTCTAAATCAACATCCTCAATTCATTGCAGTAATTGAAATGACTTTTTTGATATTTATGAACTCAGGCATATCATTTTACAGTATGTGTATTTCAAGTACAAGGAACCATAGTGCTCATAGGCTGTTGTGAAATCATGCAAAATACTTTTTCTCTTACAGATTGTATGTAACACTGTTGGTTGTTGGTCACATTAGTGCTATGGAAGTGGTTCCATGTGGGTGCATGTTTGTCATGTTTGGGGTCCAATGTCTGAAATGGGCCATTTTATAAAAGCATGAAATACGTTTCTCTCTCTACAGATTTTATGTTACAAAAGTGAGAGTTCATGGTCACAAATGGACCGTATGGGCTATCGTACAAAGTAATGCAATATGCTCCCTTTTACTTCATAATTTACATCATATGCTCTCCATCTGTGCAAGGAACCACAGTGCCCTTGGGTTCTTGTTCTTAGCAAGAGTACGCTTACATCACTTCTGTTTAATAGCACACTGAAAATTGGTGGATCTGTGGGCTTCATTAGGAAGAAGCGATAATCAACCCCAAAGCACGGACTTGGCCATGAACATCAATACCGGTTGGATTATGAAAACCTCTGTGGTGTCTGTGTGTGTACATGAACAACATTTCATCACTTACCATCACCAAAGGCTGTTTAGCTTCAGTTTGTTTGTGCACTAAGTCTTTAGTTTACCATTCATCAGTGCATGCTACCAGCTAAAAAAGGAATCATGTCAACAGACATTTTGTTTTGGGAATTCACTTCAATTGGTGTATTCATTTTCATCAAAACAATACCCTCATCCTATACGATTAGAAGTGGTGTCAGTTTGCTTTTGAGTATCTTGGGAAGATTACCCTCAATTACAGTAAATGGCAAAAGTTTGTCCTAACCCTTTGATTCCTGTGATAAGGTGACCCTTTGTTGATTTTGTGACTTTTAATTGATTATTGTTGATCCCAACTTGATCCACAATAGTAAGTCATTTGTTGTCATCTTCTCTCCTGTCAAACATAGTAAGTGTATCGAAGTGATCCGAACCGTCCCAGTCCCTCCCACGCATGTGTCCCAAGTCTGGGTCTGTTGCAATATGCTTTATTCTGCACATACAAGTTGTACATGATTCAGTTGCTGCTGAAGCAAAGCTGCAATATAGACTGCTGTGAAATCCAAAATGTAGAGTGATTGAGAATTCCTTTGATGTTATTGCACAAGATGTTGATGTGTCATGGCCTTCAAAAGATGGGTGTGAAGGAGAGTTTGGTAATATAGAGCTGGAAAAATGTCATGTCCAGAGCATTATGAAACAAGTGAGTATGAGGTGTACAGCTCCATAGATTAAACTTTGCCTTGATACTTAAGTAAATAAATATCTTAGTAATCAGTTGTGATTTGTCAAAACAATCACAAGATTAAGCATCATGTTGTATGTAATGGTGCAACCTGTATGAGTGAGGAGTATTCTTAATACTGTACTTTGGTTGATTAAAAGTTGAAGTGTAACAAGGATGTTTTTTTCTTCAAAGCATTGGATATGTGGTTTGTCAGTGAGTGGGTGGGTGGAAAGGTGGGTGTGTGGGTCAGGATGGATCAGGATATGCCAGAATGTGATTTTCTAATTTAGTGATTGCAACAAAGAGTGAAGGAGATGTACGGAAAGGAACAGTTTTGTCATATCACGAATGTAAGCACCACCCTGGGAAAGAGCGAAATAAATTTGCTCATTCAAGTTTACATTTCTTGCTTTCCTTTGTCTTCCACAGGTTGCAATCAAACAAATGAATCTCCAACAACAGCCAAAGAAGGAGCTCATTATAAATGAAATCTTGGTCATGAGAGAGAACAAAAATCCTAACATTGTCAATTTTGTAGACAGTTTCTTAGTAGGAGAAGAGCTATGGGTATGTAGAACAATTTTCTTGTTTGTCCCTACTCCTCTCTCCCCAGCCATGTGTTTTCTTTTACTTTTAAACCGTAACAGATCAGCTGTACGTGTCCCAATTATACACTGACCTGTTGATCGAAGCGTCCCATTTATTTCATCGGCTTTGTGCTGGTCGTGAAGGAACACTCTACTGATTCTTCAATACCAGACTATTCAATATCCCTAGCGTCATGGTATTTGTTAACATGAACTTTAAATGTTGACATAATCAGATATATACCTTATTTGAAAGGGCTGCTGTTGCAAAGAAAAGTCATGCAAATATTCTCTGCCATCTGTCTGTCCTCACATGAGTATCTTCTTAAGCTGTTTGACAATTTTAACCACAGGTTGTGATGGAATTCTTAGCCGGAGGTTCTTTAACAGACGTCGTCACAGAAACATGCATGGATGAAGGTCAGATTGCAGTTGTATGCAGAGAAGTAAGTCCCGTTACCTGATAACTGATTGTGTTTGCTGGTTTTGTGTACCAGGAAGGACATTTACAGACAGACATTTTTCTTTACAAACGCCTCTGTATCAACAAAAATGTTTGTTGTTTTTGTTTGCGGTGGTTTTGTTACTCTAAATAAACAAATGTCATGGAGAATTTGATGGTCTGTCTTCCTTCATGACACAAGATAATTGCAGTACAAACAGATCGTGACCAAGCAGTGCAACTTAATGATTCAAAAAATAATGAAGAAATGAAGAAGTATAGAAGACCCATATTTGAATGTTATGAAGAAGTAATATCTGGTCTTTTTGTGACGGAATCATTTTTGTCTGATTAGTTTAGTTTAGTTAACACCTTGCTGTGAGAGAGATTGCAACAGAGATCGGAATTTTATGTCAATACACTGAACAATGTAGGTAGAAAAAAGAACCCAAAATGGGAAGTCTTGCAGTGGTTAAAAAGAGAACCCAGAAGGAAGTTTTTGTTCAGGCTTGTCAATATAATTTAGATGTGATTACAACCTGGCACTTTAAACCAATAGAAATGAAAAATTTCATTGGAAGGAAGAATGATGATATGTGGATATTCACTGTACGTTACTCATAAAATTACAAATCCTGTCCATCGTATTGGAGTGACATTTGAGGAATTGGCCATTGGCATTGGTTGCTGTGGATATGCTGGTTGCAACCAATCATACGCAAATAACACTCCCATAATATGAGTACAGACCGATGAAAAAAATGAATTACATCAATTCTTAGGTGTTTGATATTCTGCTTAAAGGTAATCTGTGTTGGTCCCCAAGTTCTGTGCAACGGAACTGCGAAAGGGGATTTCAAGTGATGCACTGAACTGATGTCGTGCTGGTAAACCAATATACAAGCCTTGCAACTTACAGTTGAGCTGCCATCGCTTCAAAGTCATAGTTACACACCGTATTTTAATGAAATTTGATATTGCCCAAAGTTGATTCATCATAAGTTGTGATGTTTCCTCTTGTCCTTGAATTTCAGTGCCTTCAAGCTCTTCAGTTTTTACATAGCAGTGGTGTCATCCACAGAGACATCAAGAGTGACAACGTCTTGTTGGGGATGGACGGAAAGGTGAAACTAAGTAAGTAGCAAATAATATCCTGTGTGAAGAGTTTAGTAATGAAGACACTCCAGCCGGGTATTTGTCCTGATGGGTTTCGTTACATGTTTCATCAGAATAAATGCTTAACTTTGGCTTAAAATGGTACAGCATTGCAGTGTTTGGTATAGCTAGGAGTATTTCCTGATTATGTCATAACCTGCTCAAGCACTACATGTTACCCTTAGCTGACTTCCCGATGTAAGGTCATCTGTTGTATCAGCATGCCTGGGAGGATGTCAACTGTGCCATGGAGGCGACAAGGAGTGCCCTTCATTGGTCAGATATATATGGAGCATGTAATATCAGGGACTCCGGCAGACTTTTGGGTCAGCATAGCAGACCTTACCTTATCAAACCTCTATAAACTTCCATTCCGATATCCAACAAGGTGCATGGCATTGTCGGTGTTTTCTTAGTGACTATGGTATGTACTGTCACTGCGCTAGGATTGGAAGGACCCTCTGATCTCAGAACACCCTTTCTCCCGATGGTTGTCTGACATTCATGTTAATATTCATGTTAATAGCAGACATTTCTAACCAATGCCTGCCTATACCGGCTCTTTTCAACATTTCAGCTGACTTTGGCTTCTGTGCCACGATTACACCGGAGCAGAGCAAACGCAGCACCATGGTGGGAACACCATACTGGATGGCACCAGAGGTAGTCACCAGGAAGCAGTATGGGCCAAAGGTGGACATCTGGAGTTTGGGTATCATGGCCATTGAAATGATCGAAGGGGAACCTCCATACCTCAATGAAAACCCTTTGCGGGTGAGTGACGATCCTCACGTGTGGTCAACAGATGTTAAGTATGACTTCATAGCATGTCTGCTCGTAAACTAGTGTCCAGTAATTTATAATATGGCCTATTCCTACATTTACTCTGATTACAATAGACACCATTTTATGTAAACAATTGGCAGAGCAAAGTGTGGGAACTGAAAAATTGTGTTTCTTCTGTTTAACCTAAATTTGTTGATTTTACATTGTAAAAGATGTTCAGATAAAATTACCTGATATGTAACATCACCTGACATAATCTTTTTGTATGTTTGGTATTGTAGGTAATGTTTCCAGTGTCATATTTTAACTATCTATGCACCAATCAGCAAAAATCACTTTGGCTTATCTTCAATAAATCGCTTTTATGAAAGCAGTTGATCCAGTTGTTATTTTTTGTGATGCTTTGCTGCAATGGTTTCAATTAATGTGTGTGTTCTGCATATATTTATGCAACCCAGGCTTGTAAACACACAATATTTTAGTCAATATCGTTCATCAGACTAAATTTTAAGTTGTGGCAAGTGAACTGATTGTGCTCTATTCTATAGCTGTGTTGTTTGTTTGGGTTAAAAAGACCTCACACGATTGAGAAAAGTTTGAAAATAGTTTCTATGAGCTTAGTCAACCAGCAAAGATTTGTTTCACATCATGTGTGATGTGTTCCTCCTTTAACAGTGCAGTACAGACTTTGTTATATCTGTAAAAGGGTGACGTTATGATCTGGATGTCCAAGTGAAAGGGGTTGATGCCATTTTAAATCTTTTATTTCTTGTAAGCATGTGAGTCACTTTTCCTGAAACCATGTAGACTGGTTGAACTTTGGTTTGCTATTGTCACCTTTAGGCTGTGTTCTCTGCTGTTGTTCATTGACCCTTGAGTAGCACCCATCAAGGTTGTAGCATTCAGAATACTTTAATTGGTTTGATCTCATCAGTGGACTCCTCACTTACGTGCTGCCAGTGTGAGCTTCGAGATAAGACATTGAAGTCGTAAAACTTGTTTTATCGTTCTATCGTTTTGCTCTCCCCACAAGAGCTGCTGTGTTAAAGTCCTATTTTGATTTTCCTTTCTTTTTTTTCTGCGTGTCTGTACTGTTTTAGGCTCTGTACTTAATCGCTACCCACGGAACTCCAGAGATACAGCACCCAGAGAGACTCTCTACTTTGTTCAAAGACTTTTTGAATGCTTGTTTGGACACTGATGTTGAGACTAGAAAAGGAAGCGATGAGCTTTTACAGGTGAGGGAGACGTAAAAATTTGAATTATTAAAGCTGGAATGTGAATCGCACTGGCAGTCACTCGGTCATCTATCTTTGTTCTTCGTCAGTGTTTCAGGGAAGTGAAAGTAGGGGAAGAGATTACCTGTCACAAAATCTGAAGGAGATCCATGCCTTTATCTACCAGATATTTGTATATGAAAACTTTTGTGACATTTTTGTTGGCCCTACGAAAGTCAGACTCTCCGACTCCCAAAGAAAGCCCAGCTGTCAATCACTCTTACTTGCAATCAAACAGACCAGTGGGAATAGATGTCAATATTCATGGATGTGAAAATGGGGCTTAACATTGCTTTTTTTGTAGTCGCTATGACATGTTTAACTTTCAGTGGCAAAGTATGATAAATTTTCAACTCATATTTCCGCTTAAAGTCACTAAGGACATCATCTTTTCCCAAATAGTTTGTATAAGTCAAGTGATGTATACAGCCTAGAAAAAAAATAGATGAGCACAATTTGATTGGCAAATTTAGGTATGAATAATGTAAAATGAGCACAAAAGTTGTGGACTCTTGTTTGCACTGCTTGGGACAGGGACAGTGAGTTAGTAGTTTGCCTTGCTTTGATTTTTTGGTCAATCAATGGTCCTCCAGTGCAGTCACATAAGAAATGAAACAAAATTGCATGTGGCAAACTTTGAAAATAAAGTTAATATGGGTAGTGATGACATTATACTTCTGCCTCAACCATGGGGTCAGGTGGGGGGTTGATATAGTTACATTCTCAGCTATTAACATCTCATGTTCAATGTACAGTTATGTTGTGGTTTGCAGTACTAAGAGTATCATAGGTGAGTGCCCCCCTGATTTTTTCCAGCCTAGTCCAGCTCTAGTCATAATGCCAGACCCACTGAAATCAATCCTGTATTTTTAAGCCTTTTTGAAATAACCTCTGGACATCTTTGTGATCATAAACAGAGCTGTATGGATGGACAGCTGGCAGAGTAGTAAATAGTCCTGGTGTGTTTATAGTACTTGTTACAGTATATAGTAAATTGTTGTATGCGGTCTGACATAAAATCTATCATCATAACAATGGTAGTTCCTTGGCATGTGACAGATCATTAATCTGTATGCAAAAGCTCAGCTGAGGAGTAGTTCCTTCTCTATGCAGGTGTGACTTTGTCTTGCACCCCTCCCTCCCCCTTCCCCTCTGTATTTGGCACTATGAAAATGATTGCTCAACTTTTGCTGTCTTTCTTTTCTCATACAGCATCCATTTTTGAAGATGGCCAAACCTTTGTCCTCTCTAGTTCCACTTATCCATGCAGCCAAGGATGCACAAAAGAACTAAAGTCACAGTGTGCCACCCCCGCGTGTGGTCACCTGGGCGGTGTAGGTCACACCTCTGCTGCTTGGATTTCATTGGATCCTTCCACATAGCAGGATGCTTTTTAACCGAAACTTATTTACAAAGATTCAGTGTTTCAATTTTCTTTTTTAAGTTACCATTATGTAATGCAGCCTCATCTGTAGTTTCAAGGAAACTAAATCAGTTCTGCATGATAATGAGAAGCGATCTAGTGATGGCATCCCGTGCAGCTCTCAGAGCCGAGTGAGGTGCAAAACATCGAATCTTGCCATTAGTTTACAATGGCCCTGGTGACTTTATACGCCTGAGACAGTTTCAACTCACCAAGAATATTATGCCTTTGCTTTGAGGATTGTCTCATCCTGAACACAGCATCGAAATTGGAGTCGTGCAAAGCTTAACGTGCCTCGTGCCCTTTGCTACCTGAGCCAACTCACAGCCAAGACGTTCATTCATTTTCAGATATATTGCAAGGTTGGTTTAGAGCAAGCTTCATCATGCTTTTGATCTTTGATTCTCCGCTGTCAATGCAAAGCTCAACGGCAGCAGCAGCATAAATCCGACATCCTACTGCAAGCATGAAACATCTCTTTTGCATATTGGTGTATGTCAACTGGTAGAATCACTTGTCATTCCCATATGCTGATGATACACAGAAGCATGACTCATCATTTCTTATTTTTGGATTTGATTGGTGGTGACAGTGTCTCCTAGAGAGTTCATGCATTGTATGAATCATCTTACTTTGTGCAGCCCTGCAATTGACACATATTGACATATTTCTGGCTGTTACCCAGGCAGTGTTCCTGCTACCAACCTAGCATATGTTAATCTAAGCAGTGTGATCTTTATCATGCAACAGAATCTATCTTCAGTAACCTTGCTCTGAACTTTTTTTTTTTGAAGTGTTTTTTTACACCACCACCCAATTTTGTCTCATTCAAAACTGTCACTCACATGAAATAGACCAAATCCATAACATGATATCTTGTCTCTTTGCTTAGGATCCATCTAAGCTGCTACATCTGAAGGCTACATTGTGTCTGTGTATGTCATACCTGTTATCAAACTCCATTTTACTCAAATTTGAAACCAAACTTACTATACCTTAATTATGGGTTTAATGGTGTGTGGTTGAAGGGCTAGGATAACCTGTCCTGTGCAATGGGTACTAAGGAAGCTGACAGAGCAGACTATTATCGCTAAAAAGTCACTTCCAAGAAGAAAGTCACTTCTGAGATGTGCCAGAACTATAGGATAAATTGTTTATAATAATAATAAAATTACTGAGCCACTACTCATGTTAAAACTGCGTACATGAGAGTGCTTTTGAAATTTCCCAAACTTAAAGATATTGTTGTTTAGCCCCTTACACACATTTTTTTTTGCTGAAGGCCAGTTATGTTTAATACTGGATTCGCACATCTCTCGAAGAGCACTGAAACCATCGCACCAAACTAAAAATTGCCAAATGTTTGGTAAGTTGCTTCAGTATGTGGAAAGTGAAAAACAAATATTGTCTTCTCAAATAGCCAAATCTTGTGAGGCAATTCAATCTGATGTGGTCAGTGAACCTGTCAAAAAACATTCATGATTGGTCAAGTTTTTATTAAAGATCATTGCTTAAAGGATTATAGATTAATTGAAACATTGTTGGCAGAGCAAGTTCCAGGAGTGTGTATAGAAATGAAGTAAGATTTGTATTTGTAGACAGTTTTGGTGGTCAATTCTAGGATGGAAGGCAACAGTGGCTTGTCAATCCTTTTTTTTTTTATGTTATTTTTTTAGCACATGTTTTATTTTGAGTAGTCCATCACGGCCACAGTAGAAATGCACAGATTTTTAGTCTTCTCTCCAGAAGACAAAATACAGTGAGTTAGTGATTTTGAGAGGGTTCAAGTTGTGTTTACTTCCATTTTATTTTATGCACCTTGACAAGCGGAAGACACACATTGCCTCGCTCCATAAATACGGGTGATGATTGGTCCAGAAAGTTGTATGCAAAATGAGAGCACATATATTGGCATTGTGTATGTTGAATGTGATCCTGCTCAACATTTCTGCTTGGAGGGAGTTGTCGCTAAATCTCAGACCATTTTTTTTTCAACGACTGCATTTACAGTAGAGAGTTTGAAAGCTTGAACTCCTCTGAGTTTGAAAAATGGAGTATCAAAGACTGTATCATGAAGATTCACAATTTTTTTTTTTAAATTTCTCAGACTGGTTGAAAAAATACCCACCTCAAAGTTTTAACTTGTTATTTTGTTTTCATTTTCTTAAGGAAACAGGCAGTGAGATGGCAAAACACTTTAGCCCCCTCATTGCAAAATGAGAAAAAGGCCCAAAAGTTTCGTTTTGTAAGTCAATTACTTCATCATTATTTGTGTTTGCACTGACTCCAAAATTCAGACCTATGTATGTCCATAGTCCATAAGTAAGTCCATTAGTCCATAGTCAATTGTGTACCTGGGTACCCCAAAAATATAACTTCTTAGACTACAAGCTTGTTGTGAAGTCATGGTACGATGTGTTGCTCAGTACATTTAATGTAACACCATGTATCTTGTTTATGGGCATGACATTGAAGTGTTATAAGTGAGGAAAAAGTTCTTTTCTTCACATGTACAGTGTACATTAATGAAACTCTGGATCCAATGTAGAACGGTGTCGTGACATCATCATCTGGGTACCTGGGTACCTGATGCAAATACTGGTCTTAAGGTGAGACTTCAGGTGTTTACATCAAAATGTGATCCCACTGTCGTTGTTTGAAGTGAGAGACTCAAGCTCATACTGATGCTGCTTCTGCTGATTTGACAGTGTCTTCAGCTCAAATACAACTCAAAAAATGTCAGAAGCTGTTGTTTCTTTTCTACTACAACTTTTTATTCCCAAAGTCCATTTTTCTTTTTACAAGAAACTTTATCATATTATCCGAATGTTTTGATAGGAATTATATATTCGATAAATAAGTGACAAGTTTACCGGCTGTCAACTGCTTTTTGTCCAGAAAGGCTAAAAATATGAAGATCTGCTTATCTGTAAGTTTTCATTTTGTACAAATAAATGTGGAAATAATCACATTTTTTTTTATTTCATTTGCTCATTCTAATGCCTGTAAATGGAAACCTAATGTTTAATATGTTGATGAAGCATTGTGGGAATAGAACTCCATACTCTGATGCAATGGAATTGAACTTCTAGTGTTGTGGGGATGAACCATACATGTAAAGCTAGGAAAAGTAAAACTGCACTTCCATTGTCAAGGGATACCCTTACGTAATACGCCCGTAGAGGTCGAACCCATAACGTACAGAAACCCTGGGAGGGTTTTCCTTGTTCTTCAAAATGTAATGAAGCTTAAGCTTATAGTTCAAAGGTCACATTAACTGAGGTTAGGGTGAATATTACACTGAAGTGTAAGTGTAGTGAGGTTGAACATTTTTTACACTAATGTACACAGGGGTGAATTTGGAATATTCCATTCAAGTGCAGTTATATCAGGCTACATGATATTAATTTGATGAATGATGCAACAGTCATCTTTGTCTGGTTCTCAAACCCTCTTATGCTTGTCATTTGCTCACTTCTGCAACTTTGGTTATAGTATCAGCTATCTGAGGTACAATCATTAACAACACCTCAAACTGATATGACTCAAACTAAAGTGACCCAATTGGTTTTCAGTCCCTACTTTGGAGAGTGCAAAACTGTCAGGTCTGAGGTGGATAAGCAAATGATACTTATTTGGTGCTATTTTATGCTATTTACATATCAGCATACTTTGTCCTCGGTTTTGTATTTCGTTGGCTATAATACCTCTTCAGTGACCTCATATGATTCATATGATTTCTCTTTGTGTTCATCTATCTCACTCAGTCCTTGATTTGACCAAGTGTTAATTTAAAAAAAAAGACAACTGTTGCACAATTCTCAGGTTCCTGATCTGGTGACATGTTACACTCACTGTGGTGAATATTGACTCTGGGGAGGGGGGAGACAGTAATGATTCTTTGACAGTTATCAGAAATTTGAATGAAAAATGTAATAAATTTAGATAATCTTCCTCTTCCCATGGTTATCAGTCAGTTTGCAAGTGAACAGGAAAAGTTGTTCAGGTGGAAAGAACATTCTTGTTTCTTTTCTCTTTTTTCCTTGTTTTTCCTCATGTTTTGGACAAAGGGCTTCCATGAAAAATTTAGTACACACAGCTCTGCTTCCTCTTTGAGACAAATGGTCATATTCCAATCAAACCTGTAAAGTCGAGAAAAAAGACTCATAAAACTCATAAGCAGAATATGGTTTGTAAATGTTTCTACATGAGTTCAGTGAATCATTGTTCCAGGAGACTTTGTTAAGCTGACTAAAGGTGTCCTTAACAGTCACTGGTATTTCCAGATTCTTACATGCAATTTAGGCTAGATCAGAGGACACCTCTTAAGAGAGTAATGATATCTGTGTGCTTTGAATCGTAATGTATTTTCTCGAGTTCGTTGTTTGCATCTGTGATCGTATTTCCTGCGCCATGCCACGAAGGCGTTTTCAGTAGAATTTGCTGATGTTGAAACAGAAGAAGCGATCTCGAGTAAGGTATCCTAGGCTCTTGGATCTAACAATGTAAAGATATCTGGGATGGGCAAAACGACTTCATTTGTGCTTTTTGGAAGGGACCAGGTGCATAACTGCAGGAGAGGAAAGGAGGGAAAAAAGTAATGTTTAAGAAAGCAATAGAAATAGGAAAGGGAAGGAAGTAGATTAACATATGATGTAGATGGCAGTGTTAAATATTTTGACATAGAATACTGCACATATTTTCACCCTCCGTGCAAGGAAATAGAATTTCATTTGCCATCTCTTTTGAAAAAGTTCATTTGTTCACATCAAATGAAAAGAAAAAAGGTTCTTTTAAAGTACACCTCAGTTTAATTGTTCAGGGTCCAGAAAGTATTGTAGGTACCATTTAATATTGTCAGATCAAAAAAAATAAAAAAAAAACATAAGTTTTCGAGTGAGCATGATTAACAGTCTTTGTATAGTTGTAATTTTTTTCTGCATATCCTGGCTTGTTAATAAAGAAAATATCTGACAATGGTAACATGTAAATTCCTCTCGTTGTCTCTTTCCAGTCTTTAAAGGTGCTCTTCCAAGACGTGTAAACCAGGCCCTTCCCCTACCACTTCTCGACATTTCCCAACGGTTGGTGTGCTATCATCTTGCCAAATTTAATTCTTAAAGGGGTGATTGTACTCCTCCGTGTAAGAGATCTACTCACAGGCTGACCAAGTTATTTTACGAGAACCCACTAGCTAGTGCCATGAAGATTGTAATAAAAAATTACAAATTTTGAATAAATCAGCCTGAGTGGCTTAGATTGCTTGTTGTGCACCTCGTTGTGGTTATGGAAGTGCTGAATATTTGCAATTCAGTTTATCTTAAAGATCTCAGCTCCCCCTTTGTTATACATACTGAGTAACATTGTTACCAGATATAATCACTCCGTCCAAAACATGGTTAATGTTGAAATACCGTGTCAGGGTGTCACATTTTTTCAGAAGAGGCATTTTGCATGATTTCATAAAATGACCCTCTACTTGGACCTTCTACCGAAAAAATTTTAACACCCCGGGTTCCACTATCACATTGATAATGAGACAAGCAAAATGTGCAGAAAAGCATGATTGCATAAAATGGTCTACGTGGCCCCATATGGGACCAATAATCCTTACAACCTGAAGAAGCCTCTACCATAGTAGTAATGTGACACAATTTCATCTGAATACTGTAGAATCTGTAGTTGAAGCATTTTGTTTTTATCCATAAAAGGGCACAAATGCCTCATTTGGACTTGTTACCCCAAAATCCTGAACATCCCTGGTTCCACTACCACAGTGCTAATTTGACAAACCTTTCACATTGTAAAGCAAAATATGCAAAAAGGGAACATTTCGCATGATTTCATAAAATGGTCCATAAGGCCCGTACGGAACCAATAATTCTGAATAACCTGACAGAACCTCTACTGTAGTAGTAAAGTGACACATTTTCAACTTAATACATACAATCTGTAGGAGACGAGGCATTTTGCATGATTTCATAAAATGGTTGGCCCATTTGGGACTTTGTACCCCAAAATCTTGAATACGTCAAAGCGCCACTGCCATAATGCATCCATATGCCATGTATAAACTGTGTCCAAGCTTTAAAACTTTGGTTGGAGCATACCTGCAACTGTCACAGAAACACAGAGTTTTGCCTCCACTGTCCCCAGAGACCTTTGACTTCCACCAAGAACAATAGGCCATACCTTCTCAATATGGCAAACCTACATACCAAGTTCCCCTATTGATTTGGAGCGTGCCCAATCAAGTGTCACAGACACGTACTCCGACATGCACACAGGGACGCCAACGTGACTGCAACGGTTCCTTTGCTCATGCAAGGAACCGAAAACTTATAAAATCTGGGCTACCAGTAGACCGTGACAGCTTTGTCTGGACCATTGTAAAGATAAATTGCACCAGACAAAACGTAAATTTCATCGGAATCAGATAAAATCTGCAACGATCATTAGCTGTTCAAATTTCATAATCTAAGCCAAGCTCACAATACTCCTGAAAAAGGTTCTTGCTCATGGATTAAATTTTCTTTGTTATTCTTCAACCGAAGTTTCAAAATCTTTGTGACGAACTTGACAATATGACCATCCCTAACCATGTTCCGTCTGCTGCAGGATATTTTCGAAACTGTGAACAAAGGTGGCGTCAGTGTGTGGCAGAAGGGGGCAATCGCCCACTGTAATTTGCTCTAAAATGGGAAAGGGGAAGAAAAACAATAAAGGGAGACAGAAGAATGGAGGACACAAAATAGAAAAGAGGAAGCGAAAGATAAATAAAAGGGGGGGGGGGGAGAGGGTGGGGTTCACCTGAATCGAATATTCATCTTGTCTCAATGCTTGTGTCAATGCTTTTCCTATATCAAAATACCAAAATATGGCAATAAATTTGTTAAACATGATAATTTACAGCAGTTATAGGTAAAACAATCTAGCCAACTTGCGGCCCTTCTTGTGAAATTAGTGAATAGGTCACTACAACAAAATTGAAATAGTTGGCACGAAAGTACATTGTTTATTATATACTTACCTGGAAACCAAGATTTCTCTGGAAAGAAGAATGTGGCTTCCAGAAATGCAAAATATATCACCATGTTTGTCTAGGAGTACATTTTAATCGAAAGGGTAGCGTGGAGAGATCGAGCAAAGTATTTCGATAAAAACGTCTATCAAACAAACCTCCTTCCCATGCTCCACAGGCGTCCTATCACTCCTAAGTGCCCCCCCCCCAAAAAAAAGAGCAAAATTGCTTTCGGTCATGGATCCTCTGCCGTGGCCCCACGCAGTTCGAAGCGATTTGGTGCACAGAATTTACAGTGTTAAATTACAAGGTTAATTTTCTTCTCAAAAAATATGAATTTCTTAATATTCAAGGAATTTTTCGAAACATAGTTTTAGCCCAACGATTAGTCGATTTTGCCGACTTCTTTTCAACACTTTGCTGTGACCATTTTTAACTTAAAAGTGGCGTTTAATCACTACGATAACAGTTCAAAAGAAGAGAAAAATTCTACCATTGATATCATACCAAACGTATATTTACCTACTCTCTTTTATTCATGAGAGGAGGGATACCTGTGCCGGGGTTGGAGGCAAGGCATGTTAGATAAAGCTTCAATAGATGTGAAAAAAATGGTAAGACCGTGACAAAAAAAAACTAAATAAAAGATTTGTGACGCCAGGATATTAAATGCGGCAAACGGTGGTCATAGGAAACTCTACGGGTGGGCAAAAAAAAAAAAAAAAAAAATGGTTTTAAAGCAAAATTCGTGAGTGAGGCATATGGGCCCATCTAAAGTCCCCTGGTAGGTTCAGGGAAAAAGCCCAATGTGGGTTCAGGAGGAGAAACCCAAAAAATTAGCTCTGCGGCGGTTTTAGCACATCCCTGGTTGAAAACTTAAGTCTCAAGATTAGCATATTTTTGTTAGTAAAGAATCTTCCAATGCAAAGATTATACGTGACTTTAATTAATTCGGCTATTCCTCTCAGTTGACAACATCGTAACTTAGGGCTCCTAGATTGAGATCCACTGGGGCCCTGCTTTCAGGTTTTAGCATATCTCTCCTTGAAAAATTAAGTCACACGACTCCTGAAAACAAAATGGTGAATGCATAGGAACCACTAGGCCTATACTCCAGCTGAGTTGGGAATGGGTGCAAATTTGGTTGCTGCAGTACCGAGGGGGTTGGAGTTTGAGGCTCTTACTCGGGCCCCACCCCCCCCCCCCCTCTTGTGCTGCCACTGCAAAAGCCTAACAGTGACTTTTTGGAATTAATATTTAAAACCAAGCCAGAAAGTATCAGAAAGTCTGAATGTCACACAGGCATACTGTAGCATCACCAATTCTCTTCATGCACTGTTCGCCAGTGTTTGGGGGCGGGCATTATACCATAGTCAAATATAGTGCAGGGGAGTTTCGGCAATAAGGTACCTGGATTTGATTGATGCTAAATGAGGGTAACCAAATTTCCTCTGAATTGGACTACTATCATTAGGGCCTATCTGTGAAATTGTCTTAGGGGGGACTCTTGTGAGAAAAAAAGGAAATGAAAGGGGACAACTTCGGAAATCTGAGGTCAAGGGCGGTCTGAGTATGAGTAATAAGTTTAAGCTCTGTCCAAGTTTCCCTTCTGGAAACATCATGTTTACAAGGTTTTCACAATTCGACCCTTGTTTACTTTAAACTCCAACAAAAACAATGTGCTTCTCGTACCCAGTGAAGTTCACCATATCAGAGCTGCCTACGATTCCCATCTTGAAGTTATTTCAAGGTTTGCATCATTTGATCTCTGCTGATCCCAAGTGATATTTGATCTCTGTCAAAAATTATAGGTTTATGTGCTCAAACAATAAGATACATCTAAATACCAAATATGAGATTAGTCCAACCTATCCTTCTGGAGATATCGTGCTTAGAGATTTTTCACTATTTGACTTCTGCTGACGACAAATGACATCCATTACAAACCATAGCGGGGGGGGGGGGGGTTCTTGCACTGAATGCAGTATCCCACGTCACAAATATGAGATATGTTCAAGATCCCCCTCTCAAGACGTCGTCAACGAAGGAGTTCCAAACACTCATACACACACATCTACATATGCACACCATCATGATTGTAAAGGTTACAATTATCATTGAAACCAACTGTATGAGACCTTTATTTGTGGAATACTAGCTTAAGTTTCCCAGCACTCTGTGCTCCAGCAACATGGACTGGATAGACCTTTTCGAGTAGAATGAGGTTTTTTTTTGTAAGTATGCTTACACGCTATTTTAACAAGGTTATTTTATAGGGCTAATCCTCCCATTACACTGATGGACTCCAGCCATTCACGTTCTTATCATTGCAATACAGACTGTGTACGTGTAGGTCCTACCCTTGGAGGAAAGGCCCTACTTGAGGGTGGACGGCCTCACGTAGCCACATGCAGTAATTATGTATTGCAGTGTTACACCGCTGACGTTGTTGTAAAGCTGATCCTGATTGGTTAAATTTAGCAACCAACACACAGCTGACATACCCGTATGCAGATCCAGCATGCACGCTTTTTTTTTTTTTTTTTGCTATGCACGCCGTTGTGGTGCATGTGTATCGGTACGTTAGGTTTATAAAGCCGGTATTGGTGTATGTACTACGTACGTGTGTGTGGCACACATAGGTAAAGCTGATTGCTATAGGAAGATCAGCCCCTCTCCCCGAGCGACTGAGTAAACCACCTCTCCACCGTCCTCAAGTTTCCGTAAAAACTTTACGAACAGTTGGAAGAATCTTCCACGATCCGTTATGAGTAATGGAGCCAGTCCAAATGGACCGAGTCTAGAACGGCAGGTGTGCATGTTTTTGTATTTTATTTGTATTTTGTGAAAATGGTTTTGTGAAGGAAGTCTATCGACTTGGAACAAAAGCCGAACACTGAGGAAAACTAGGCTAGGGTATGTCAACGGTAGTCTACATGCTTTAGACAAGTTACGGTCAGTCTCTCATATAGCCTAGATAATTCAGAGTAGTCGCCCGTACGCGGGCGTTTATTCTACAATTTATAGGATCTTTTAAAAATGACGATCATTCCAAGTACTAACGACCTTTTCCCTTGCTATTAGTATTAGACGTAATGCATCTTTATATTTAGGCCTAAGGAAATCTGTCAAGTGTCAGTATCGTTGCTTATCATAATATCACTCAATTTGCCTAACAAAGCTATTAACGTAGGCAAAGGTCTTCCCTAGGCTAAGTGTTAAGCCCTTAGGTCAAAGTGTTAACTTAGGCCAGCTCATGATATGGTCCACCTAGCCGTCGTATTTATGGTCAGGTCAGCCAGACTTAGCCTAAGCCATTAAGGTAATGCCTAAGGAATCAGCTGAAGATATGGAGGGGAACATAGTAAAGGATGATGACACAAAGTAACTGATGATGTAATGAAGTAACTAACAATCGCAGTGATGAATAGTTCTCTTTGAACATTGAAAAGCATGGTTTCAGTTTGACAGGTGGAAACTAAGCTTATACAGACAATGCAATGAGTTTAACAAAGTTAAATTAAAGTTAAAGTTTTAATGTAAATTGATATTGAAGTACAAGTAGGAATAAAAATAACCATTATGACAGTGAGGTTGCTTGTTCTCCCATTATTTAAAGGTATTTTATTTCTTTTCTTTAGTAAATGTAGTGTCTAATTGTGTAAAAGAAAGTGCTAGACTCACCAAAATTCAGTGACATGACCAAAGTGATGATATATATGGGTAAACAGTATGAAATAATAGCAAATAGTAAAACCTGTCAAATGACCCGTGGGTAAGAAAGGGTAGAGAGAACAGGAAACCAGGGGTGGGTCTGCTGTTTAGGATGTGTGACTTAACTCGGTGGTAAGCCATTGCTGGTTAGCTATTGCTGGTCAGCTATTGCTAGATGTGTTACCACCCTCGAAGATGATTACCAGGTCTCATCAGTAGCGGAATGGATAAAAGGGGCATTCCATGGTATTTCTCTGTCGTGGACAGGACATTTTGCACAATTAAAACATTAATAACCCAAAATAGGTGATTTGCATGGTTGTGTAATATATTTATTCAGAATCAGCCTCCCTGAAATAATCTTAAACTGTCTCCATTGTAGTAATAACATAAAAGGTCATGTAATTATAGCCTCGTTAGTGTGCGTCGCGGACGGGACAGAAAATGGACATGGATTTTCAAGGGTTAAAGGGAAACTAGAATTGCTCTGAATGTGGGTTGGGTAAGGTGGGTTTGGTCAGCAAGTTATATTTAGGAAACACTTTCCTATTACAGATTGTCATGAAAATTTGAAGAGACTACTCTTTAGACTGTGAAATTGATGTTTTAAAAAAAAAATTAAGCGTCGCGGACAGGACATTTCTCAATGTCGCGGACGGGACAGCATTGATTTACACATATTGTGCATATCTCCCTTGATCAAATTAACATGAACAATGAACAACAGTGTGGACTCATGGGGTCTAAGCAAATGCTGTAAAAGAATATATGTTCAACCACCTCCCCTGCCCCCTCCCACCCCTTCACCCTATTGCAACCACTAGGAATTGGCATACTGGTACCATGGCTCAATGGCAAAATTAAGAGCCAAAACCAGTAGTGAGGAGTTGTAGGGTCCAGGCCTTTACTTTCAAGAGCTTATATGTTCAAGACAACCCCAAGCACTCTGCACCCCCTGAGAACCCTGTATTTGCATGCATGCTAAGTGTAAATTGTATAGAGCATGGGCCTAGATCTTGATTCATGCACACAAACAATTTATCGTCTGTACCATGAATAACCTAGATCCACAGTAAACTAGCCAAGGCCTACAAATCACATGCATCTTACTCTAATACTAGCACACATATATCCAGTAACTTCAACACTCCATTATGATTGTGATTCTACACAACAGAACTGGTGAACCTTGTAATAAACCACATTGACCATGACTCACTCCTATTAATCTCAAGTCGCTTTGCAAAAAATAAACTGTCGCAAAGGCAGGTCCAGGTGCCATTATGTAATAGAATTGCAGTGTGGACCCCATGAGACTTTCAGAATAAACTGTCAAATCTCACCTTGATTAAGGAATGATATGTGGAAGTAGGAAGTAGATGAAGGTACTGCAATGTGTACAATGTCACTGGAAAATGTCTCGTCCGCGTCAAAATGTCCCGTCCGCGACAGTTTTTCATTAATTAATTACTCCGGTTAAATGAATGCAGTGGACAAAAGGAAGACACAGGGGGTATTGTATTGAGGCCAGAAAGAGAATTCTCAAAAAAGAAGAAATTGAACCAATTATTGCTTAGTAATGTTAAAAATCGTGTTGAAATTGTCGCGGACAGGACAATTTAACTTTTACTAATTAATTAGTATTAATTAGCAGTACAGCAGAAACTTTGAAATTGATTTGTGATGCAACCAATAACATGCTAAATATGTCCTGACTACTTCTATACCATTCCTCTTCTGTCCCATTCTGTATTACCAGGAAGGGTAATGTCTCGTCCGCGATGCTGTTCCCGGGTTCATTTACTCTGTTTATTAATTAATTACCATAAGAGTGATTTTTTTCCAGAAAAAAGTTTACCACTAGGAACTATGACTTGTGCACTTGGATAATTGACTAATCACAGGTGGATACTTTGAATTTGAAACTTACACATTCATGTCCAGATTACTGTGGAACGCCCCAAAAATGGCAGTGTTCACCATTGGAAATGTAGTGTCACAGAAGAAAATGTTGTCTAAGCAAAAATCTCTATTAGGGCAAGCCAATTCATAGCTTTAAGCAGAGAATTTTCTTTGTTTGTAGGGGTGTGTGGATGAAATCAGGACCTAAAGGCAATCTGTTTATGGAAAGGTTCATGATAACTCTTTAAATGGTATCAATTTGCCTTTTAAGAAATGGGCATTTTTTCCTTTAACACTATGGTGCAGAGTAACTGCTGTCAATGTAATGCTATTTCACACTTAATTGGGATGGTATGCCCCTGCAAAGCCTGGATCGAATGGTAGAGCCAGAATTCGAATTGCTCTCTGTTTAGCAATGCTTGGAAATTAGCAAGAAACCCATGCTCATGTATAAGGGGGGGGGGGGGTGCCAGTGTGCACCACTCTCTTTTACAATTAAAGTATACTTTCAGCTATGAGAAATTTTATTTTATCTCAAGATTTCCACCAAACAGGAGAGATAGCACAAGTTAGGGAACTGGTAACCTAACAGTGAAAGGTTCACATCGTAACGCTGGAAGACGACACCAGTCTTGGTGATCGTCCGCTCAGGTCATGATATTGATGTTTGAAGAAGTGAAACTTTGGTCAAAAGAGCTTTTGGAAGTTTACGCTTCCATGTTTAATCTGACAATTGATGATAGCCTACATGTTTAGCAATGGAATTGCCCACTTAGTCAGTGAAAATTCGTTTTTCTTGTTTATCATAGTTGGTTGACCTATAGTAACACAATACACTACTAGTCAGTATATACTATATGGTATACTGCTACTTAGGAACTTAAGTAGTCAATCATCCAGACTAAGCCAGACATACACATTTTTATTTTCAAATTGTGTACATCATTTCACAACATCCATCACACTGCACACTTTTTTTTTATCCTTTAAAAGGGGTTAGATCAATCTGGGTGCTGCACTTGATGGTAGGACAATAACCCTTGCTTACGTCCTCACTGTTCTAAGTCCCTTGATCTTTTGACAATCAATTGTGTATGCCGACCTGCTTTTACAGAACTCGGTATTGCTCCACCAGCGTGTCATCTACTGCCACACGCAAGCCGCTTAGGTTAACTTAATCCCCAGACAAAACATATCTACAAATGATATGAGCATTAAGATAATGAGTTTTCTTTTTAAGGTTTAATTTCTTGCGTGTCCGTAATTAGTTAGTCTTGGATTGGTTTCCTACAACTGCTTTGAAGCAAAATACAAAATATTTGAAAGGTAAATTGACAGCCGCTAGTTTAGGGAGAGTGACGGTTGGCTACGTAAACATACAGTAGGTCATGAATCAACATATTCAGGTTGAACGTTTAAACTATCGATGAAGAATAGTGTGCTTATTAGCCTATTTTCATTGTTTTGTATATCTGTTTATCACAAGGCATAGGTCTACCTCCAAAACTTGTAAAACATTGTGAATTGTACATTGTAGGCAAGAAATTTTTACTTCTGATTTTTGAACGCAACATCAGCGTATCAATTTAATCAAATTTCAGACATTCTGTTGCACATCTGTGAGTTTACTCCCCAGATATTTGAATGTGTGTATACATATTTTTATAACTTCTTTTTATTTGAAATGTATCCTACAATGTGACTATGCCAGTCGTAAAATTTTCCCATGTCAACTTTTGATTTTTTAGTGCAACAACTACAAATCAACTTTATCAAATTTCGGACATTCTGTTGCACATGTGTGGGTTGACTTTGCCTTACATATTCAGTACTAAAGTGTAACATACATATTTCACTTTTTTTATTTGAAACGTATCGTACAATTGCATTATTCCGTTTGTTATATTTCCTCACTCATGGTAAGTTTAATGGTTGAAATGCCATCAATACAGAAAATGTAGAAAGCAAAATAACTTAAATATACACTGTTCTAAAACCACACTACATTAAAACCTAAGCGACTCACAATGTACAAATGTGCTTAATGTTATTCTTTAAGGAATCCCGATTCCTACACCCGAGTCAGTTCCTTTCCGCCAGAAAAATAAGTTTTTCCGCCATGATGGAAAGAGTTGTCTTCTCTGAGGGAATGACCACATTTTCTATGGCGGAAAATTAGGTATGGAAGAATGACGTGCACCCCGTGATAGACTGCTAGTCCGTCGTCATTTGGAAAAAGATCTGAAGAATCCCTTCCAGAGCAGACCCAGAGAGTCTTCAATTTCTGCATCAGTTTGGTGTAAGCTTAACTTTTAGTTTCAACGTTGGTGTAATGTGTCCTCAAGATACTATCATGACTACCAAAGCCAGGTCCAGAATGACTTAATGGTTATTTTCTATGTTTTCTTTCTTAATGTGAGTTGGTTGAAATGACCAAAGAGGTTGGAGGTCTACCAAGTGCGTCGGTAAAATCAACCAAACAGGATGTTTGCTTAAGGAATCTGTTTCATGTTAAGGACATAGCATTTTGGTGAATTCTGGTCACATTGGCATGGGAGGGGAACATCCATGAGGTGTACTTTGAGAAGATGAGAGGCAGGGACCAAAGTGACATTTGAATTCCATTATTAACTGTCTCTGTCTTTTTCACTTACAGTTTGCTGGACTCGACTTGAATGCTGATGGAGGCAGGAAGCCCCAGCAGGAAGGTCAAGGTCCCCCACCAGGGCAAGGTATCAATTTTAGTCCTCCATTTAAATGTGAACGTAGCATTAGCAGAATTTAGAAATGGGCAGTTCCAAGTACTATACCGTGACGTTTTGAAGATTCGTGAATCAGTGGCTGTAGCACACACAAATGACACAACACAATAACTGAAGCTATGGTCTCTCATAATACGTGAAAAATTTTGACATTTTTTGAATGGACATGACATTGTTACCTAAATAGATATGCTCAAAACTCTAAAATACACTTGTCATTTCCTGTAATGTCTTATCTACAATATGACACCTAACATGTGATAATTGATTCGTAAATCGGTAAGTTATGTAATGAAGACTCAACCAAGGAACTGTTGTACTGTGACTGTGATACCCTGACTAATGAATCAATGTTAAGTTATGGCACAGATGGAAATGACTGAATGCCTTTGTGATCTAAAGTTTCTTACATCTCTCTAATAATACCTATAATAAATTCAACATTCCTTAAGTGAAAAACAAGGAAGTCTGGATTTTTGTGTGATTAAAAAAAAAAACAGAAATGGCTCCAGTGTTATACCGTGACACCGTAGCACCACAGTGTCCAAGTTAGTGAAAGTTTCCTGTCATTAATCATACCTGACAATGATTCCTCTTTTTGAAATTTCAAATATTAACATGTGCCACTATACTGTACGCCTCAATCTAAAAGTTTAACCTCAAAAACCTAATATAAAGTGTACAATCAACAAGAGAAAGAGTAAGGAACTTTAAACGAAGCTTGTAGGACTTTGAAATTTTAAAGGTTTTGGATCAATTGTAAGGTAAAGTGCAATCAATATGGAGAAAGAGGATTATGAAATACAAACTAACTTGCAATAAATAAGTTAGCTCTCAAACAAGATAAAAAGTTTGTGAGTCAAGCTTTAAGCACAACAACAAAGAAAAAAAAGTAAACAAATAGTGATTTTTGATTCCTTGCCATAGGCAGGGGAATCTACGCAGTCCTGATGTCGTGTGTGTGTATGTGTGTGTGTATGTGTGTGTGTGTGTATGTGTGTGTGTGACAGTTGCTCGTAAACACTCTATCTCAAGAAGGGTAGCTCTGAGTAATGTCATTTTTGGCATGTAGGTTGCCCATATTGAGTAGATGATCCCTATTGTTTTTGGTGTCCAAATCTTGCATATTAATGAGGTTATGGGGTAAAACATAAAAAATGTTAAAACTGCCATAGTTCCTTACCCGTGGGTCAGATTTGTTTTAAACTTGATAAGGTTGTCTGTTATTAACAGGTTCACGACCCTGTGAAATTTAATGCTTATCAATAGAGAGGAAGGGATAATTTTTCACTATAAAACAATAATAATAGCCTAAACACCATTATTGTGGTTATTGTAAACTACCGTACAAATCCATATGGGGCTACATTGTGCAATGGCAGTTTTTGATTCTGTCTCACACAGTTAACTCAATGGGATTGCTCCCTACAGTACTGCATTTGTAACTTAGTGAGTAACTTCTAGTGTGAGGGGTCCAGAGAGATAGTCTTGGTATGGGGGGTCATGGGGTCAGATAGACAAGGTGCATTTTTTCATGCATTGGAATGTTAATGGTTTTATAAAAAAAATGAAGAAAATAAAAGACCATCTGTTCTGTCATTTATTTGGATAATATCAATATCCAGAGGAACAGCTGGTAGCAGAACAAGGTTTCTTAACAATCAAATTGGAGTGCTTTCAATCATATTTCACAATGTCGGAAAGGATGGAGGAAGCAAAAATATTGCAGAGGAATCATAACTTAGGGTCAACTTAGGAGAACTTTGAGTGTGTTAAAAGCTACTTGTAACAAGGAAGAAATTATGGCAGAGTCGATAAAGGAAAATTTGCAAAAAGCAGAGCGCCAATTTGAGGCAATGGAAGAGGTTCATGCTGATCCGACTGGGTTGTTGTCTGATGAAGCATTTGAGCAAGCAGAAAGCTGGATGTTGGAATGCCAAAAGCATTATACTGAGGAGAGGGAGGAAGCATTTAAAAAGTTGAAGGAGGAAATTGAGTTTCAAATTAGTGTTGGAATTATCTAAGGCAGAAATTCCACCATACGATAGAGACCCAAGAACATTCTGGTCGTTTATGAAGAATTTTGAGGTAAATATGGCAGACAAGCTGAGTTCAGATGAGGTAAGGTTGAGTTATTTGATTCAACTAACAACAGGCAAGACTAGAAGCAGCATTGATTACTGTGTGTTTCTTGGAGCTCAGAGATAATGTTGACTGATGTCATACTCATACTGTACTTGATGTGTGGGTTGTATGGCCTGGGTAGGTGATCCCTATTGCTTTTGGTGGACGTCAAATGTCACGTTCATTTTAGGTCACCAAAATAAAGGTCATTTTGGGTTAAAGGCTTGTGGTGTATCAAGAAAAATAACTGCAGTTGATCTTATACTTGTCATTTGAATAATTCATGTTTGTTGTAATATAACCATGTAGCAAGGAATCACAAAGCCTTTTGGCTTTCTGGTTTTTCTTCCTGTCTGTTGTTCATCATAGTATGTTTGGTATATAAGTAGCACTGTTGCCTTCTCCATCACAATCCTGTTTGCCTTTCAAACAGATTAATGGTGTATATCATTTTAGTTTAAAATAGTTTTGTAGCAAGGAATCACAAAGCCTTTTGGCTTTCTGGTTTTTTTCATTAATTTGATGAGTTTTGTTTTTTGCACTTTGTTTAATCCACATTTCAAGCCTTATTTCTTTCCATTTTAACTTTTTTGAATGTAACATGTACTGTAGTCTGTCTTTGCGTTAGAGCAAATCGTAACTCAAAGGAGGCACTATCAGAAAAAAGACAAATTTAAATCTTCTTTGGGTTGTTTGTTTTTTTTTGGGGGGAGGTAGGTTTGAGCATTAATTAATGATCAGACCAACTGGGACTGAAAACATGTCACTTCCATAGCCTTGTCAGACCAAGCAGCTGTTGGCCTTGAAGTTCAGTGAGACTGACCAAAACTGACTTCTGTTTCAGGTGGCTAAGTATGGTTGGTCTGTGCTCACTTTTAGTTTGAAACCTTGTTGGAGAATGAGAAGTTGGCCTTCCCAAATTTGTAAGCACGTTAACAGAAGTTTGTCAAGGTATAGTGTTATATACTGTGACAAACTTAAATTAGAAACAATTAATTCAAGGGGAATAGATGAACTTAAACTGTGCGAACCATACGTTGGAAGGGCATTGATGTTATAGATTTGAAAACAAAATATCACTGCAATTTGTTGTCTTTTAAGGGAGTCATTAGAGAAATATCAATATTCATCGTTATTACGTAGCAGATTTTCTTGGTTTTGTATGCATGTTAATAGGACTTCACAGTATAAGGTTATACCGTGACAAAGTTTAATTAGTGATACTGTAACTGAAAAAGTTTTGGTTCAATTGTACATATGTTTGAAGATTATTGATGTTCTAGATTTGCAAGCAAAAGATCACTGCAATTTGTTGTCTTTAAAAGGAATTATCAGAAAAATATCAGTATTCACTATTATATCATGACAAATTTTCAGGAAATTTAATTGGGGTTAGTGGACTGGAACAAACATGTTGCTACACTCGTATTTTGTTGCTCTCTGGAGTCATATTAACACATAGCTTTTGTTGATTATCCATGTGAGTCACACACCATTTATGAGTATTTTCTGACAAGAATTTTGATATTATTGTTATCACTAATTAAGTAAGCAAATTTTGATCAATGAATTACATTGCACAAAAATTATGTTAATTATTAAGATTGTAATCATTAGCTCAAGTTGATACCAAATTTGTAATGAATAGATGAATTTGAAATTTCTGGTTTTGTCCTGTTTTGCTTGGAACTGCCCAAATGATACATCTTCACATTTGTAGGATTGATCGTTTCTGCTAATGTTTAAATGTTAGGTGGGAAGTAACATTCATTGAATGCGCTATGTTGAGTTTTGCTTCCTCAGATTAAATATTGTGATTGACGTTATTCACCATCATGCAGTACATGGCATTTTGTTACATTGACACACACTGTGGCCTGAAGTCTCTCTGACCCTTTCTTTCTGTGACTGAAAATGAGACGCAAATGTTCCATGAAGTTTAATATTCTGCTTCTGCATCTTCTCCATATGGATGAAAAAAGAGCTGATTTAAAATTCTGACGACATTCAAATGACAGATTTAAAAATTAAAATGATGCAGGGGTGATTATCATTCATTCTTTCTCGGGTACACGTCTTCAGTCCAACACGTTTTCAGTCCGAAAATGAAAGACACGTGTTCAGTCTGAACAAACAAGTTTTTAGTCCAAAAAGTTTTCAGTCCAAATATGAAATAAAGTTTTCATTCCTTAAAAAAAAAAAACGAGTTTTCAGTCCGAAAATGAGGAAAACGTTTTCAGTCCAATATGGAATACACGTTTTGGAAAACGAGTTTTCATTCCAAAAAAGAAGTACACGTTTTAGTCTGAAAATGAAAGATGTGTTTTCAGTCCAAAAGAGAAATTTATGTTTTCAGTCTGAAAATGAAATACACGTTTTCAGTCGTAAAGTAAACTAGACATTTTCAGTCGCATTGTAACATTTTAGAAAGTGCCCTTTTCCCCACAGCCTTTTCGATTTTCATTGCCTGAGGTGCTTGTCAACATTACTGTGGCAATTGGAGGGAAATTCAATACAATCCATCACATTCCTTTTATATGCTACAGTACATGGCAGAAAAAAAAACATTTAGTGAAAGATCTCGCTATTTGAAATAACTTTTTTCATGAATTTGTGGTAGTTGGGCTTGTTGAGCCATTATGTGAAATTCACAAATTTTTCCTTAACCTGTCAAATTGTTTCAAGATGCTAATGGCAAATGGTCAAACTAAGAAGTTCTCCATGTGTCACATACAAGTGAACATCGACTGAACACTTGTCGGAACGAAAACTTGTTGGACTGAAACTTGTCGGAATGAAAACATGTTGGACTGAAAGGTGGACCCCAGCTTTTTCACCATTTGCAGAAATATGTGATGCTGATATCATTTCAGTGTTGTTTGACTCTGCAATGTTAATGTTTTTCCAACTGGAAAGGAAAGGACTGCATGTAATTTGCTAGCTCTTGAATACTGTGACAAATGTCAAACATTTCTCATTTCCACCATTTTAGGAAAACGGACATACGTGCCACCACATCTCCGTGACAACTTTGGAGGAGGCAGAGGTGGTTACCAGGGCCCCCCTCCACCACAAGGTCAGCAATCATACTGTTAATCTTTTGTCATGTATTTTAAATGAGGGTCTGACCAATAATTTTCAAAGATAATCGGCATTCGCCCGGTTATCGTACATGGGTAAATAATTGGTGAAATTATCTGTTGTACTGATTTCATAAAGCGATTATTAATATTATCCCTACTTACCCTTGAGTGTAACCAGTGAAGTGTGCATTTTCGCTGAAGCGGTTAATTTCTTTTGTTGGCTGATGCACACTTGGTACAAAATTAAGTAGGTAACTTTTTTCCTTGGTGCTTTGTTCTGTCACTTATGAAGAAGATCTGACAATTCCATTGCACATTATGGTAGCGGGAGGGGAATTAGAAGTGATGCTGACTCAGAGGTTATCACTGAGATTAGGAGGTGATCAGAAGAAGAGTAAGGATGTTTAAATTGAACATTAATTGCTCTGTCGTCTTTCCTCCCTTATCCTCGTCAATTGTCCATTTGTGTCGAAGGTACATATGTTGCTGCAGCTCTGTAAGTTTTCGTAGTGAATTGGATTTTATCGATGGGTGCCATTACCAGCTTTTCATTTTCTTCCAGGGGGTGGCTTTGGCAACTACCCTCGTAATGACTTTGGTGGTTTCCCTCCTCAGCAGGGTAACTATGGTGGCTCTTTTAACAGGGGTAAGGGACAGTTTTGAATTTTGATGTTATATCTTTACCTTCCCTGACATTCCTCTGAGCTGCTTTACATTTCCAACATGTTGGCTTAGTGATGAAGATTACGTGAAATTTGTTGATTTCTTGAACAGGTTTCATTCTGGACAGATTTTAAAACACTTTGCGCTCATATCTTAGGCTTTAAAACTATTATCATTTTAGTCAGTCACCTGTTATAATTTTCATCTAATTTTCAGGTCCGGTTCCAAATTATAGCGGAAACTTTGCTGGTCCAAACCCCCAACAAGGGGGCTACGGGGGTGGCAGAGCAGGCTACAACAATGATTACCGGGGTAACTATCCTCCTGGCAGTTTCAACCAAGGGGGATACCAGCAGGGTGGTAGGTCAGGCTTCAACCCTGGTGGCTACAACCAGGGCTACAACAGAGATTATGGGAATGACCAGCATGGCAACTGGGGGGGACGACCACAGGGTAACTATGGGGGAAACTACAACCGCGGTGGAGGCTACCAGCGTAATGACAAATTCTACGGACGTGGAGGAGGAGGGGGTGACTTTTGGTCTCGTGGAGGTGCAAGAGATGATGGATTCAGAGGGACCTCCGATGACTTTGTCCCAGAGAAGGAGGAAGATTGGACAAAGCCATTGCCAAGAAATGAGAGAATGGAAAAGTAAGAGCTGTTATTGTCAGTGTGTTTACACTTCACAGCCTCACGGCAGGGAGTGCTAATCATCTACTGGAGTTAGTGAAGTTGTGGGTGTGGATTGCTCCACCTTGGAATACATTATTCCATGGAATAAAAATAAGATTCATTTAGATAGTAGCAAGAAAGATTAGACAGCTCTGTCTGTGCAGTCATCCTCCCATCAAACCCTGAACTGTCATATTTAGGAAAAGTAACATGAGTCAAAACAAAGCATGTAATTTAGCAAAAACGTCTGTAGTCATACTGAAAGCGGTTTGCATTCACACTTTTCCAAACTGTGTGTTCCATTTAGATGAAACAATATAAACTTTTTTTTCCCTATCACTTGAGCTTGTTTTTGATTCCTTGCCGTAGACAGGGGAATCTATGCAGTCCTGATGTCGTGTGTGTGTCTGTATGTGTGTGTGTATGTGTGTGTGTGTGTATGTGTGTGTGTGTGTGACGGTTGCTCGTAAACACTCTATCTCAAGAAGGGTAACTCTGAGTAATTTCATTTTTGGCATGTTGGTTACCCATATTGAGTAGATGATCCCTATTGTTTTTGGTGTCCAAATCTTGCATATTAATGAGGTTATGGGGTAAAACATAAAAAATGTTAAAACTGCCATAGTTCCTTATCCATGGGTCAGATTTGTTTTAAACTTGATAAGGTTGTCTGTTATTAACAGGTTCACGACCCTGTGAAATTTAATGCCTATCAATAGAGAGGAAGGGATAATTTTTCACTATAAAACAATAATAATAGCCTAAACACCATTATTGTGGTTATTATAAACTACCGTACAAATATATATTGATCTACATTGTGCAATAGCAAGTGTTTATTCTCTCGCACACAGTTAACTCAATGGGATTGCTCCCTACAGTACTGCATTTGTAACTTAGTAACTTCTAGTGTGGGGGGCTAATAAGTTGTCCAGAGAGAGAGTCTTGGTATGGGAGGTCATGGGGTCAGATAGAAAAGCATGCAATGGAACGTTAATGGGTTTATGAAAAAAATGAAGAAAATAAAAAAACCATCTGTTCTGTCATTTATTTGGATAATATCAATATTCAGAGGAACAGCTGGTAGCAGAGCAAGGTTTCTTAACAATCAAATTGGAGTGCTTTCAATCATATTTCACAATGTCGGAAAAGATGGAGGAAGCAAAAATATTGCGGAGGAATCATAACTTAGGGTCAACTTAGGAGGACTTTGAGTGTGTTAAAAGCTACTTGTAACAAGGAAGAAATTATCCTGGTGGTTTACGAAGAATTTTGAGGTATTTTGAGGATTACTGTGTGTTTCTTGGAGCTCAGAGATAATGTTGACTGATGTCATACTCATACTGTACTTGATGTGTGGGTTGTATGGCCTGGGTAGGTGATCCCTATTGCTTTTGGTGGACATCAAAAGCTTGTGGTGTATCAAGAAAATAACTGCAGTTGATCTTATACTTGTCATTTGAATAATTCATGTTTGTTGTAATATAACCATGTAGCAAGGAATCACAAAGCCTTTTGGCTTTCTGGTTTTTGTCAGTATTTCAGCTTCATAGTTATTTTGTAAGTATTATCATTGTATGATTAATGTTGTTGGACCTATTAGGAGAAAGACTACTTGGAAAGTTATGTAATGTCTCTTCTTTACAACTTTCTACCTGCGTTTATGTGTCAACTCTCCCATTAGCATTGCCCTGACAACTTGCTGTGTTGGTGAATTCATTGAAGCTCAAATCTTGGGGGGAAGTTTTTTGATGCTTGTTTGTAGTGAAAGCATCGTTATATCTTGTCCAGAGATCATATTTGTTTGTGCAGCATTCTCTTTGTGTGTAAAACAATGAGCCTGGTGTTTGCAGAACTTGAAAATCACTTGCCAACAAAGAAGGTGCAGCTTAGAGAGTCAGTAAACACTGTATTGTGCTATCTGGAGGTGTGGTTTGATATGAGATATGCACATGATGGCTGGTGTACTTATTCCAAGCTCTTCCTACAGCTTTCTCCAATAATTTGGTTTTCTTCCATCTTTGCTTAGGTTTGCATGTTTGTTAGCGATTAACTTGATCTTGATATTTTTTTCATCATGCAAGAGACAAAATTGTAAATCCATGATGAATGTTCAGACTAAAAAAGGGAAGAAATGCTGATTTTACTTAGTTCTGAATGTCAAACATGTTTGTTAGTTGGTACAGTTTCATTCAAATGAGCTGAGGCACTTGGAGAGGGGTCTCTGTGAACTCACCTGTATTCTGTTTCAGGTGCTGTCTATCTTTCTGTAATACTAAGGTATTAAAAACACTCCTTTTGATTTGCAGGGACCTGTTTTCTACCCAAAACACTGGAATCAACTTTGACAAGTATGAAGACATTCCCGTAGAGGCATCTGGAGAAGATTGTCCCAAGCACATCCAAGAGGTAAACAGTTTTTAAACATGCTTCCTTTCAAAGGAGGCTAGATTGATAATCTTTAAAGTCTTTTGGCAAGACAAAATCCTCTCTGAGTTGACAGGGAAGGTTGAGCTTTTAAGTATTGTGTATCTGCTTCCAAGGAAAAAGGTCAGATTGAAACTGTGCCGTCTGTGGAAATATATGGTCAGCAGGTATGCTCTCAAGTAGTCATGTGATATGTATGGAATCTTTCCAGTGTGTATTTTTATTGCTCATTTAGAGGGAGGCATTGCTTTAAAGGGTTTGCATTTCTTCTACAACCTCTCCATCCTCTGTTAAATGGCTGTGATGAAGTAGACTCGAGGTTTGCTGTTAGAAAAGCTAAATTGGTCACTCCATGATGAAACTTGTTAAAAAAAAGTACTTTCAGCATCTTGGTTAGTTTTGGATTTTTATTTTGTTTGATGTGTACTGAGAATAAGGTTAGAAGTTAAAAAACCTGCTTGATACGTTAGACGGGTCTTGTCTGGCTGTCTGTCTCGATTAGATGGACTCTGAATGATGTAGATAGAATGAATTCTCATGAGTGATATTGACATACTCCATTTATAGCATTGAGAGGCTAACTGTGACAGTGTTTTTGTTTCACAGTTCAGTGACATCAACCTCGGTGAGATTATCAGCAACAACATCGAACTGAGCTCATACACCCGACCGACCCCGGTACAGAAGTATGCCATCCCGATTATCAAAGGAAAGAGAGATGTCATGGCTTGTGCACAAACAGGTAAGTTAGTATAGAATATTTCCACAGGAAACTGGGATAGACTGGCAATCTAGTGACCCATGAAGGTAACTGATGGTTTGATTTTGTCGGTCTCGTTTCGGATGTAGCGTTTGTCTTGAGCTTGTATTTATCCATGCATTCCCAAAACCGGGGTTAGTGTTGGTTTTTTTTTAGCTTGCACGCATTTCAGTGTGTGAGGTTATAGAATGAGACAGATGTCATCAAGTCCTTAAAAAGTCTCCTGCTTCTTGGCCTCCGCAGGGTATTGTCAGTATGAATATGTTTTTGCTTCAGTACACCCAGCTGTTCTTGTTTAACTCCTGAAATCTTAGTGGCATTAACACTTTCCCAAAAATGTCCAACAAGCCTCCTGCCACACAAAATGAATTGCATAATGTTTTCAAGGGTCTTGAGTTCATTATTGATACAAAGTTGAAGGGTATGACTGTCACAAGATATGTCAACTCTGACTAGAGATTTCCCAATGTTGTTTTTGGTTTTGATGAAAGAGAAACCTATGCAGTCATAATTGTGTGTATGCATATGGTGTGTGTTTTTAATGCCCAGCTTGCAATCAGGATATCTCAAGAAGAAAAACTGTGACAGTTTTCAAACTTGTTGAATGGATGCCTTATATTGAGAGAAAGGATCCTATTGTTTTGGTGGATGTCAAAGGTCGTATGAGGTCACCAGGGGTCAAACACTGAAAATCTTATTAACACAATATCTCAAGATAGGAACGATGGATGCTTTCCACAGTTTGTTTGTTGGTCGGTCATATCAAGAGGAAGAACCCTATTGTTTTTGTGGAGGTCAAAGGTCATCTGAGGTGACCAGATGTCAAACACTGAAAATCTTTTTAACACAATACCTTAAGATAGGAATGATGGAAACTTCTCATACATAGTATGTGAGTTGGACTTATTAAAGCAAGAACCCTTTTGTTTGTGGCAGAGGTCAAAGGTCATCTGAGGTCACCAGAGGTGAATAACTGAAAATTGTTAACATCGCAAGATAGGAATCATGGAAACCATAGATGTGAATGAGTTTAGTCAAGTAAAAACCCTATAAAAGTAAAAGCCCTATGGTTTTCAGTGGATATGAAAGGTCATTTGGGGTCAACAGGGGTCAAATTTTGAAATCCTTGAAAATTCAATATTTGGAAGAAGGAAAGCTTGGACAAAGTCTGATATGTGGTATGTAGGTGTAACATATTCAGTACAAGAAGCCTAATGGGTTTTGTGGCATTCAAATGTAATTTGGGATCAATGGTGGGTTTATAGTGTAAACATGATATCTCAAGAAGGGAAGCCTGGACAGATATCCTATTTGACTTGTAAGTGTACCCTATTGAGTTCAAAACCCTACTGTTTTTGTTATCGTTCAAAGTCACTTAAGGTCAAATTGTGAAAATATTATGAACAAAATACCTTGAGGAGGGAGGCATGATTAGATCTGATATGGGGTATGTAGCTGTGCCTTATTGAGCAAAAGAAGCGTAGTTGCTTTTTGCGAAGGCCAACTGTCATTTGTTGTCAGCTGGGGTCAAGTTGTGAAAACCTTGCAAAACACTAAAAGAAGCTTGGACAGGTCTCATATTTGATTTTCAAATGCACCTTATTGAGTGCAAGAAGCCTACCAATTTTGTTAGCTGTAAAAAGTCATTTTGGGTCAACGTTTCCTCACCCTCTGCAATATTCCAGATTCAAAATGCTCATAATTGAATCATTGTAACCACAATGCCTCTTGGCTTTCTGGCGTTGTCATGAAGAATTGCGCTCAGGTTATCTTTCAGTTTCAGTTCCTCCTTTTCAACTATCACTGACATACCTTGGGTTAGGAGCTGCTGCCGTGTGCTGCACAACACTGTCTCTGCTGTCTGTGGCAGCTTCTGGAGTAGTTGTGTCTAGCACAAAGCTCAGATTCCTCCACTCTCCAAAGCATGCACCATCACTGCCATGTAACCCTCTGATGACCTGGATATCCAGCAGTAGCCTGTGGCGAGGGTTACTGAAGCCATCTCTTCCATGACCTTTATATCCATCTTTCCTGCCTCAAATTCAGCAGAAAGGAGAGCTGAAATGGCCTTTTCTTGATGGGATGGTGCAGCATGGTTTTCATGAGTTCCCGATCCCCTTGTGTGAAACTAACTGGCAGAGCCTCTTTTGTCAGCATCTCACACATAACGTTGTTCCGTCAGTCCGTCTTTTTGGGTGGCACACAGCTTTGGCAATGAAAGTATCTAAAATGCTCGAGTCTTTCCTCACCGTGTAATATGGTGCTTCCGTTTTAATGGTGGAGCTGGTTGGCCTTCCTCTGCCATATTTCTTCGCACTTGTTAATCATGCAAATATGATGATAAACTACATGGGGAAATTTGTTAAGTGTTTATTAAGAGATTATATAGTTCATCAATTCTGTACCTGCCTGTTGTTATCCACCAGGTAACGGTTGTGGATAAAAATAGTTTCAATAACAGCAAGGGGTGCACTCTGTGGGAGCAGGGGACATGAGACACATGGATTGGGTGGAAAGGATGGCAGTTAATGTAGCAACATTTGAATTAAGACAGGGCGTTTGCTCTCAAAGATTTTAGGGGTATGGTGATCTACTCGAGCCTTCAGAAGTTTGAGTCTGTGCTATAGTATTGTACCTAGCACTTCCAAGAATTAAGGCTGTGTTATGTACCTACAGAAGCATGAATGAAGCAGAGCAGCCAGTCACTTTTTACTGAAAACGATGGAAGAAAGAGGAGAAGTTATGTTTATTGTGGAGTTCATTTCTCACAAAATGCTGAAATTCACATCAGTGTTTGTTATGATATGAGTGCATACAACCACATTAGGTGAGTGCTGACTACATGTAGATGAGGTATATTTGCGCTCATATCACTTTGAAGAAGTAGAGTCAGTTGATTTAAGTGCCACTCAACAATTTATTTTCTACTGAATACAAATAATTTGCGATGTTAAGTCAGCGATTTAAATCAGCCAACCCAGTGCAAAACTAAAAATTGGTGTTTAGTGATATTAATCAAGTGACATTGTGACTGCCCAATATTAATGTAATCTTAATCCTGCCTTGTTGTTAATGAAACAACATATAGTCAACTCGAAATGTGATTTAAAAACATTTTATCCTCCCTCTTCAGGATCCGGAAAGACTGCTGCTTTCCTTTTGCCGATTCTGTCCCAGATCTTCGAAGGTGGACCGTGGAAGAATGCTGTGGTAAGCATGTGGGACTGTAATGAGAAGTGGGATCATAGCTGTTGTCTCCAGTGCATGAAAGCCAAATGTGATATATATGGATGCCAGTTGGACTTTTGGGGAAATGTTGATTTCAGTAAAACTACCACTAATATTGCTTGTATTGAAGAAATGTCTGTCATTAATCCTTAAATTCAGATATACTGGAGTTGCTCTAGAACTATGGAGAACTATGGACATCAGTTTTAGACATAATATGTGGTAGTAATGTTTGGTGTGTCTTTCATATGCCCCAAACACAGTGTTTTTGCATATGCTACTCACAGGCCCCTGGCTTTTCTACAGAAACTGCCTGTCCGGAATTAACATCAGTCTTTCTATGCAACTGGAATGAAACATGTTCTTCCAGAATTCTGTGTCTGATTTTGATGGTAATTGTAGTTAATGTGATGGCATTTTGGCTGCTACGTGCCTCATTGTGACCAATAATGTGTATACTATATTAAATGCATGTATCTTTCTTTAAACCATAATCAGTTTGGGGGATGTGAATCTCTTTGGTGGTAAATATAAGATTCTCCCTCTAGATTGCCCAAGCATTGTTATCTCAAAGTCTGCTTACAATGGTAATGTTAATGTGGTAGCGTACTTGAAACAGATACATCAGTGAAAGGAAGCATTGCTTATCATAATTTATGTAACTTTTTTCATTGTAATCTCTTTGAAAGTATTGATTTGTAATAAGAGAAAAAAAAACTTCTTAATCTCCATACATTTTTTTCCTCCATATTTAACAGGGAGGCTACAAGAAGAAGCAGTACCCGTTGGCTCTGGTCATTGCACCTACTCGTGAGCTGGCATCTCAGATTTATGATGAAGCCCGGAAAGTAAGTACAGTGTGACCCTGAGCTGAGATGCAGCTTTAAAATGATTAGTTACTACTACTTACATGAAGTCATTATCTCAGTCTATTGTCACACCTGCATCCACAAAAAAAATTATTTTTAGAATAGTTCAGTCTGGTAATACCACTAAGGTTTACTTAAAGCTGTTTGATTAATGTGTAAAGTGTGTAAGTGTGCCAGCACAGCTACTTTATGTGGAGCATGTGGAGAATACTTACGAACGGTTTTAGTTACCATGTTGAGCTGTATACGTACCCGTGTATCTGAGTGGAATGGTCTGATAACCCAAACTTGACTAGTAAATAACTTACCATGGTTGCCCAACATTTTCATTATTCAGCACAAGACCCAGCTATATGGTGGTGGCTATGCAGTGGTGGTATTTATTATTTGGTGGTAAATGTAGCAGATTTCCTACTTTATCTGTGACGTTTGATACCGTTGTAATACGTCGTCTTCGAGAAGGAGATTGGTTATTTAAGGAAAAGCGCCGCTGCTTATCGTATGTTGTCATAAAACACCCAAAATCGTCGATTATTTTGTTGTTGCTAGTTGTATCACTGTGGTGACGGAACTATTCTTACAGAAGTCGATACAGGTAGTCTCCTAATGAGGAACTGGATTCTATGAATCATGGAAGTTCCAAAAAATCAGGGAAAAGTAAAATATGAAATTCTGGGCCAGGAAAGTCAGGGAAAATGATTTTTTCCCCTAAAAGTTTGTAAAGATCAGTAAATTTTAAGAAAGCACATATTTTTCCATATTTAACCTACGCAGTTAAGAAATTTTTCAGCAAAATCACTGAAACATTAACAAATATTTTATTTTAGCTAATTAGCAGTACTTAGCCAATAAGTTGTACACTGCCTTCAGATTTCTGTAGTATTATTGCTCAGTAGCGTTAGCTTTATAACTTATGTGTATATTACAATTGACATTTTTTCCCACACTTTGGTATTTAGGAAGCAGTGTTCATTGTGTTTATAAATATTTGCACAGCAGGATTTGTCTAATTTAGAGATCCTGGAATTTTTGGTTTCGATTATAATCGTAACCTTGAATTATGCATACCTGGGTGTGTGTATGTATGCCCGTGTTGCCCTGTCTTGTAAACACGATATCTCCAATGGGGGAGCTTGGGTTGATCTCATCTTTGGTGTTCAGGTGTATCACATTGAGTAGAAAAACCTTATTGTTTATGGTGGAGGTCAAAGGTATTTTGGGGTCAAATTGTGAAACCTTGTAAACACGATATCTCAAGAAGGGAAGCTTGGAAAGATCTCATATTTGGTTTGTAGGTGTACCACGTTGAGTAGAAAAACCCTGTTGTTTTTGGTGGTGGTCAAAGGTCATTTTAATCAACAGTGGCCAATTGTAAAAACCTTTTAAAAACAATATCTGAAGACAGACCCTGACAGATCTCTTAATGTAATGTATAGTTGCATACCACTGATATTCGTGGAGGTCATTTGGTGTCAACAGGGGTCAAATTGTGGAAACCTCTTAAACATGATATATCAAGTTATTGCATCACTGTAATATGCAGTTAAGAGACATAATACATATCAGTCATCACATATCAGATTCATCAAAATTCTCAGAATGAAGTCATCAAAACCACAATGCAATTGTGCATCCTGGTTCCTTGAGGTCCTCGAAAGTCACAGAGAAGTCAGGAAACTCTGCAGATTTAGAATATTTAGGAACCATGTGGCTATTGCAACAAGCTTTGTCACTTCCTTGTTCATGCTTCAGATGCTGAAAAAAATTGAATTTTCTTTTCATTTGAACAACTGTCAGTCTCCTATGTGTTATTGATCTCTCTTTCCACTGCCTCGCAGTTCTCATACCGCTCAAGGGTAAGACCTTGCGTCGTCTATGGCGGTGCTGACGTCGGTGCCCAGATCAAAGACTTGGAACGTGGATGTCATCTGTTGGTGGCCACTCCAGGACGATTGGTGGATATGCTAGAAAGGGGCAAAGTTGGCATGGATCACATCAAGTATGTCATTGGCTCTTTGTTGTTAATGTTTTGTATATTGTGACTCACAATCTGCTCAAACAACAATGAACAGATCCCAAGGATGTGTCTCTGCCTTTTTAGGTAGCAAATATTTACAGTTTTGTCAGTATTAAAGGGAAATGAGGCACTACTTTTACGAAAGGAAAACCATGTTTTTTTAAAACCATTATTTGTGGATACAGCATGATTGACTTTTCAAAATAAGGGCGGGCAATGGCCTTTTTTCAAAGAAATAAGTTAGTCACAGATAGAAATTCAATTATTTGTTGTTCAACAATAATTTGCCCAAACTTTCAAAAATTCAAATGATTCATCTTCCATACCTCACCCATAATGTTGCGAGGAGATGAAGCCTTAGTAGATTTGATGAGACTGAGTTGTTTAACAATGTTGTAAGCTATTTTCTTTGTTTGCTGTGAGTACGTGCCTTAAATGCCCTATTTTTGCCTTAGAACTGTCGTGGAGGAAGCCAGATAGGTAAATACCAGGTTCATTAAAGTCTGAAGTATGCATCTGGAAGACATTAAAAAAAAAAAAAAAGAATATATGGTAGCTTTTGAAGAAGAAGAAAAACTTTTGTGCAAAAAAAAAGAAGTGAGCATTACCTTTTAGGTATGGAAGGGATTATTAAGCTTCTTTGTCCAGTTTTTATTCAATTGTCTGTTTAAACATGAAAATTCAACTTCAGGAATTAGCATCTCTTTGTTTTTTTTTTTTTGAGATGAAACAACATGATGTTTTCTTTTTCTTGTAAAGGAAGATTTCTTCCCATTATTACCATGAGAATGATATTTAATCTTTCAGGTTCTGTGTCCTGGATGAGGCAGATCGAATGCTGGACATGGGTTTCGAGCCACAGATCCGCCGTATCGTGGAGCAAGACACCATGCCGAAGGTGGGCAAGCGTCAGACTCTCATGTTCAGCGCCACCTTTCCCAAGGAGATTCAGGTGAGTTTAACTATTGCAAATTTACGATGTAATTGTTGGCGGTTCATGTTTTTAGACACCAGACACGTGACATACTTCCAAAATTTCCTTCATTTTATGACTCAAAAGATAATTACATGTCGCAATAAATGCTATTGTTGAAAACAAACATTTCATTGTGATGTGGATAAGTAGAGAACTGAGAAACCAAATGATACCTGAAGCAGTATCAAGATCATTTTCAAATCTCATAGAGTTCCCAACAGCTGCATTATAACAGTGAATCATTACTGACTGACTGACCTGACTGACTGACTGAGTAAGGTTTTCTCTCTTATCTAATCAGTCAAAGGACACAATGTTCTCTGTCGTCATATCAAAAGAAGTGTTTTCATTCCACTTTGTCATTCTATTGTCCAAGTGTAACAAGATGTGGCAGCATTGTGATTCGCTTTTACTGCCAGAGAGATTACTTTAAGCACAATCTCATTGCGAGGTATGATAAGATAAGTTCAGGTGTAGAGGAGCATAGTAATTCTACTTATACAACAGAGGTTCATTTAGGAACAATGCCAAGAAATAGATACCACAAAAGGGTCACATGATGTTTTTCTTGAATTCTGATTTGCCAAATTGGTTTGGTCAGTAGTTGTCGTCGTTGTTGTTGTTAATATTACGTCCAAAGGTAGCAACCAGTGAGTAACGTTTGTTGCTTCCTCTCTGTGCCCCTGCAGATCCTGGCCCGTGACTTCCTGGAGCGATACATCTTTCTGGCAGTGGGTCGCGTAGGCAGCACCAGTGCCAACATCACACAGAAGGTCGTCTGGGTCGAGGAGGATGACAAACGGGACTTCCTCTTGGATCTCCTCCATGCCGCTAGTGAGTTACTGTGAAAGTTGAGGGTAATCTGACCCCAGTTTGTGTTCAGGTTTGCTCAGATTCGCCCAATTGGCAGTTGCATTTTGATCTGTGGCCCTGGACGTTTGTCCGACAGAAATAAATGTGAGGAGGAATGTTGACGTAGTGTTTTATTGCTCTGTATTTATCGAGTGAAGCCAAAGGATGAGAACGCTTCTGTTCTGCCGTCAAAAGCTGACTATGATGTGTATTTTGCAAACCTAAGGTGTGCAATGTCATTCCGAAATTCACTTTCTAATTTTGATGTAATTTGCTTCCTCTATCGAATCTCAAAGTCCCCAATTACGTGCTAGATTGTTGGCAAGTTTGACCATCAAGTGTTGACGAAATATTACAGTATTGCCAAATTGCATCAATATGAGACTTTGCTCCTAATGTCCTTTGTTGAATGACCCAAAGGATATTGGCTCTACATGTAATGGAAAAGCAAAAATTTCTTCAGAACTGATTTGGATGACATGCTACCAGTAGATGGAAACAAAAAATGGATTCAACCTTAATTAACTAGATCGATTGTCATGATAATTAATCCATGTCAGAAGATTTGACTCAGGCTGCAAAATGTATAACTGTACACAGTCCATAGTTTTACTCATTTCTTCAGCTGTACATTGTTTCCAACTCACCACTTTGATATCAGGATATCGTTTGGCAGTTCAAGGAATTTAATCACAAAAAGTTCATATCACAACAACTTTATTTGACACAGACAGTAAGCATGCAAGATTACAATTTTTTTGGCAATTGAGGTCAACTTTGTGCTGTTGCTCTCTTGCGATACCAACAGCTAGAACCGTCTGTTTTCCAACCAGGGGTATCAATACTCCTTAAGGCATGGAGTACCAGCAAACACCACAGGGGTACCTGGGAACCTCCCAGACAATTTAATGAAAGTAGTGCTATAAGAAAATACTCAAATGTTTGTGTGCTGGGGGTGCAGGACATTCTCAGGCTAAATATGGGAGAATAGTTCGACATACGAAACTAGTTTTACGCAAAATTTGGCCATGGTTCAACTCCATTGTACCATATGTACTTAGATATTTTTCAATATTTTTTTTTGCGGTGGGCGAAGGGTACCAGGAGATAAGAGTAACAAATCAGGGGAAGACTGAGTCCTCGAGCTTGACCAATTGCATCATTACATGTCATAAGGTGTCTTTCTACTACTTTAATTTCCATGGTTTCTCCTTGTATTCCGGTGGATGATAAAGCAGTTCACAAATATGCCAGTTATGGTTGGGATGATTAAATGTTGAAGGATGCAGTTCGTGCCTTCCATCGTTTGACAGTGGCAGCGACTTCTTTGTGATGAGTCCAGTTAAATTTTGCATCGCATTTTCTAAGTTTGAAGGAATTTTCGCTTTTGTTTTAGCTTGTTCAGTGAAGTGCAAGCTGATGTTCCAGAAGCATCAAAACAAAAAGAATGACATGTATCTCACTACAGAACAAATATGGAAGTATTGCAACAATAGCTGGCTACTAAACAGAGCCTCCTGAAAAAGGTCTGATGATCATCCTGTATTTCTGGAAATTTCTTCTCAAACTTTTGAGAGTATGCACTGAGATCAGAACCATAAAATGTTCTTTATTTTGGTGAAAAATAGGGCAAAACTTGCAGGTTAACACCAGTGTATGATATGAATTGTAGATGCCCTTGCAGGTGGCAATTTAGTGTATGTCATATCATAGGGCCTCATATAATCGTTGGCCCAGGCAGATTAAATCACAAACTAAGGCTTAAATGCCTTCCATCTCTAGTCATTGGATTACACTGAATTGTGGGTGGTCATAATACCTGTCTGGTCTCTTGCAGGATACATCATGATCTGAACCAATGAGGAGGATTAATGGACAGTGATAAACGGATGGAAGTAGTAGGATGTCCAGAGTTCTGATTTGCTGCCTCTTGAGGCTTATATGTCTCGGTGTCAACGTGCTATTATCACTGCAGAAGTTTCAAGCATAGTTCCTTTCTGACACAAGCTGTTTTGTTTTTTGCTCTCCTTTACAGAGCGTGGTTCTCTCACTTTGGTCTTTGTGGAGACCAAGAAGGGTGCAGATGCACTGGAGGATTATCTTTATCGTGAGGGTTTCAACGTCACCAGCATCCACGGGGATAGAAGCCAGAGGGAACGAGAGGACGCCCTGCGCAACTTCCGTGAAGGACAGACCCCAGTGTTGGTGGCTACTGCTGTGTGTAACCCTCCTCCTGATTTTGATTCCTTGATTCTATTTCTTTGTAATTTGTTCACAAGTTATATGGAGGTGTTTTCATAGTGGCCTACTAATTGATAAAAGTAGGACTAATATTACAGGGTTAGACAGCTGAATACCAACCCAAGAAAATCTCATTTGGTATCAAACTATATCATGCATTAAACAGAATAAAAGTTACCTAAACCCTCATTGGTCATCAGCAACCATAATTTAATGGCATTTGGTTTAATATATTAACATGTTCTCATGTTTTATGGTTGCAGGTTGCTGCTCGTGGCCTCGATATTCCTAATGTCAAGCATGTGATCAACTTTGACCTCCCCACTGACATTGAGGAATACGTTCACCGCATTGGCCGTACAGGAAGAGTGGGGAATTTGGGTGAGTCAGAATTGAGAATAAGTGCTTTATTCAATATGTGTTAAAAACAGCTAAACATGAGTTTTACTTAGTCATTTTAATCCACATGCACCAACAGGGAAAGAAATCTACTGTTGGTTCTGGTTACCAACTATTACAGAATTTATTTGAAGGAACCTATTGTTGATTTTCAGACCAGTTCTTGCAGTGCTTGTGTTTAGATCTGTTTCAAAAACAACTTAGCCTGCAATCTTCATATGAACCTGATGAAATTGTAAAGAATGTATAATTGTAAGTTGTCTTTGTATTTTCAGGATTGGCGACTTCTTTCTTCAACGAAAAGAACCGGAACATTGCACGCGACCTGTTTGAGACAATGCTGGAAACCAAACAGGAACTTCCGCCCTGGCTGGAAGGCATTGCTTACGAATCAAGGAACAGCGGTCAAACCCGAAGAAAGAATCAGAGCAGGTTAGAACTCAAACGAAACACAACTTCCCTCTCCATCTTCCATTTAATCTCTTTGAAGAAGTCCTTTCTTTATTTTATTTCATTACTGTTGTGTGAGTTCAGTGAAATACTATAATTTGTAAATTGTAACATTTTTGTGTTTAAATCTGTCCCCTTGTGATTGCATTTTGTTGCGTCTTTCGTTGGTTCAATTCCAACAGGAGCTGTCTTCATTGCATTCATCATCCCCAAACTTTTCTATCCCAACAGGAACTTTGGTGGAGGATTCAGCTCTCGTGATTACCGTCAGCAGAACCGCCCTCCTCGAACAGGACCCATGATTGGATTCGGGAACCAGGGACAGACAGTCCCCTTCGGTGGTTTCCACCCCATGGGCAGTCAGTACGGTGGTAGCTATGGAAGCCAAGATTGGTGGGGCAAGTAAAGTGTCCTTCCTCTCGATGTTCATCGTCTGCTCGGTCAACTGTTGATCTACGGTTTTTCTTTCCGTGGTATTTTTTTTTTTCTGTTTCGGTTATTGTAATCTCGAGTAATTGGATAAAAGTAGTCTCATCTGATTGCAGTAAAGCTAATTGAAGTTAATCGTACTGTTAGTTTGTTGTTGTTAACTTAAAAATCTTTTTTTCTTTTTGTTCACACACACTTTTCAAATGAAAAGGTCAGTTAGGTGATCTTTGCTGCACTTAAAAAGAAAAAAGAGGAAAAAACAAAACTGTGATAACTAGAAAGCACATTAAGAAGTTTTTTCTTTTCTTTTGTTTTCTTCATTGCTTGTTGTTAAAAACCAATAGGGAATTGTTAACAATGGTAACAAAGTTAACCTTCTTAGCTTAGAAGTAAATTCTTTTTAATTGGTCTTAACTATTATCATTATTATTATCATTATTCTTCCTTGAAGTAGCTTACTACTGTTGTTTTGAGTGAAAATAAATGTAGCTGGTAATTATGAAGGATCACCAAAGCAACAAGAAAAGGAAAAGACACTTTCCTTCATTATTAAGTACAAAATTTTGAAAGATGCAAATTCAGTAAAGGGCACTTTCCAAGTATTTTTTCTCTTTTTGACTGTCGAGATTGACAGAAGACTGTGAGTGGTGATTTTCTCATACTAGAGCTAATCTTAAAATGCCACCAACAAGTTTTTAAGCACATTTATTTGTTTATTTTTTTTTTTGAAGGATACAGTAGACAAATTACTTGTTTTCGATTGGAAGTCTCAATTTCCTACCTTACGGTTGCAAGTTAATGGTGTTATATTTTCCTTAAGATGACAAGAAAAACTCTTCAAAGACCTCACAAGTGTCCACCTCCCTGAAACAAGATTTGAAAAACTGCTCCAAACTGTATAGAAGTAGGAGTTAAGAAATATGTTTTTCTTATTTCTCTTCCACCATTTCCCTTCTCTCCTCCCCCTCCCTATAAATGGGAAAAATGAAAGAGGACGGACAAAGACAGTTGGACAGTCTATTAAGTTTTCTGTCAGTTAGTCAACCTTGCTGTACAGTAAGCTATGCCCTGTACCAGCCACCAGCCAGTATCTGATACACTATATTTACATTTTTTTTACTTTCAGTCCTAAGAGTAAGAGAGAAGCTGTGTGTAGTCTCACTATTCCTTGCCAACAGTGCATGGAGGGAATATTCGGACAGTGGAAGTCCTCTGTTGAAGTCTGACAAACAAAAAAAATGACTCACAGCTGTCATTTCTCTGTAGAAAGAAAAGAAAAACATGTTTTATTTTCTTTTCGTCACTAAGTCAGTAACATTTGCATCACTCAGTGAAAACAGAAAACTGTGTTACACAGCTACGACCTGTAAAATTTCAAGTCCTGAATAAGTGTCTTCTTGTAAATGGAAGGAAGTGTCACACGTTGGCACAGAGGTTCTTAAGGTCTAAGTAGATTCCTCGTTTGAAAGAAGCTTAAGTACGTAAATTTTTAACTAGTATTAATCGCGTGTGATAACATCTTTACGTCTCTGGTTCGATCAAGAAACCAGTGGATGTTGGCAGACACAAAGTTCCAAAAGTGTTGGTTATTTTTTTTCATTTTTCAAGGTCTGTATACATATATGTGAATGTGTGTGTATGTGTATGTATGGAGACAGTGAATGTTCCTCTTCTTTGAGGTAGAGAACATCGTTGGAGTCGTAGTAACACCAAGCGGAGAAAGGATTGATCTCACTCTGAAGCCATCAGGGGTGGACTGGAAACATTACCGGGGGGTACCCAGGATCGTTTTTATATAATGTCGTCGTCGCTATTTCGTATCATGGTTATTTTCCTAACAGTTGGCGGATTTCAGTGTGAGTGGAATGTATCATTGGTTCCTCAGAGTGGTGCCAAGTGTGATCACTCCCTTGTCATTGTTGTATAGTAGAAGCCAGCTCTGCTACCCAACAGTCACAGTTGTCTCTCTAGAAGTGGGTTTTAAAGGGTTGTTGCTCAAGGTGGCGGGGAAAGGGGCGGTCTGTGTTTGGGGCCTGGGGAACATTTTGAGGGTGACATGTTATTCCACAAGTGTTGAAGAAGTTTGTTTTGCCCTTGGAATGTAAACAACATTGCCTAGCAAATAGTGATACATTTTCAAACATGTCCATTATTATCTTTACAATTTATTAAAGTCATACCTTTCCATTGCTGTAGGACTTAAAGCGGTGCATGGTTTTTAGTTGTTTGTTCATTAAAGAATGTCATGTACCATTAAGCATGTATGGGGAATTTCGGTCGCAGGAATGTGTGTCAAGGGAGGCAAAAAAAGAGGATGGGGGTTACTAAAGTTAGTTTGGTAGGTAAAATCTAGACAGGTGGGTCAGCGGAAATGTTAGACTTGGAATTTGTTTTACAGAGAAGATGGATGTTTCAGCTATTAGCATTCTTTGACTTTAGGAGCATGTCAATTACATAGTAACTTAATATCGTTTGAGCATTGTGGTGTCGGGCAAAGAGTCATTTAGGGGGTTTATTCTCTGATTTGTACATACATTTTGACAATTTATTAAAAACATATCTTTCCATCTCTTTGATGTAAAGATATCAGTTCATAATTTTGCCACTGGACTGCTGTAGCTCTGATCAAAGAGATGACTACCTCTTATGTTAAGAATGTGATTGATTTTCCCAAGGAGGATTTTTTATTTGTTTTCATTGTCAAGGGAAAGGGAAAAGCAAGTTTCCAGTCCACATAAACATTAAATCCCTGGTCAATGAATGGCTTTTTTTATCAGATAATGGTATTAAGCTGAGAGCTCTTCACTTTTTTGGTTGCCATCTGGGGCATTGATTCAATTCATGTAAATAGAAAGACGAAGCTGAAACATTAAAACTCTCATTGTTATATTAATCTTCTTGTGTTGAAATTTTTCTGCAAAACTGCTAAACGTTACTGAAGGTGGAGCGACGTGCTGGATATTGGGCCGATCCTGATGTTGACATTTTGTTTTCTTGCTGTCTTTTTTTTTTCTCTGTTCTGGGGTTTCATCTCGTCGTTTATTTATTTGCGTATGATCATTAATCCAAATCAATTGACAGTGTGTCTTTGTGAAAAGACTGGCGAGCTGAGGCCAGTCGGCCTTTGATTCACTTTTCTCGATAATCGCCTTCTTTCTTAATTTGAAATTAAATTTTGTAGTGTGCCATGCCATTGTTAGAGCATGCTACACCAAATATTTTAGTTTGGTGAAATAGCCTGCAGATGGACAGAAGTGTCAAATTGTGTGTGTTTTTTATAGGAGACTTGGTGTGTGGATATGCAAAAAAGATTTTCTTTCTTTTTTTTTTACCGAGTAGACGTTTTTGTTATTGATAAGTTATGTTGACACTGGTGACCTCATCTCCAGTGGCTCACAATACAAATCCCTTTAACAGAACACCTCATAAGCAGACACACCCTCATATCCACACACCAACCAACCGGTAGATCAATCGATTTATTGATCGATTAATTACTGCTGAATTGGATAATGCATTATGAGATTTTCAAAGATTGTTTGTGCCATGCTGGCTGTGGTTAGACTGTCTTTGATTGATGACTACGTTCTGAGTCAACAGACATTTTGTGACTCGGTTTGTGCGAAAGCAATTCATGTTTGTTCTGGCATTATATCTTATCTCCTAGGATGCAGTATTTATTTCTGTTTTAATTTGACAATCGACATGAATATTTTCTGTAAATCTTAAAGATAAGGTAAAAAAACACCTGTTTTGAGTGACAGATGGAAGTGACAGCAGCAAGACTCTCCTTGAAAAGGGAGTTGAAAACGGGGTTTAGTAGACACTTTTTGTTTTTTCTTCTTTTTTTTTTTGAGTGGTGGGGAGTTGGCTGCTGTCAATCAAGTAAACTATACCCATTTCTTAATTTACAGATGCTGATCTGTTAGGACTTAAAATTAAATTAATACCACAGAGACATGATTATTGGGCAAATCTTGAATCATGCTAACTCCTGCAGTCATGGCCAAACATGTCCGGTAGTCAAAATTTTGATCTGGTCTTTTGATATACCCTGAGATGCACTTCTTCCTTGACTCTTGTGACTTAAACAGCAATGAGCACAAAGATGAAATCAAGACTTCAGAGATTAAAGGCTGTTATTTTTTTTGGGGGAGGAGGGGGGTTATGATAATTCATCAGTATTTCGAGACCATGTGCTGATATGGTTTTTGCATGTTGTGACAAACGGTCTGAGCTTTCTTATACAAATGTGTTTCACATTAGAATGTGTGTGAACCTTTTTTATTGCTACTGTCGCTAATGATTTTTTTTTCTATAAACGTTGGTTATTAGAATATCGTTCGGTGCAATAGAATGTGTCTGGTACATCTCGTAGCATCCAGCAGTTCCAGAAGGGATATGCACTCCATTCTGGTTGCTTTCTTTTTTTTTTTTTTAAGTCCATGTTGAAGAAAAGCTTTTTTTTCTTCAAGTTAGATGTGTGTACACCTTGTCAACTGTTTTTTTTTTTTCTGTTCTTGTCACTGTTATATGTTGGTTACTCTCTCTTTTGTAATTAGAGGCTAATTTATTTCTGCTTATTTTAAATTTGTAGTAATCATAACACCCAGTCCTCTCTGGGCAGGAGATTTGCGCATGCCACTCCACGTTTGATTCTCCTGTACTCTTATGTTGCCAAATTGGCAAAACAAACCCTGCATTACTGAAGTATTTTAAGTAACATATCCAAATAATTACAAAAAAAAAGGGCAAAATTAAAAAAAAGCACTCGTAACTGGAAAGGCAGTTTATCTTTAATTACTGATACAATGAATTCATTTCAGCAAATACCTGGTTTTCTTGTGTACTTACGAACCTCAAAACAAGTTGGTATGCAAATGGTCTGTTGGACAAAAATGAAATGTATTTGTTCTCAGGATATTTTTTTTCCTTTTTCATAAGACTGAAAATTGACTAAAGAATGTCCATCTCGTATTAAGGTAAAGTCTTGTGTGTTTATTGTTTTATTTGAAAGCTCAGAAGTGTATTATATCATATCAGCTAAAAAAGAAACATGGTCTTTCATCATATATACTAACTACATAGTTTTGTGTATTCTTAGACACCAAAGCGCATCCATGGTACATTCCACCCTTACGGTTTGAGGGATTATGATGCCCACTGGGTCATAAAGGTGTTTGTTGGAAGTTGTGCATTTCAGATGTTTAAGAAATTTTGGTCAGTTTTGGTTGAAGGGTGCTAAACCAAGGAGGTGATTGTTTGGGGATGGGGGTTGTGAGTTCAAAGCCGTTGTAATTCAAACAAGTTGTTTTTCTAAACATAACTGTTTTGTCTTCGTCACAGTTATTTTAACCAAATGTCTCTTGCATTCTTTAAATTTGTGGTGTCCTATCTGAATATTAACAATCAAGAGAGTTTTTGCTTGTTCTTCTTACAAACCTGCCACCTTATGAGTATTTTGTTGTCTTTTTTCTTTTTTTTTTGGCAAAAAGGTGCAATTTTATAACAGAGATGGTAAAGCTGAAAGCATCTTTGAACAATTCCCCACAAAGTCAGCTTCCAGCAGTCACTCAGCTCGATGGTGCAGTTCTGTGCCTCACCATGAGTTAACCTGTATTATTTTTTTGTTGTGATTATGTAACACCAGTTAGTTGCTTGTGCTCAACGGGTCAATGATATAAAAAAAAAATCGTTCAGTCCAGACCCACTGTACTTTGTCTCATCAATTATGTGCCTAGCTTTTCTGTATTTTTTACCTTTTTCCAATTTTTTTTTCCGGTCACTTTCTGACAACTTTAGTAGCAGGTTGTCTGAGATGCTTGACTCGCAAAGAGTCTGTTCAATATGGTTCTCGAGTTCTCAGCTTTCTTGCCTATTTGTACAGTTTTAATCTTTAGAGTGAGTGAGTTAGTGAGTGAGGTTTAACGATGAAGATGACGGTAGAGTGACGATGGAGGAACAACAAAACAAATGAAAAAAAAAATGACCAAAGGTAACTTTTATGTCTTGTAACTTATTTAAAAATATAACGCTGTGTGGTAGTACCTCCTTTCTCCATTAATTACATTATGTCTTGTTTATGCGATGACATCACGTCTTGAACAGAATTGTGAAGGAATTGTATTCCGGAAAAGGAAGATGTTTCATTGTCGAGGAGAGAAGAATTTCAACATAGATGCAGATGAATTAGAAAAAAAAAATATTAAAAAAAAAGGAAAACTAATGAGTTACCTTCTGCAAGGAAACATTTTTACCAACATTGTCTTTTTAAGTGCCCTTGAAAACGAAGAAATGTTTGTTTACACAATAAATGATTATCAGCTGCATACAATGTGTCTTGTCTATTTTTTTTTGGATTTTAGACCATGTTTGGCATGTTAAAGTAATTTACTTTTTTTCCTCAACTCTGGAATTTTGCCAAAGCCACTGAACCCTTGAATTGATCACACTTGGTAATCCAGCTGTGCAGCACCCACTGAGTTTTTATTTGCTTTTGACGCAGAATGATCTGTGGCCGGGGGGGTATGGGGGTCTTATCCCCTCACTGTCAAGAAAATTTTTCTACTTCTTGAAAAAAAAAATAATAAAGACTATGTACCACTCTGGTAAATTAAAGTGACCTGAAGCTGCCCAGTTAAATCCAGGGGGTCTGGTGAAGAAAACATCTTTCTTGCTCTCTGTGCTGGGATTACTAATACTGTGGCAATCCACACTTCCTTCACCATAAAGTCTCTCCCTCCTTTCATCCTGGCCATGCTGCTAAATGAACCTTGGAGAATTTGGAACCAGGTCTAAAATTTTAAGAATGGGCCATGTAAACAGTGTGTGATATTGTATGGGCCTAATACTTTGGTCATGGGGTTTTGAGCCCCTCCATCCCCTGTGGAAAAAAGTTTGCATGATTGCATTTGATATTAGTTTGTGGTTTTGTTTTTTAGTAGACTTGATTGTTGGACCTTGATATTTCCATGTTATCATCGTTGGTAAACTAGTCTTGTCCAAACAGAAGGCTGGACCGTAGTTTGCTTGATCTTGTTGTAGACCATTAAAAACATTTTCTCGGAAGATTGTGGCCCATCAATTTCTGGAACTCAGTGGCTGATCCAAAGTGGTTGTGGTTGGTACATTTAGAGTTCAGGCACTGTAGAAAACAGCTAATGAATAGAGATATTGTAGCAAAAGACAAACAGTGATGAACGAGTGATGAAACAGTAACTTGTAAGCATGATTTATCCACGGAAGGGAGGAAAGGGCATGTAAGGGCTCTGACCTTTGCTCAATCTCCCTCTGCACCCCTTCCCTAAACTCACCCGAACAGTAGACAGCCCAAAAATGAAGACCACATTCAATGGACAGAGTAGTGCTGGAAACATTAAGTGGAGTACCTCGAGGGCTCGAAATATAAATACAGAGCAATTTCATAAGTAGTAATTAATGTAAATCAAACGTTTCCAAGATACTTCGTACAAGCAGAAAGTGCTAGAACTTGTGACAATGTGACTGACAGGTTAACATAATGGCTCTCTAACGTATTACTTATTGCATTCCAGACAAGCTGAATTAGTTTTTTTCGTCCGCTAGCCGTGTCACACCTACTGACCTACAACCGTATATCCAGTTTGTGTAGAACTGCTTGTAGTATTGTACCAGAACCAGAACCTTTAAGCACGAAACTTTTGAGCAATTTGGGGATTTAAGGTTACCAAAGGATAGTAATCATCCAGATCTGTGAACTACAGTTGCTACATATAATTTGGGGGTCATGCACATAATTTACTTCCCATGGCTTAGGTTTCACGGCGTCAAGATGTGATTAATATACAAGAGATATGAATATGCAGAGCGTCTAGGTGTCAGTCAACTAAACTACTTGTAAATGTATGTACTACGTACGTTTACATATTGTGCTGGATGTATGTACGTGGCCTGTGACTCAGACGAACCTCAGACTGAGAAATCAGATACGACAATATTTTGAAAAGGAACAGTAACATCGACGTTGTTCGAAACTGAAACGATAAGTGAAGCGAAGATGTCGTCCTCGGGAGACTTTGGAAACCCCCTAAGGAAATTCAAGCTCGTATTTTTAGGAGAACAGAGTGGTAAGAATTTTGCCGGGTCCACCCATGTAGCCTAATGTTATTTTGTATGAGCCAAAATATGACTCTTCGTGGTAGGCTCCCATGTTTGTTAATCTCCAGATGAAGCCGAGGTTAGAACTAGAAGAATAACATCATTCCGTCATTTAAGCTAGATCTTGTCTAGCCTAGTATTTTTTCAACACCAGGAAAGGTACCATACATTAGACGTGGCTGTTAGAATAGTCGAATTTTAACATTAAATGTTGGTCACCTACAGAAATTCACATTGTCTGTACTAAAGCACAGACTAGGCCTTTATGACTTATAGTCTAACCAGGCTAGTCCTAGTACACTGCATAGTGGTACTTGGTAGTGGCATCCATAACTTGCTAAAGTTGTAGCCCTAGGCTAGGTCTAACTTAATGTCAGTTAAGTTGTAACTGTAAATCAAATGTTAGGCGTAAGTTAGATAAAGTGCATTATCACTATTGTCAGTAGGCCTAGCGTAATGCTCATAATTACTATGTTCAAAGTTGATGTAGGGCCTAGGTGTACTGTAATGTTAGGGTAAATTATGTTGGCAATTCCATATGTCTTACATCACTGTTCAATGTAAAGATTTTGAACACTTTTTTGTCCTTAATAAAGTTTGGTTGATTTTATTGCAAATTGCATATGCACATTGAAAGTTGTCTCAATTCAGACAATTTTACCATACTCCATAGATCTATATCATGATACTGTCAGACTTAAAAGATATAATGTTTCAAACAGGAAGCTTGCTTTGAGCCCTAGCTTTTATACTTGAGTGAACTGTTAACAGATAATAAGTACTGTAAATGAATTAATAAAAATAAACAGTAATGAATTAGAATAAAACAATAATGAATTTAAGTTCACCATTGTGATATAGGTAAACCCTATAAGGATTCTCAGTGACTAGAGATGAGGTAATTAGTTTTCAGCAATATTGTATGTAATGTTTGCTAGCCATTCACGATATAGGAATGGCATGATTTGCATAGGTGTGGAAATAGTGCAAGTTCATAATATGTCAGTTTAGGCCAGACTATAGGTATTCCACTGGTGATAATGAAGCACTACTTGAGTTAATGTCTTACCACACAGTGTCTCCATGAGTAAGATCATTGCATTGCCATATCTCCTTGTCATCAGTTTTTTCGTTTTATGTATTTCACCCAATTGAAACATGTCATTTGTTTCATCATACTTATCTTTCATTTGTTCTCCTACAGTTGGTAAAACCTCTCTGATTACCAGATTTATGTACGATAGCTTTGATAACACATACCAGGTGAGTGAATCATCCTACATTTTCCTAGCTGCAATTTTAAATGAACCCATGCAGTGATTTTGCAAAGTGTATGTGAATGAATAGATTTGTTTGCCGTGCCTAGCTTTGAAAGACAATATCTTGTGAAGGTGGTTTGGGATTAATGTTTACCAAATACATGGTTTGCTAAATATGCTCCTTCAGACAACCAAACCCTGTGAGTGCTGGAATCAAAGTAAGATTTTACTTACAATGTCTGAAACTTCATGAGATGACATGTGATGGTGAATGGTTAAGAGCACAATGCAAATGTGTAACTGGTATGCCAACCTGGAAAATATGTACTGTTGATCATGACATGTATAGGTTTTGGTAGGACGACAAAGTTTTGAAAAGGGTAACCTCATTTTACTTGTAGATTATATTTTGGGCTACCAGATGAAAATTCTAAACCTTCAACACTGGGTAGTATCATGCATTGCCAGTGTGTAGTTGTTTCACCTGCTGAGTGTTGACCAGTTTGACTCGGGCTTAAATTTTATAGCAGATGAACTTTAGTTTTCCTAATGAAATGCACCTTAGAATTCAAACCATGGTGGTTCGATCATTGCATACCTACAGTACTTAAAGGGAAATAGGGCGTTTAGAATATACCAACATGACATACAAAAGAAATAGCGTTAGTCATTGTTAAACCATTCAGTCTCGTCAATAAACATCTTCCAAAGCTTCATCTATTCAAAGCATTATGCATGTGATGAGTAACGGAAGATGCATCATTTGAATTTTGAGAAGTTTGGGTGAACAATTTGGTGTTGAGCATCAAATGACTGAATTCCTACCTGTGAGAAACTGATATCAAGCTGTCATCCTCATAACATACTAAACATCAGGGCTTGAAGTAACCGACGGCACTGATAGCCAGGACTATATGGCCCTTACTGATGGCCGTGGTGCCTCCCCCCCCCCCCCCCAGTAAATGTCTTATGAAATATACCCCTATAGCCAGTTTGCTCCTTTTGACTGTGCCCTTTTCTGAGATTATTTTGATCCTTGTAACATGTACATGTAGTAGTCCTCAAGTGTGCCAGTTCTGTCGAATTTTACACGAGGCTGCTAGAAGTGCCCAATTAAAAATCATGTTGTTTTCATCTTACACCATACCAAGAACTTTCGGTTTTACTGAATTGTATGTATTAGTAGACAATGTGCACCAACAGAAAAGATCAAATAGCAGCTCTCCCTTCCGTACATTGTTTCAAAACTTGTATTTTGTAGGATAATGGTACTTTTTTTTATATTGGTATCTTTTACTTTGTCATAACTTTGACCTTGATATTAGTTTGTGTAAAGGTAGTAGTTTTTCTTCATCATGGAAGAGCCTCATAAATTGCACTTAATTTGCTTTATTGTCTGATGTTGGTCAGTGGTCATTTGAGATGATCATGTGACATGTGTTATGAAATGCATCAAATTAAACAGCCTCAAAACTTCTGTCATATTTGAAATTGTGTCTTAGCATTACAAGATTGTCTTGAAGTGGTGATGTATTGACATGGGCAATCGACATGAATGTTTCATTTTTCTCTCATCACCTTTTATGAAAAAATCCTAGTGAGATTGTAAAAATAGATGCAAATAAGATTGTACTGCTCAGTGTACACCTATGGAAATTTAGAGTAAAGGAAAATTATGGCAGACTTTACAACATATGATGGAAATGATGAAACAAACGACAGACAAAATGTCATGAAGAAACAGGCGTCAAAATCTCACAAGGAAAACGGGCGGCCCACAGCCCACTGACAAAGATGTAGTGTAGTGTTTGTATCAATGGTCACTGTACTGCTTTAGCAACTGCCTCAACAGTTGTCACGATGCACTACTCATGCAGCATTGGCTGTCATCAGAGCATGTGTGTAATGCCAAGTCATTGCAAGGCAGTGAAATGCATACAGTAGATGATGTTACTGTGATGTAGCCCACATCAGACTGACTTGTTCGACATAAAAGTGAAGGCTCTTTTGAAATAATCTTAAATGACTTTGCCCATAGACAGTAAGTCAGTAATTGAATAGTATGTTGTTTGTGGGTTTAATAAACAAATTTCAGTCACAGTGTGCTCACCATTTTGTGTTTTCTTGCAAGCAGATTTTGTTTTAATTTTAGTATTTTACGCAAGATGCAGATGGATTCCAACAGGACATCTTCGCACGACGTGTGTAAGGTGGAGTCCTTCATGCGTTGCAGTGTAGTATGCATTATGCATCAAGTTTATACATGTCTTTACGTGATCAATAACAAGACTAGCCCAAGGGTTAGTTCACAAGCTCCTGTTTGGGAAAAGTTCCCTGAAGGTGTCTTCATTAAATACAAATGTATCTGTTTAATCAGTAGTTTTTATCGAGAGATTCAGTGCCCTATAAATAGGAAATTGGGTTTTGCAGATTGCATAACCACATTCATCCCTCCTATCACAATCATGGATGAAATGCAGCAATAAACATGCAATGCTAATCATAGTAGTATGTACAGTACAATACTTGTGAACATTTTAGAGGCATGAGTGAAACGTCTCTTTCCTTTGGCTCATTTCAAATAATAATAGAGAATGACATTTCACAAAAGTAATCAGAAATTTTGATGGTCAGATTCCAAGGTGCATATTCCTCAATGTTTTGTAATTGTTGCAATGGTAATGCAATCAGACCCTAAATGGCTGTAACAATAAAGTTAACTGCACTAAGTGCATGTTTATTGCCAAATGATCTCAGTAGAGTTATTGCTTTTTCCAATACAGCATCCAATAAAGTGGCATAAAAATGGACAAGTTTACATTTTCATATGTTTTCAGAAAATTTGGGCATGAGGTGAACGTTAATTTATCACAATAGCAATAATGCAAACACCATGTTTGTAAACATGAGCTTGTGACTGGGCATGTTCAGAGCCTATGCTTGGTACAGTTGGAGGTAACCAAGAAACAAATATGGAAACAAGCAATTGGATATTACTGTACCTTAAAGAACTAGTTTGATAAAATATGATTGAGAATCATAGACCTAAGCTGTTTTCAATATAACAGCTGCACTCAGTGCATTGTGTAAGCAATTGTTCCATGGTGCTTTGATTCCAGCTGTAACCATAGCATCAGGCAAATGAACAAGAAGTGTTTCCAATATTGATATTGAAGCAGTAAATACTTCAAGATTGCTTTCAATGTAATTGATGGTATGTCACATGTCATATGTAACATTAATTTGCAATGTTTATCCTCACCTGCAGGCAACCATCGGTATAGATTTCCTTTCCAAGACCATGTACCTTGAAGATAGAACTGTTAGACTTCAGTTATGGGACACTGCTGGGCAAGAACGTTTCAGAAGTTTAATTCCAAGTTACATTCGTGATTCCACAGTGGCAGTTGTAGTTTATGACATCACAAGTAGGTCCTTTTACTCTGATTTCTGTACATTTTTAGCACAGTCACCAGCAATTGCTGCTGAGCATACACCCTAATAGCTTTCTAAGAGTTGCTGTGTTGGTGAGCTAGAACAGTCAATCAGAATATTACTCCATACTGATAAATGAACAACATAGTACTTATAATGTTCAAGCTACATATCTTAATTGCTACTTCAGGATACATATTGCAAGTTAGTGGCATAGAAGATGCTCAAACAGGGAGGAAGCAGTGAATGTGAATTTGTAGTGCCCAAGTTCATTTTATGGCCATAGGAGACCAATTATGCATTTAGGGCATTATCTTAGCTACCTTAGTTTGATCACAGGGAGATAGGATGACGTAACTTTTCTTCTATAATTCCAGCATGCTATAATGATAGACACTTTCTGTCATATAAATCAACTCGCCAGTGAAGTTTTGTTGATATTTGTCCAAACAAGTCTGGAAGTACTCAAGAATGGAAAGAAAATGTTCTCAGTTAAAAGTTACTACAGTTAGCTTTGCTTCATCTCGGATAGTTTGGTTTGTTGAAAAACTCCTAGATGGTATTGCTTATTCTTGTGACTAAAATTGCTTGAGTAGTTGGAAGACATGGTTTTCTTGCCAAATTGACAGCATCATTTTTCCACCCCACCCCACCCAATGACAGTGAATTACTGTGATTATGAATGCTTCTAATCTTGTTGTCCACAGATGTAAATTCCTTCCATCAAACTTCAAAATGGATCGATGATGTCAGGACGGAGAGAGGTAGCGACGTCATAATCATGCTTGTCGGAAACAAAACAGACTTGGCTGACAAGAGGTTGGTCATTCTGTCTCATACCCGGGAGCACCACATGCTTGCAGTCATAGTAATAGAACCCTTCAACAGTAGCATTGTCAAATCGGTTGGAGCAAAACAGTGAACTGAGAACAGGTCTTTGAAAGAAAAAAATGTTTTCTAGTTTGCTCAGTGTTAGAGTTGACAGGATGTCTGTGACAGGACGTTTTGTTTTTCTGTCTTTTTTATCCTAATACATTACACATATAGAGAGTGTATAGAGCTCCTCCTTCAATTTGCTCTGATTGAAGTGTGTAATAGTAAAGGACAGAGTAGTATTGAGGGTTTCAACTCAATTGTGTGTGTTGTCAACCTCAAAAGAAGAATAATGTCAAGAATGCAATGAAAGAAGAATGCCAGACACCAGGTGTGTGATTAATATAATTGCCGCTAATACTTTGAGACCCACCAAATGGAGAGACAATGTGCTATTCAGTTAGCTCAATGGTATCTCATGAATTCTATTAGGGGATTCCTGTTCAATAGCATTCACCGAGCAACATCATTTACTAATCCTTGCGCAATTAGCTTGCTCAGAAAAATGCTTTGATCCCAGGTGTTTAGCCGCTTACATTTTCAGAGAAGGTGAGCCAAAACTCAAAACAACTGTTCAGTTGACATTGATGAATACATTTACTTTGTTACATCGTTAACAGTGGATGGCATGCAGTGAACTGAGTGACAGAAGTCTAGTATTTTGTCAACACCAGATACATTGACCAGCTTCAAACTTTCTCTGAAATTGTTGTTATCACTCTCTTCAATCACAATTGAACTGAATCTAATATATTCAGGAAATCCTTACAAAGGGACATTAAATGACCAGAAGTATCGAGATTCAGCGGCTTTGCTGCTCTCGTTATTTTGTTTTGAAGAATGTGTCAGTTTTTTTTTTGTATTTCTCTTTCTCAGACAAGTATCAATAGATGAAGGAGAAAGAAAAGCCAAAGAGCTGAATGTGATGTTCATAGAAACCAGTGCAAAGGCGGGATACAATGTCAAACAGGTAAGTCACCCACTTAGAGCTTACAAAAATGTCAGTCCTTTGGGCTTTCTGAAAATGTCAGAAATCTTACCTCAAATGCAGTCTCATATGTTCACAGATTCCATTTTTGTTTTGAAACTCAAAACAAATAGTTCTGATTCTCAGATCTATCCGATAAGGGAACGGATGGAACACATACTTTGCCTACTGAGGTGTGTATCATTTTGCTGGAAATAAATTGGTTGGGGCTTTAGGGACATTTGCTCCATGAAAAGTACTTACCCATGCCCCCCTGTGGACTGGGTATGGAATGTTTGAGGAGACTTGTCAAGTTCATTTGAGTTTTTTGCTTATCCCTGGCTGTATTTGTATTGAGATGTGATATAATTTTCAGAGATTTGAAGAGAAAAGAGGCAACGTTTCAGTGCTCTTGAAGCAATGCCACAGTGAGCCTTATCAGTAAATTACAGCAGGCAAACCCCCTTCTTCTCATGTTCCTAGGTGCAATATCACTCTGTCTTCATCTCCCTTCGCCACAGTCACAAATTGTCCTGTATTGTTTACCCATACCCTAGGGAGACTGATGATTGGCTGTAAGAGTTGTTGAATACGTGATTGTTGAGTACCTATTCACAGTATGACTTTAACAGCTCTGACTTTTCTTTTTTTTTCTCCCAGCTCTTTCGAAGGGTAGCAGCTGCCCTCCCTGGCATGGAAACATCTGACAATAAGAATCCAGGAGACAGTATCCTTTCAAAATAGTTTTTTTGTCTGTAATAAATCTTATGCTCACAAAAGTGTAGTTTGGTTATTTTCGAAGAATGAAAGTCTATGTTTCGTTTTTGTTTTTTTTTTTCCCATAAGGATGTTAATCACATGTTAATACAAAAGTTGATTGATTTGTCACCCTTTTCTGCCCTGTCATTCAGATTAAGTTTCATAAGCATCAGATGAAAAGTGTATGGGGAACATTGTATTTATGCTGAGTATACCTATTCGCAGCATTGGAAAAACCCATGTACAAACAGCTTTTCAGATTACATAAGATACAGTTTTCCTTTAACAGTTGCATGTGCATCGAGGGTACCATATAGCTTAAGTTCAGTAGATTTTGAGGCATACTAATGGAAACAGTACAGGGAAGTTTTTGGTTCAGCTAGTAGACACTACTGTGCCCCTCTCCTTTGTCTCTGGAAAATGTTTTCACCGTTGTACATACAGCTTCACAGCAATTATGGAAGCAAATTTAAATGATTATGTAGCACAATGGGAATTCTGTCTGGGGATGTTGTAGCCCGGCTGGCAACTGTTGCCGTACCTATTCTCATGAGATCATGTTATTCCACCCACGTCAAGAGAGCTAATACAAATTGTGGAAGCTACAGTTGCTGTGTCTATAATGCTGTGCATTAACCTGTACATTAATGGTGGCCTATGCATACATGACACGTGCTGAAATGCCAAATGAATAGCAGTTTTTTGTGGAATAGTGCTTTGTGTGAGGTCTTGGTGAGCTTCCACTTTCAGTGCACTTAATAGGAGGAAAAAATTTGGAGAAAGAAAGATCTCAAAACTGTCATGTTTGGGTTTTTTTTTTCTTGATCCTGTTTAATGGTCCTGTGATGTTTTGGACTGATTTGAGTGAGTCCCTTTTGGGATAGACATAGGAAGTAGAGTAAGTCGTATCCATGAAGAATGGTTCACTCTGTATTTGACATGAGGCACTGTAGACAAGAGAGACAAAAAGCGAACTTCACAATGAATACGGATGAACATCTGGTGGAAAATTCGACATGTGAGGTAGCAGTTTAGTTAAAAAGGAAATTTCTTCCAAGATAAATGGAAAGCTTACATTAAAGGAAACTTTCTGTTTCTAAACTCAGGCAGAAGAAACTATCATTTGAAAATGCTAAAATAGGAAGTGAAAGATTCTGTACTCCATCTGTCACTCCAAGGATTTTACACATATTTGAACTTATCACTGACAGATCCGTTAAAACAGCTGCAGGTTCCTCCAATTTGTGGTCCTTAGTTTCATGATGTGTCATGGTGGTCAATGATTTAGATGCATATGTTGAAGCTCGTGAAGCTGGTCGTCTTCATCAAGTTTGAAAAATCAATCCATATAGTGGTTGTTGAGTGACAGAACTTTCCGAAAGGAAAGCTGTTTTGACTCTGTGTGATCGCCACACATTTCACAGCATAGGTAGCTGTCATGTTTGAATTACATAATCTCTGTTAAGTAAATGCAGTGTGTTCACTAACTTGAATGGTCCAATGTTGAATATGTTGCCACTGACAGCGAGCCTTCTCTCTCTGCAGTTGTTAATTGTCAAATGGTGTAACTTTAGAATATGTTCAGACTTGTTGTACTGTGGATTGGAAGGGGGGGGAGGTAGAAATACAATTGTGAACTAACCTTCAAATTTCATAGCCACATGTAGTTTAGACAACAAAAGACAATTCATGAATACATTGTAGGTTGAAAAAAAGTTTCTTGTATTCCTAGTAGCAGCTCTGGAGTTTTGTCTGTATTTTCCCCTAGTTTAATCTTGCCACACCTATTTACCAGTTATTAAAAAAAAAAATATGGTGGTCAAATTCAGTACTAACATAGTAATGGACTAAATTCTCCCACAAGCAAATGATTTGTGATGTGAACAATTTATGGGGCATCTTAATATATCTAGGGATGCACTTGAATGGCAAGACTTCATCTATTATTTTTTTTTTGTTGTGGTAGAAGAATTATTTGTAGGCCACAAACACTGCTTGGTGCTTTCAGCCCCATGTCTCTACAGTTGCTTGTAACTTTTGCGAATGTATATGGAAAGTAGATGGTACAAGTTTCAGAAGTAGTACCCACCCTCTAACCTTTACCCCCTCAATCCTTCACACTAACTTGTCCTGTGTCCCCTCCCCCTTACTCACATGCGCATGCTACTCTCTTAATCCTGAACCAGAGGTCTTTAAAGTTTGTCATTATTTGTCTCGTAACATGTTAGAAATCCAAATATGGTCACCTTTTCTCATATTGTCTGACAATTATGCTATGAAGGAAAGGCTGGTGTGTGGTTAAATATTTGGTTCACTGAATTATTCAAATGAATTTGGTTCACTTGGTGTTGGCTGTTATCTGGACTGAGTTGAGGTTGAGAAACCTTTAGAAAAAGGTTGTCAGTGCTTCAAGTAAATGTTCTAATTTTTGCCAAGTAAAAATGACCTTTATTGGGGCCTCAAAGTGAAACAAAAGGTCGGTAGAAGGCTACTGATTTAGTTCGCTCCGCATCTTGTGTATTGCACCTTGTGTCCAAATGTACAAGCAAAACATTTCAACAAACTCTCAAACAATTCCTTCCAATTTGTTTTCATTTGTTGTAAGCAGACAGTAAGCAGGCAGAAGTATGCAGTGTCCTTCATGGCCCCTTCATTTTTGCAAGTTTTACACACTCTGCACATTTCACTGTACAAATGATATTCAAGTCACAAGTTACCTGCTTTGTTATGTACTCAATACATCTGCCCATCTTTTATCCTGCAAAGAGCATATTTTGTTAGTGTCTGCAGAAAGTTTTGGAAAACTCAAATAAACTAGCACCTATTAGCAGCTGAAATTCAAAAACATGTTCTTTAGGACTGAATTGATGTGACGTTCGATGTCCATTTAGTGGTAAATAGTCGTTTAGTTACTGTCGAGTGTACGTGGAATCCAACATTGCTACTTGAAATCTTGCAAGAGCATGTCAGCATTGTTTGAAGTTTCAAGCTAATGTTTCAATTAGACAGACAGCATGAGACAATCAGTGGGTTAGGATACGGCACACACCTCATGCCATCAGACTGAAAGTGCTCTAATCCAAATAGCACTGTAGAAAGTGTGAAGAAAGTTGAATAGTAAAGAATTTTGAGAACTTTAGAGAAATGTGAATTCCAATGTCGTGTAGAAAAATGCTTTGACAAAACCCTTTGTTCGTTGTCAACGTTGCACAGTAGGACTTTCTTCAGTTGCCATAATAATCCATATGTTATATTGCAGTAGTCACAGTTCTGCAACAGTTTTGATATGTGAGCTGTGTGTATGTTTGTTGCCATTTTGAGACCAATCTATAAGCCAGTCAGTAGATTCAGATTTGGTACCTCTCCACATCTGCTGACTTTGATGAAGTGTGTAGGGGGAAAAGGGACACTTCTTTATTAAAGTTACTCAACATTCTGAAATATGGAAAAGGTATGAAGTGTTGCAATTTGCATAAATAATGAAATGAGTTACAAATATTTGCTATCATTTTAAGCTGGACCAATTACTTCTATGCTTTCGGAAAAGGTAGACAGAGAGCGGGGTTGGGGAGCAAGTTGTGGGTATACATGGGCTATGGAGAGAGCATAACAGTAGCTTCAACCATACCTCAAATATAGAAAAATGGTCTCTAAATTGGCATTTCACAGCAGGATAGTTTTCTACATCTTATTGTGCACATTGTAATGTTTTTGACATGATATTTGAATTTTGAAATTCAGGTAAGGTACAGAAATACCCCAATTTTATTTTCAGGGGGAAAAATAGCAAACTGGACAGAGGAATATTAATTTAATAAATGTATCAGGTAAGCAGTTGTTTACATGTTGTTGCATGTTTGCCACACCCCACCTCCTCTAGTTGAGTGTGTGTATACAGTTCACCATTGTAGGTGTATGTCTATGTGTGGCATGTTTCTGTGGCATCTGAAAGTCCCCCAACAGTAGACCTGGAATTATGTGAATTCTACCACAAAAAAAAAGAATATCTGATGACCTTTACAATTAAAGTGCTACAGGAAGTGATTTCTTGTCAATTCATTCAAAACAAGTGAAACTTTCAAAGAGAAAAAAAAAGTTTCAAACCAAGTGTTAATAATTCTGAGGTTTACAGAAACCATGTAACCAGAATATTCAGATCCAACTGCTACACTGAATGTACATGATACCTGCACTATTCTGCACTGTGGATCACTGCCATACATATATGAATGTGTACATGTATATATATACACACACACACATGTTTATCTTCTTCAAAGCTGATTGTGTCTTGCTGTTCGCTGTATTGTGTTTGCATGGGCTTTCAATATTCTGTATTTCACGGTCTAGTAACTCCCAATAGGAATCCATGAAGTACCTACTTCATATTGAAATAGGACTATGGAGCAATCTTCTCAAATTCGACTTCTATCGAAGGGGAGGATTGGATCGGTAGAGCAAGCTGTGAAAAGAAGAGTGGCAAGCGAAACTTAAAAACAAGCTGATGACAAATTAAAGCGAAAATGAAAGATGTTATGTATGACTCTAGGCATGAGAGTGACTAGTTATTTGTTTTCATTGTCTTCATTTCTGAAATTCAAATTTCACGGAAATCTTTTACATTGAAAGAGTCAAAGCAAACTTTCTGAAAACATGTTGTCATACTTGTTAGTTTGATGTGTAGCTCTCTAATACAGTAAAAGGACAGCTTACTTGCTGAATTATCTTTCATAGTCCTAGAGTTGTCATGTGGACATTAATATTCGATCCCTTGATAGTCTCTGAAAGCCCGGGGTTACTTCAATTTCACAAAAAAACCAACCATAGTTGACGTCCAGCAGAAGCGTTCACAAAATTAATATTTAAATCTGCTGTAAATTGTTTTCTGTAAAAACATGTTACATACTGTACCCTGTTAACTGTAAAGGAGGAATGTTGTCACCCTTAGTTTGTTTAATGTCATCTAATGTAAAATCTGTATGTCTATTGAGCGACCTAGAATATGCTATAGCTGTAAAAATAATGACTCATCGACAAGGACTGAGACACATCATCCAAATAGCAATTTGAGAAATGGGCATTAAACATAAATAATAACTCCAGTAATTCCCCCCAGGAATTCCCATTGCCAAATTTTGAACTTTGCCCTCTGTTATTAACTAAATGTTTCTAAGATGAATTAAGAAATTAGTATCTGTACAGCATTGTGATTTGCTTTGGTCGCTAATTCTGTAGCTCCCCATTGTTTCAGTATGAGACACATTCCTTTTAATTTTAAATTCAGCTAGCTTGTAAAATTCTTCCATTATCCTCTCTTATAATTTTTCTTTTTCATCAATGTTGTGTGAATGTTGTGATTTCCTTAACCCTCGGTCTCCCAACCCAGTGACGGAAGTGGTCCTGCAACAGACGGAGCAAGAACCCCAGCAGCAAGACCGATCATGTGCATGCTGAATGTGGTCATGAAATGCTCTATACCTGTGGTGCACTCTCTCTCTCTCTCATTGGCTGGCTGGCTAGCTGGTTGACTGTCTGCCTGGCTCACTCACTGCTGGTTCACATTGTTTACTCTTTGTCCAACTGTCCAGATTGTCCTTTCGACTTGGACGTGTAGTATATATTTTCTAAAGTATAAACAGGACGCTACTGTTGGATGTTATGTTACCCACTCACAGCTCTTGTGATTACTGAGTGGATTTGCGACTCAAAACTGAAGGCATCATGTGGAAAGGAGCAGGTCTTGCTTTGTATATTATAAGTGTTTGTAAGCCAGCTTGTAGCTTTGGAACTGCAGGTACTCGCTATGTCATAAATGTTTGCCATCCATCTCGTAAGTTTGGACGGACGTGAGTCACTTGCAACTGAGCAGTGCTTTATGGTTATCCACAAACGGCAACCTGTTCACGGAATGCACAAGGAGTATCAAACTTTGTAAAGAACACTTGCATCTTTGAACAGTGATGGCAAATCTTATGAATATATTGAAACTGATAATGTGGTGGTGTATCCTATCCATCAAAGAGTTTCAAAGTAATTTTCAATTACTTTGTATATTACTTTGATGACCTTTTACCTTTTTTTCAGGTAAACGTAAAATTCTGATGGGTATTTGACTTGCTATGAACCACACCTTATTCTTGGTACTGAGTCTCACAGTTTACCTTCTTTTTTATTTATTTTTTTTTTCAATGGAATGTTTCCGAATCTGTACAATATCAAATAACCTTGTCAGTCTACCTTTACCTTTTGTATTTTATCACGTAAATTGGATCGTTCCTTGACCATCGTACATTGTCAGGATCCTACATAGCTATGACTGTTATATTCACCTAATCGAATCACATTCATGGAGCTATAGCAGTATCTGTAGTACCTCTGTTGTAACTTTTGATTGCAAATAAATCTACACCAATGTCCTTGTAGCACTATCAGTCAACAGTCAGATCGTCATGGCTATTTTAGTAGTATCATAATAATAATGGCATGCAATCAGCTCCATATTGACTGCTATTTTTATGCCCCTGCATGCAGTCATATCTACCTAGTGGGTAGCAAGCTCAGTTCTACCTAGTCCTACCATGTATGCCGTCAGATCCACATCAGGGGGTCTTTAGTTAACTTCTAGCTCCTAAAATGTGCCTTTCTTTGCAATATGAGTACATGTCGCTATTTGGAGGAATGTTTGGCAGTACGCTATATATTTACGGAGATTGAGGAAAAACTTGTGCTCCTTTTGTCCTAGTTTTTGGAGATTTATTCCATGAACGATTCATCAGCGATTGTAACATAGTAGGCTTGCTACCACTCCAGAAATACAAAGCAATTACCACCACCTTGTAGCCAGCAGAGACAGATAGGTAAGAGATGGAGAGAGAGAGAGAGATTCAGAAAATACTGGTTTATGTCTCAAGAGAGAAAACGACTTGTACAAAAGAGACACAGGGTTGAGAGACAGCAGTCAAGCATGTGTCAAAACACTGTGACTGTGAGTTGGGTGTTTTGCATGTGCCAACCTTGTGAAATAGTTACAGCAGGTTTATTTTTTATGGTACTTCATTCAAAGATTTAATATTTTGCTCTTTTGCAATCTGCAGACACGTAATGGCTCCCTGAGGTGCCCACAGTTTAATTTGTCTGAAGAATTGATGACTTTTGTTCTATTTTTCTTTTTTTTTTTTATTTGTATGACTGCCTGTATTCATCAGTTCTAAGCAGACAGTGAGACCGTGTGCGGGTTCGCTGTCGATGCAGTAGCTAGGGCAGAGATGCTGTAGTGACATTTAAAAATTTGGCAATGTTAACAGGTAGAAAAAGGAAGTACCAAGTGATTTGATCATTAACAGGAAGTCCACAGGATGCGAACAAATCTCTGTTGACAGTAAACAACTCAAACATGCTTTCAACTCTCCTTGAAGAGAGAGTGTTTTGGTTGATGTTAGGTTGGCAGTGGATGGGGATATCTTGTAAATGGTGTGGTAGGTTGTGAGAAATGAATTAAGAGGTCTTGACCCTAAGTGCGTGGGAAAATTCTGACCCCCCAGCATCAGATGTCACTGGTAATATCTTTCCCAATGGAAGAAATAGTTGGCATATTGGGGAGGGCGAAAATTGCCACATCTCTAGATGCTTCCAAAATTTTTTCTTTTAGCCAAAAGTGTGAGGTGACAATAGTTTGGTCAGTTTTCTTACTATCCCTACAAGCATCCGTATTTCCACTTGCTACCTTGTTGCCTGATTCTGTCAGTTTTAGTTTAGGTTAATGTCAGCACTCTCCATTTTTTCTGTGATGTACAATATCACAGCATGCCCAGGTTCTTTCCACAATGACGTTCCACCCTTAATTTGTCCCTCAGGTGCACAGAAGAACAACTCGATGGCTCTCACAAAAAAAATTGTAAGATGCCTTTTACTGTCAAATCTGCTGCCAGTTGTCATAGGTACCTAATGGACCCAACATAATGTACCACCTATTAGAAATTTGCCGTAAAACTTTTTTGTTTCCATACAATGGATATATTAATCATTTACTTTCGGATGAAAACGATGAGGATGATTTAGTAAACATGAAACTTTTGAGAAGTTGAAGAAGTTTGGTGTATGTTGCTTATTTCGTGGTGAAGTGGAGGAAGAGGGGGTTGGTGCATAGTTGAAAACAGGGAACAACATACTTTTATATGAAAATTAATGAGGAAATAAATATGTTGTACATTGTTACATGTTTCTTATATTCTTTTTCCTTTCCTGTGATTATGAACATCTTAAAAGATGTTTGAAGTACACCCAAATGATTGGTCCAAATTAATCAGGCTTTCGTAAGTCAAACATAAGGGTTTAGGAAGTAGTGCGTGGTTTTAGGGCGACTATGCCAAAGAGAGGAAAATAGATACCACCTTGTTGCTTGTCATTTACCCTCTGCTCTCTTACATCTGTGAACTTGGCTTAGGTAGCCAATTTCTTTATTTTCTTTTCTTATGCAACTATGATCCTTTCTTTATGTGAAGAGTGTCTACGACAGAAAGTCACCCAAGTTAAAGAGATTAGAAAACTATTTTCTACAAATTTGATATATTCTGTTTTTATATCGTGTAAAGAAAGGCACACAACAATTAGCAGTTGTAGCAAGCCCATATTCGGACTGTTCGGAAGTTGATAATAGATTCTGTATTGTAAATACAAACTGTGATGTAATGTCAGACATACTTTGTATCGTCAGCAAGCCAGTCTGATATTATTGGTCAAAGTCCTTGAGAGCATGAAACTTTGAAATGTGACTGCCAACCTTTTCAAACAGCTTGACCTAATGTGACAATAATTGAAAATTAAGCTTTTTGAATATATTTATGAGAAACAGGAAGACAGAGATCTTCATAATGCAAATTGTAAATATCTCTACTTTGTTTTTTCTTCTATTATCTCTCTACAGTTAATTATTTGCATCATCATGGTATGGGAAAAGGTAGGGGAGGGGGGCTGGTCAGTGGGAGAACCCGGGAAATGGATGCATTTGGAATACTCTTTGTTTTGTTAAGACTTCAGCCAAATTACTGTTTAGTCTGATTTATGTGTTGTGAATGATGAATGACTCTTGTATGATTTGCAATTGCACCTTTGCAATGAAGTACTTTCTTTACCATAATTGTTAGCTAATGCTCAAAGCGTTAGCCTCTGTGTGTTTACTGTGAGATTCCATTAAAACAATGACAGCTGTGTGGTTGCTTTGTGTACTGTAGGTGGCACCTAGCAAAGGTCAGTGTGGTCTTTGGTGATAGGAGTGTACAAAAATTCTGATCTGGTTTTGTGAAGCAAAACGTGAAATTTTTCTGATCTTGTTTGATTTGGTCCCATGCCTTCAAAGTTCACATATTCGCAGAGACATCTGAAAAATGAAGCACATAAGTTACATTGTGTTATTGCAGGCTATCCAATCGGTAAGGAAAGACTATAGTACATCAAACACGCTATTGGACTTGACATCTTAATGCAGTTATAACATGTATGCTGTTATCTGTCACATCCCACAATGAAAGTCACATCTATGTGTGGATATTTGTCAGTACCCAGCATTTCTATTGCAAGGAATTTATTATTTTGCATCAATATTTAACAATTAGCAGTGTGTGGTCATCTGTTCAGTCAACCACCCAGGGTTGGTGGAAGCTCACTCGGCTCATGCCCCTCCCCTTTTTGATGACCACTTTTTTTCACCAAAATGAGCAAAAAGATGCAGAAAATATGCTTGCCAGATGCTGGGAAATCGCATCCAAGTGCATCAATAATTCCAAATTTCTTGAGGACCCCTAATTTTCCTTAAGCCCCTGTGGACATTTTTCGCCTTCAAGGCTCATCCAACGGCTAAAGGTGCATGCGCTACCCCCCCCCCCCCCCTCCATTCTCAAAATTCTGGATCCTGCCACCGACCATCTCTATTTTTAACAAACCTCTGTGGTAGGTCGGAGGTGTTTACAAAATGTGATCACTGCTGTCCATAAATGTGCTCATGTAGCTCACTAGTGATGTGCTGCTTTATTAAATGCCAAAAAATTCTACGATAATTTTTTTTCTCACACACTAAACAATGGACACCAAACATTTTTTTGACAGAATCAATTTTTTTTTTTCTGAAATATCAAAGTTTTAAATTCTGTTGGGCAGAAGCCAATGTCATAACAACTGTCCTGCATTCTTATCGTCTTTTGTCACTTGATTTTTCATTGAGTGTTGTGTATTATGATATGGCAGCTCATTTTAGAAATGATCAACGTTAACTTGGGGTAACCAAATACCCCAACAGATGTCACAGTAAGCTTGCAATCTTGTCTGAGAGAGTTCTTCCAGCCCTTAGCAACCATACATGGCATTTATATAAATTTTCTGTAAAATAAGTCGTGAGGGACATGCCAATCATCTACTCAAAATACAGAGTGTTCTGTTGTCTCCCTCAGCAGTGTTCTGCTGGGTTTATAACACCCATGCTTTTAAGCATGATTTGGCTAATGTGGGTCCATGTCATGCGACTGCTGCAACTATTTAAAGCAACGTCATTGAACACGTCGGATTAAGGTGTTTGTCTGGAGTATTCTCGATACTTCCGACATAGCTATGGTACTTTGTTATGATTTGCTGTAAAGAGATAAGAAAATATAAAAGAAAGGTATCTGATATCCTGTCAAGTGTCCTTTCCACAGAACTTTATGAATTTGCTGAGAAGGCAGGAGATGTGTCTGGACACTTCAAATCTTTGGAACAAATTTGTTTCTGGTATGTAATAATAAGTTCACCATGGATCGGCTATTCTAGGGATTCACTGATTTTTTTGTGTGTCCTTCACATACTTACTGGTGTCATTATCTTGAATTTCCCTAGAGATAAAATGGGTGATGAACTTAGCGTAGATCCGAATTCAAACCACATCATAATCAGCTGTCCTTTGAGTTGATAACTGTGAGTGCATGCAACTGTGCATTTATCAGTGCATAGCTTTTGGATCTCATTGTTTTAGGTCATGGGCCATTTGAAGCCACGCCACCAGCACGTGCTGAAGAAGGCAATTTGTTTCTCAACAAATTCTCAAATTATTCAAGGTATCTGCTTTCTTCCTCACATCTCATTTCCAACTTCGCCAAAGTAGCAAAACTGATCTTTCCCCTGGCCCCTGGTTAACCCTGCAGCTCATCACTGTTTGCGGCATTTTCCTCCTCATGATTGTCGGCATTCCCTGAACTCTATGCATAACGAAATTTCATCTCAATTCAAGCCTTTTCAGCCTTTGCCTGTGGTATTTTCTCTTCATTTGCAAGAATAATTTTCTCTCCATGTCCTCTGTCCTTCAATACCATTTTCTTTAACTCACGTTAACATTTCCTGTCGAGGTACCGATCACCCTTCAGCAGCCAGACCAGGATGAGGACTACCAGAAGGAGGAAGCAGGATGCTACTGTTAACCTCATCTCTCGTGGGTGTACATATCATTCTCATCCATGCCGCCGCTGTCCTGGAAGAAGCTGGCATCAAAAACTATTGCCTTTGAATGTCAGAGATGAAAAGTATTTGTGCAAATCTATGCATTCATAATATTGTAGGCTGTGTTCGCTATTCTGCTTACTTTACGGAAAAAAAAAAATTAATAGTCGACAAAAGTTACCCCTGGACTGTGAAAGGTTTTGTTTGTAGATCACTATGTACAATAAAGAAAGAAAATATCATTGAAGGAAAGAGATGAATTGTTTGCCACACCCGTCAAATATTTTGGTGTATTTTACGTTGGATTAAAGTAAAGAACTCTTCCGCCTGGCATGTGTAATCATCTCGTAGCTGATGTGATGGAGATTGATCCTTTGTTCTCACATTCTAACCAATTAACTGCCTACTCTAAACATGAACACTCTTGACATGCTTTGCTCGCTTGAACATTCTGGAGGGGCAATTACTTAGACTAATATTACCCTACTTGCAGAATGATTACCATTCGTTCCCAGCATGGTTTCGTCAAATCTAAAACAAGAGTATCTAGTGCAAGTGTTATTGTAAGCATAGAGAACAAATTACTCAAAAGAATTTGATATTTCACCAGAAACACTTGAATTTTATTCCCCTTAGATATATGAAGCAGCAGTCCCTGTGATACATAAGAAATGAATCTCAACCAAATGCTAACCTTCAAAGGTTCGGCAAGCCATTTCACATTCAATTTTCAGTAATGAGCAGAATGGAAGTGCCCATGTGGCTAGCGGGGGGTTGCTGACCGTACTTTTCAGCCGTCTGACACATCTCTATGCTGTTATCAAGAATATGGGTGCATGGACCACTTCACAAGGACCACTTACATAGGCCTTTACCCTGCAATTATTGATGTGTGAGATGTCAGTAGGGACACGAAAAAGGGCAATTTCAAAGGAAAAGTGTTTGCTTCTTACTTAAATTATCAATTAAGATGTACATGTAATGTTTTGTAAACTTTGCCATTTTTTTTTTACATTTTAAGTGATATACAACTTTCCAAGATTATCTGCTGGAGTGACCGTGTTTTCCAATTTAAGAAATGAAGAACCAAATTTGTGATAATTAAGTTTTTGATATTTGTCTTTGGTGCTATGGTGAAAATCTTGTCCTGAAAAAGGTGATGTAGTCTTCATTTCGTGAGTACAGTCAATATAACCACCTACTCGTAAATGCTGGTCGGATAAAACCAACCAGAGGATGTCAAACCTTTCTGATTCCGTGCCTATGGCATTCCCTCCTGCACCTGACAATGCTCCTCGAGGATTACGGTAGCAGAAAGAGAAACAGGGGATGGCGGAATGGTGTATTCTTTATGCCAAAATCTGATTCCCATTGGTCGAGAATGAAATACTGCTCAGCTCTATGACAAAATTTATTTCATTCTCGATGAACAAGTGGTGGAGCAGACGATCTTTAGAAATGCCATTGTGGAAAATTGCAAACAATATCATTAGCTAAGAATTGAATCAAATGGATAGGGTTTTTAAGCAGCCTGTATAAGGGGTAAGATTCAAGTTGCAAATTTAGTTTGATGAACTTTCAAAGCTTCTGACAACTTATCCACATAGTTAACAGGACATTGAACAATGCAAATAATGCTAGATATGCTGACAAAACATTTTAGGAAATACGTGTTTTCTTCACAGGAAACTTTGATCTAGTGTTGAGAAAAACTTCAAAATTAGATAGTTTGCAAAATGTTCAATCGCAAAATCCTGTGACTTTTAGTTTATCAATCACCATGCTTGACCCTGTGTGGTTATGTCTAGTAAAGAATGTTTTGTATGCCAGTGCAATTTGGTAAAATTTTAACAGATCTTTTGCTGCTAAACTTTGCAGATATTGAACAAAGTTTCCAGGTCTAATTGTTGATAAATTAAGTTACAAACTTATTTTCCAATTCTGAAATAAAAGTTCTGTGGATTAAGTGTGCATGAGTCAACTTTCTAACATTACTCATATTCAGCAAAAACACCTAAGCAAAAAATGGTTGTCATTTAGTTTACAAATCAGTAAAGACATTTTATAAGTTTTCAAGCTGACACTGAGAAAAAAATTTGTACACTTCATGAAGTCCAAAATACGATGAAAATATCCTGCTTGCAGAATCATTTATAAAATGGCTTCTTGAAAGACTGTTACCACTAATGTGTGCAATTATCTTGAGTCTGAAAACGTTATAAATCCAGATATGTTAGACTTCACCTTGCCCTCCAGGAACAGTGCACCCATTTGATTGTATAATGGTTCAAACCACCTTCCAATCTTGCTGATTGGTAGCCCTCACCGCTGTACGTTTGTCATTTGTCACTTATTAAAAATCGAGTTACGTAAGTGCGTCAATAGAAACCCCCCTCCCACCCTATCTATATGGTTGAGATGATTAAAATCCAGCAGAAAAGTAATCCCAATCTCAGTGTTAGATGATGTGTTGTAAATGTACTGTATTATAATTTGCTAAAAAGTGAGTGGAATAAATATATGAAAATTGATATTCTGTTGAATCAAACCATATTTTTTTTATTTTCATGGCGCACCATGCACTGTCTTCGTCGAATCCATTTCCCTTTCGGAAATGGTGGTCATTCGCAATGAGACATGCATCAGAAGCAGAAATGTTTGGAGCTTTGAAGGAATCTGACACAGTTCACTGCTACAAATGAGAAATACTTGACATAGCTAAGACAAGCTCAAATGGAGATGTGTGTAAAAGAGCAACAACTGGTTCTACAAAAGCAGAGGATCCAAGAAAAAAAAAAAAACAACAACATCCACAAAACTGATTGATACCGAATCAAAACTTTACTTTGAGGATGGCTTATGTGGAGTACACAATCTACTTGACAGAAATTGCAAAAAAATTATAAATTGCAAAAAAATTATAAATATGGTGTTTAGTTACTGCACTGTATGCTATGTTCAAGATAACAGAAACAGGCTGAGCGATCATTTCTCAAGCTGTACTTCGTGCAATGGCCGTCCAGCATTTTGACATCCACATCAGAGATGTTAATGTGCATGTCTTACAGTCCTATGTGTATTTATGTAATCTGAAGAAGTCTCGAGACTCTGCCATTAGGTTGGATTTACTGATCAGATATTAATATATCATTACTTATACATCTAATGGATTCAGAAATCGGAGGGATTCTACCAAACTGTACCCCCTTCTACGTACCTGATGTCTACCTTTGGTCCAACATAGAGAGGGAAAATTTCTGATACTGCTTGGTGAATCTTATGGCAGCATGTAATGTAACAGAAAAAGGAGTGAAGGCAAGGCTTTAATCAATGAACAAAGACTTTGCTATACCATTTGTGGATGGCAACCAATGCCAAATCAAAGGCTTGCTAAGTGTTGTCATATGGAGGCTTGAGGGCTGTTCCAACCCAAATCACAAAAAGCTGTGTTTCACAAGTCATTCCTCGTGCATGGTGCCAAGATCCCCGAAGCTTTGCATCGTCTTTACATGTTGTCAACGCAAAAGCAGGCTTCCCTGATAAGGTCATCTTTTTTTCTTCTTCTTGATGCATGGTACCAAACTTGCTTAGTTTGAACAGTTTCTACCTGCATACTACCTAAACCGATATACGCTTAATTTTAGTCCTTTCAAATTCAAGGCAGATTAATGAATCAGCTCTTGCTTAGTATTCTGTGGATGCAAGGTAGCATCACCATAGAGAGCTTCATTTATATATCTTTCTAAAGTTGTGTTAATGCATATCACCAAAATTATGAAAAATTTGCATATTTTTCAAGCACAAAACATTGTGCTTTCATGTTTCTTAAAAAAATGGGTCCATGGCAATTCTAAAATCTTGAAAAAGTGTAATAAGATCCATACAAAGCTATTTAAATATCAATGTCCTATCACCTTGCACGCTATCCATTTTTCCTTCGGGAACTTTTCCAATTTTTTTTCATGTTTCCTTCAGGATATTGCTTAAAATGACCAAGACCTTTAAAACTGCAGTATATGTGAGAACAAACTATAGCCCCAACCTCCCCTACAGTTACCCTCCCCACTTCCCCTTCTGTCGTAGTTAAACAAAAACTACCTACTTTACTTTTAGATCAGCCCTGTAGCTCGATGTTGCTTTGTTAAATGTACGACAAGTCTCACATAAAGGCATGTTCATGTCACCTTTGATGACACTAGAGTTTTTGGCTTTCCAATATACAGCTTCAATTAAACTTTAAATTCAGTATTGCACTCATCGAAGTATCTGATGGGGAGTTTCAGAGGAGAGTGTAAATGATCCCCCATCACAACTATTAATTATCTGCAAGTATTCAGTCCAGAATTCAGTACCTGATCTAAAGAGGCTTCCAAAGGTCTTTTAATGATGTCCCCCACATCATCAACATTTTACAACATCATTACTTCAAAGTCTGCTTGAGACGATGAAAGTTGCTAAAATAGTAATACCTAAAGGAGCCTACAATAGTCACCTGTAAACAAGAGGTAAATGAACAATGAAGTCTATCAAGATGATTTCATTTCAAAGCTTTTTCCTCTTTCCTCGGCGGGGAGGTATATTTCAGATTGAGAGCTTAGTGAGCACCAGATAGACACTGGGTACGCGATCTCTTCATGGAGGGAATCAACACAGACTGATAACTGCTTTGGTCAATGTTTACCACATTGACTCATCATTTTACAGACGCCAATTGTACATCACTCCAGGCTGGTACAACCGCAGGGATTCCTGCGGCCTTCGGGGAGGTATCAGATTCACACTGTGTACTCTCCCTTCAGCACTTGCATGAAACGACTTAACATACATTGGAGCATTCCTTTCCCACATGATTCAACAATGTCGCAACTACATAGATGAAGAGGAGGTAGTGACACACCACATATCAGAATCTCCAAGTTAGCACCAAAATATAATTGCAAATACAGCTTCCAAACTGCCTTGACTGCTCACCATGCACATGTCCTGTTTTAACCTGTACAGTCTCTCCATGCAAACAGTGGGGGGGGGGGGGGGCAGGAAGGGGGAGAGAAGACAGTGGAAGTAACTCATTTTAAGAAATTTGCAGATGCTGCATTGGAAATAATGACATATTTTGAACCAGTGGCAGTACTGTAATTTATGCATGGATGGACACGTAAGAATGTGCTCACGGGATTACTTCATCCGACTTTATGGTAGTTTGACTTCCCTCTTCTGTGTACAATGAGAACCTTATGTATGAACCCAATAATGATCAAAACTGTTTCCTACCTGTGACACCTGAATAATGTCAACTTTAGTTACATTTCTCATAGTTGAGTTTGACCTCAAACTTACCAAAGATCAGAAAAGGCAACTACGTCCAAGTGGTCCGACAGCAAGGGCAGAACTGATTTACAGAAAACAACTGAAAGTGATACTTAATCCATGCATGGTTTCAAATCTAATTTGCATGACTGATTCCAGTTATTGTGAATGAGTTAACTGTAAGAAGATTCACAGAACTGGCTCCATCTATTACCATCTGAGGACTGATTCCAACCTTCTGGTCCTGATCATGAGAACAGTTCCGCATCAAGGAATCAAAGAGGTTCATCAGATCTACACTGACTGCATCATTCCTCATGAGGGATGCAGCTGGCAAGACGACACTGAGATGACACATCCATCCACACGAGACAAATCCGTCGGTCCCTAAATCAGGCAACGGTCATACCCTGAGAAGCACCATAGTAACTAAACCTTAATGGAAGGAGAGAAAATTGCAATGTGTAAATGATAAATGAAGACAGTGCTAGAGTAAGGTAGGTACCACCATTGTTAATATATTTTTGGACGATGCCTGTTAATCCAAAAACAAACTGAACCTTAAAAACATGCATGGCATTTACAGTTATTCCTCTTTACTTTTGTAAATTGATTTAAGTATGAAAATGGATAACAAAAGATGGTACTTTCTGCTGCATGGCTACAAGCCAAAAACATACAGTAAGTCACATTACGTCCTTTACACACTGCTCACCTAAAACATATGCAGCTATAAGCTTTTGATTCACTGTCAGGTGTAAATAATCTGGCAGGTTTGATCCTTTATCTCCCTGGATTGGTAGCAGCAAAGCTGATATGCAAGCGACGGCAATGACCACAACCAAGGAACTGGGACTGGAATCACGACTCCTGCTGGCTGAAAGTAGGAATAAACACGTCGCAAAATACACTCAATGTGTCGCTCTCACATTGTCAACAGCACCAAAAATGATATCCGAGGCACTTTATCAAACAACAGTGAAATTGGTATTCATATTACTGAAGGTTTCAGTTTTGGAAATTAACACAGGTCGTTGTCAAACATTCAAACAAAACCACAAGAAAAATATCCCTAATTTAGGCATTGTCCATACCATGAGTGCTGCCATAGTACTTTTAACAACATGATTCTCACACTTTTCTGAAGAAAAAAGTCAAGTACTTTTCAAGGTCTTTTCAAAGACATCAGACCACTTAAAAAACTTTGAAAATATCTCTGGAAATTCTTATGCGCACTTGAGGTTGGCAGGGGAACAAAACTGGCCATGGTCCAACATTTGTCGCAGACAACAATGTTTTTGAAGATGCAAATTATACCAACAATGTGATAAACACACAAGAAACTTGACGATTCACTGGGCAGGTAGGGGAGAGGTTCATTAGGGAAGCCTCACAAATTTAACCAAAGATGACCTCAGAGCAAGTCATTGCTACCCATTGTAATAAGGATAGCAACCAGACAGTGAGTCTCGATCCAGTGCACTCCATCTCATGGCCTCCCACATCCCAAACACAGACTGTGTGGATTCAATCATGTGAAATATGCAGGCTGCATAATGACCAGCAGTGAGAAGATTTGTGAACCTAAGATGATCTCAGATTAGATTTGAGAGGCTTCCCTGAATGAAAGGAACACTTGGGAACTTTTTTCAAAAGGTAACATCAAACCCAACAACTTGGGGGATAATACAGAAAATGTTTCGGAGGAAGTAAGATCAACATTTTAGGAACTATGACCAGAAAGTCCAAAGGCATTGTGGTTTTAATGATTTCAACATGAGTATTTTGAATATGGCATATTGCATAAGGTAAGAATATGCTGACTTTAAATTATTTTTTACCTCTACCATAATCAATAGGTTTCTTGAACTCAATAAGAAGCCTCTGCAAATCAACTATAAGATGTGGCCAAGCTTCTCTTTCTGAGCATTATGCTTACTGCAAGAGTTTCACAAGTTCACCCCAGTTGAACCCAAATGATCATTGGACTTCACAGAAAGCAGAAGGCTATGTTTGCTCAATAATGCACAGAGCTACATACCCCATATCAAATCTGCCCATGGCTCCCTTTTTGAAATATCACATTCATAATATTTCAACATTTTGACACATTTGACCCCAAGTGACCTATGACCTCCCCCCAAAACCTACAAGTTTTTTGGTACACCTACATGCCAAATAGGAAATATGTCTGAGCTTCCATTTTTGAGATACTGTATGTTTACATGATTTTCACAACAAGACCCCTGTTGAACTCCAATGACATTCAACCTACTCCAAAACTGATACGCTTCTAGTGAGCAAATTACACCTACATACCACATATCACATCTTTCCAAGCTTTTCTTCTTTAAACATTGCATTTAGAAGGTTTTCACAATTTGAACCCTGTTGATCCCAAATGACCTTCACCTCCACTGAAAACAATAGGGTTCTTCTACTTGATATACCACATTCACACACTAAGTATCAAAAGTTTCCATGATTCCTATCTTGAGATTTGTGCTAAGAATTTTTCAGTGTTTGACCTCTGGTGACCTCAGATGACCTTTGACCCCACCAAAAACAATAGGGTTTTCTACTTAATGTAATGCATTATCATACTAAATATTAAAGGTTTCCTCCATGATTCCTACCTTGAGATTGACTCTTACCTTGAGATGCTGTTTTCTAGGACAGTTTCAATGTTTGAATTATGCTGACCTGTGACTTCCACCAACAAAAATAGGATTCTTCTACTTGATGTAATTCATTGTCTTGCTACGTATCAGAGGTCTTCATGATTCCTATTTTGAGATACCATGTTAACGAAGTTTTCAGTGTTTGACCTCTGGTGACCTGAGACAACTTTTGACCTCCACCACAAACAATAATATTCCTCTACTTGATAACACATGTACATAGTGAATATCAAAAGTTTCCATGATTTCCATCTTGAGATACTGTGTAGACAAGATATTTAGTGTTTGACCTTTGGTTACCTCGATGACCTTTGACCTCCCCCAAACAACAGAGTCCATTTTCTTGACATAGCACATCCAAATACTAAATATCAAAAGCTTCCATGATTTCTGTCTTGAGAAAAGCAAGAGATTGTGTTAACAAGATTGTCAGTGTTTGATCTCCTTGATTACCTTTAACCCTCACCAAAAAAAGTAAGGTTCTTCATATCAATATGGAGCATCTATGTTCCAAATTTGCGAACTATCAGAGTTCCCTTTCTTGAGATATCATGATAACAAACTAAGCATCACAAACACACACACCCTTTGACCCTCACAAGCATACTTTCACACACACACACACATGCAATCATGAGCACAGGTTTCTCTTTTTATCGAAACCAAAAGTCAATAAACTATCCTCACATAAATATCTCATCAGATGTAAATTCTTCATGTCTAGCACTTCAGGTTTTAGAGAATAGAATTGATTAGGTAAATACGTTTTTGATACTAATCTTTAAGGTGTAGTGTTCATCAAATTTCTCTTTTTGAGAGTATGGTGGGACAAAAGAAACATAGATATTCTAGCATGGGATGATGTGTCTTAGAGCATAACCCTACCCATATCAAGTTACGATACAAAGAATGCTTTTACGGCTCACCATCTGTCAAAGTTGAGGTGGCAACAGAGTCTTGCCTTGTTGTACTAAAGGTATCTTTCCTTTCCTCTGTTACATCAGTTGATGACGACAGAAAGACAGATGGGACATCTTTGTGCCCTATGGCCTTACGTTTTCCATGCTCACTCACAGCAATGCGAAATTTGTCTCGTTGTCCGTGAGTGGCCGACGAAACGTCCCTGTGACGTATGACTCTGATGGTAATGAAAGCCAATAGCAATGGGGCATTCAATTAAAACAGATCTAGAATACTGAAGTTAAACCATCTGTAAATGTCTACTTTTGCCATGTTTGGTGGCAATCTACAGTCAACTGGTTGAATCATGGTTGATTTTAACATTATTACAAAGGCTATTGTTTTAAGCTGGTAATCTTGAATAATGAGGAAATGGGGGGTGCCCTTTACTACATTACGGTGAGACTAACATCAGATTCTTTATAAATAATGTCTCAATGTGTTTTTTTTTTGGCATACATGATTTACAGAGATGACCAGTGAGCACTTTAAAGGACTGTTGGACACAGGTGTGCCTCTTAACTACTATTATAAACATTTTAAGAGAGGAAAATTGTGTGGATCAGTCAGAATATGAAGGGCTTGAAGCAGCAGCAACACTGGGACATAAATACTATATCTAGATCTTTGTAGGTCTTCTTTACTTATGGAAAAAAGTACTATACATAATAACACAGATTTGTCAACTTATGCCATCCAGAAGAAAGGAGCAATGCCACGGGCCATCTGGGAATGGAGGATACACTTCAATATGGTTACATGTACTGACATTGCTAACTGCTTTATCTTTGAACATCTGCACAGCACTTTGCATCAACTCACATATCTACACAGCACCCTGGCTGAATTAATCCATGGGAGCCACCAACTACATAGTTCTGAGGAGCTGTGCTGAGAACTGAAAAGAAAACATATATGTAAATACATCAACAAATTTTTCACTTTCCTCTTAAAATCAGCATGAGATATTTTAAAAGATCATACTTTATGGATGAAGCTTACTCTACAAGGCTTACAAAATACTACTTCTTAAACTACTCACATAGATGCAGGCAGATCTATCAACAGAAGCCAGGAGGCATGTTATTTCAGAAATGGTTAACTGCTTTTTGATGGTGCCATTTCTATTTTGAGAGACAATCTCTTCAAATTTTCCATTAGTATTAGATGAAACTGTTTTGTAATCTGATGAATTCATTTCACCATCTACAAATCAGTTTGGAAATGCTAATATGGGCCATTAGAGCAACTTAAAATGCAGTCATCTCTGCTAACCTTAGACTGGTATTTAGACTCAAGTTTGAACAAAGTTTTCCTCCAAGGAAAGTCATTCACTGTCGTGTCACTAGGATACCAGCATAACCAACATTTGATAGACACAAAAGCAATCTGTGTAATCCAGTTATGAACATACATGAAAGAGAAATAGTTAATACAGTCTAAATCACCATTTTACTAGCTATCAAATATATATTACAGCAATTTTTCTTAATAGGTCGTTTACCTTTGTAACTTAAAATAAATCCATATGGGTTGTACAGTGTCAAGATCTGTTTATGAGAGCTAAGGTCATCTGCATAAAATAAGAGTTCAGTTGGGAACACAAAGACTGGTACATTCCCACCCAGGGAGCTGGAATGTCGGTCAAAATGCATGAATGCTCACATCCAGAGAAAGCAAGTCCACCTCCAATCTAGATCATTGACCTCTGCATTCAACTAAGAAAAGGTAGGAATAAAAAAAAAATCAAGAGTAAAATCAAGAGTACTTTATTTGGAAAGTTCTGTGTAGGGAGGAATCTCATAATCAGCTCACAAGGAGATGTGCTAATATGAAGACACTCAAATAAAGTTGGGCTCAGTTCAAAAAGATCTACTATATAAGTAAACTCTTTGCATGGTAGTACAGTACTTTATCTCGATAGTCACAATAATACCATGTAGTACCTGAAGTATTTTGACACAATTGAACCTTGTTATGGGCAGAAGTGCTGAGTGGCGGTATTTAATACTCAAACACTCAATGACTTTGCCATATAAACTAAAGCATCCTCAAGCATTGTACTGTTGGCTACCTCCATTCATTTTGATTCAAAGTGATCTTTCCAAGAGGTCTGAAGATTTGCAAATACTGTTCAATGTAGACAAATGTAAAGCAATGCCATAGTGGTCATGGGAATCTAAAGATTCATTATTTATAGTCTTGGTAGTATTAATTATATTAATATTCAAGAAGTTCCCGTTGAAAGATCTTGGCACTTTTGCAGATTCTTCTGTTACACCTTCTGGATAGTTTGCAGATGCAGGTAGAAAAGGGAACCAGTTTCTAAGTATGATGGCTTACAGTAGATTTCAAATTTCCTCATAAGGATATTGTGGTGAGGCTTGACAGTATGGGAAGTTGGTAAGGTCCCATCTACAGTATGCTGTGCAGGCTTGGAATCCCCATTTGGCAAAAGATAAACACACATTGAAGTTGGAATGAGCTCAGTAAAGAGCTTCTGGACTTACTCGCTCCATGAGAGGTGATGGCTATGATCACATACTTAAAATACATAATCTTCCATTTGATCTGCATCAAGTGTGCAAGTTATTTATGGTGTTGATACTTTTGCTTGCAATGATTTTTTCAATGGTCTAACTCATGGTGATCGAGAGGTCACAGGTTTTTATAGGTCCAAGAGATGCAATGTAAGTGGGATGTTAGAAAGTATTATTCTCTCAAAGTGGCGGATGAATGGAATGGCCTGCCTGATTTAACTGTGATGCCTCAAACATGTTAATGCCTACTGTAAGTTAAGAATGTGCTTCACTGCATAATTGGGAGATTTGTCCAGCAGTGAGGAGACGGTTTCAAGGTTTTGGGTTGATGCCGCTTTCTGGGTCTATTTATGAAGACCTGTCCTTTCTGACCCTTTCCCATTAAAATGTGGAAGATCAACAACACATGAAAACAATTTTTAGGCCTCACAGTCTACTGAGCCAATAAAGAGCCCTCAAGGGCTCTCAAGATCTGAAGGGAGGGGTGTCCTCCTCTACTTTGGCAAAAAAATTAATCATTTAGATGGGAAATGGTGCACTATATGACCTAAAACTGGCGATAATAATGTCGCAATTATTTTGTAAAATTTTGCATTTATACAAGAAAAATAAATGTCAGTATTTAAGAACGATGTTTAAATACTGTAATTAAAAAAGCTCTAACTTCCACTATCCAAATTCAGGATAGAGTAGAAAGGATGAAGGAATCTGGCATAGACAGAAGCTCTGCCTTCTTGGCTCCTTCGCCAAGTCAGTCAAGATATCGTCTGTGTGAACTGGGACACCTCAGTGAATATTCATCAACGCCAACATGTTTAAATGTCCTAGGACAATTGGCTCACAAGTAACGAGTAACAGCTATACATGAATAGCATGTTGCTGTTTGCACATATGTGTACCATAGTTCATTGACCTTCCAGCTATACAGTTCCATATCCTACAGACAGCCACACAGTGACCGACCGATATCGAATGTAGAAAAGTGGGAAAAGCTCAACAGTCCTCTGTCAGGTGTTTATAATTAATGACAGAGGGCATGGGTTAAGGGTTCGCCATATATTATTCTCATCAGAAATGAGAACGAGGAATGGGAAGTGTAAAGCATCAAATCAAACTATTTTCAAAACTCACTATACTGTTATTGTAAATTTATGCCAACATATTCTTTTCTCAGTTTTGGCCATGGGAGGAGTTTGAACACCTTGATCAACCCCTTGGCTACATGCCTAGCAGGACTATACACTTTGCATTCTCCAAAGCAAGCATTGGAGGCCAAGGGGCAATCAGGACTGTTAATTACTGGCCCATTAATTGCTGTCAAAGCAGTGTCATATCCCACTATCATATAAAACACAGATCCAGACATCCCTACTCGGGTGATACTGCTAATCACGAGGTCAAGATTTGTGTTGCATCAGTGGGGAGAAAACCAGACAAAAGTGCAACCATGGAACATGTTCCAAATACTCAACATAAAATGTCATAAACGGAACAAGACAGCTATGTAGAGCTGCTAAGTTATGACAGGAATGCTGCAATACATGTACTGTAGGTTGGCCTTTCAAAAGGAAAGAGCAATAAATGCAAAAGAGCGATAAGCTTGGCTTTTCAAAAGCACTTTTCTAAGTGTCTTGGCATACATAATGCACAGTTCCAAGCAGCGAAAGGAACATTGCCCCCTTACAGTATGTATCCCAGAATGCCTCAGTGGTACAGTAGTCTGCCAAGGAGTGCCATCAGTCAAACTTGAAGACTATCATCAATGATTTGGCAATGGTGAACATAGCACAAAATTTAGCATGATGATAGACCTGTCAAGTCACCTGTATTGGTTAGATATGTATCTAGAGGCACAGATTTCTCTGAGAAAACATAAACTACTGCTTTTCAGAGTAAAATTCATTTCAGTGAACCAAAAAATGAAAAAATTATTTCAAAACCATCAAGATAGGAAATTACTGTAGACCTGCAGTACAGCTACATGTAAAATAGGCTATACCCAGCTAAAAGGATGACAGAATGCCATTCCGACATATGTGAACACTAAGTGTCATAATCTGATTTGTTAAAAATTTCTGGCCAGCGTGGTTGCACTAGTCTTAGTGAGAAGGCATTGTCAAAAATTTTCACCTGCTAGAAAATCATCTGACCAAACATCTGACCTTGGCATTCTCTCTGACTGAGCAAATAATTGATTCCTTTTAATGTGGATATAACAAAAGATAACAATTTCAAGGACAAAGGAGGGCAAAAGCCCCATAAGAATAAGATGCCGGGTAATCCTAAAACCCTTCAAAAGAAAAAGAATACTGCTAACCTAACCAACACTCAACAAAGCCCAGCAAAATCAGATTCTGCCAGTCACAATAAAACTTACAAATGTTGCCCTTGAACTTTGAAGCCACTTACTGAAGTGGAATTTACAACCCGATTGGGCAGACTATTCCACTCGTTGACAACTCATGTGAGAAGCTAAACTTTCTCATTTATTATTGTTATTGTCAATGTTAAAGCAGGATGTGCTGTTTGTTATTCCTGCATTTTCCAAAGTACACCAAAGGACTCCTTATACTTCTTATAGTTGCAGAAAGTTATAAAAACTCCTGTACAGGTATATTTGTCCACTTATAGCCTAATTTCTAAAGGAAATGCTTTTGCGAAGGCGTTTCGTTGTAGCAGTGTTCACATGGAAGTGCCGCACATTTACCACAGGGTCCAGTTCCGCTAACTTTTTACCCAAAAAAATTAAATCGCTGTTCTTTCTACCATAATTAACACTCTAACTAATGAAATTTTTAATGAAAGAAACCTGGTATGGCATGTTATTATCCACATTGGTATCAAATGACAGAAAATGATAGATCAACCGTAAAGGCTAGTTTTATTCCTTCAAACAGCACATTCTACTTTAAAGCAGCTAATGAATAACCAACTCCCGTCCGTTATGGTGGCCAACTTTTTATTTATGGTAGCCAAATTACCTTTCATTGCAGGCATACTGTAATGGTATGTTTTGTATTATGTTTGTTAGTCTTGCCAAGTCCTACCTGGCTAGGCCTACCTTCAGCTGGCTTAACGTAGCCAGGTCTCGGTTTAGTCTTAACTTCTGCTTTTTCTTTCTTCCAAGTCTCACAATAGAATTCGTCAAAACTCACGGTTCAGTGGACAGTAAGTATATTCTTTAGCAGAAAGTAATTTGTAGGATAGTTCAACAACTTGAACCCGGGAATGCTCGTCATTCACATTACTCCAGTCATAGTCGTACTGCATTTAGTACTTCGTCCTCGTATACAAAGAGCTTTCCTTCATAGTATCCAGGTACAGATCGTATGTAAAGCTATAGTATAGTGTATAGGGCTTGGGTCGGGATGGGATTCCACAACAAAGTTCATGACGTCACACGAGTGTTGCAACATAATAAGAACGGAATGACCATTTTGGCATATTGCCGAATGTGAAAAACCAGTGATCTAGTCGATCCCCGCATATTAGTAAACAGACGTACAAACTACAAAGGCAAGACGTGAATAATCAGGACGTCTAAAAGTCAGTGGCTGAAGTGCAGTTATATCGTGATCCACATTAATCCCTAACTGCTCACTTGAAGTTGAAAGTATTCACCGGTTTTGGAGCGCAAGTAAACATTTCCCTGTTTTTTACGGCGCTTGTTTTTTGGCCTCGAGTTCACCGAACTCATCCACAAGTGACACTAACCACACGAAGGCCTGCAAATGCAATGGTATGTGGTCTTACTCTTACTTCTTAGCCTAACGTTAGTGTGTTCCATCAAGACTTACGGTAATATATAGCCTACTGCCTAGGTAGCCATATTGTATTATACAATAAATGTGTTGTTCTGCTACATGTCAGGCAAATTCACTACAATAGCCTGTACTTGGCTAGTACTAGCTGTGCCTTGTAACAAAAATACTTTAACTGTATCACCTTCATTGTTTCTGATCGCCAGCACAGTGCATCATGAACATGGTGAGGAAAGTGCCAAAGTCTAACGTTAAACTAAAATGTCATAGGCCTAAGCAGAGTGTTTTACAGCATAAAGAACAGCTATGGTGCAGCTCAGGCCTAATCTTTGTTATGGTAGGGCCCCTGCAATACATTTTGTTAAACACTGGCCAATTAAGGATGGTAAATCATAAATGTATCGAAACTTAGATTTTCAATTGTATTTTCCTAGGCAATTTAGTGTACAGTTCCAAACAATGGAAAGAGCATTGGTTACTTTTGAATCCCAGAATGCCTCAGCAGTGCCTCTGCAATAGACTTTCAAACGTGCCAGTTAGCAATATTCTTTTAAAGGTGGAATCGAAGAGCTGTAATAATAATAACAACATTCGTCTGCAGTTGTGGAATTGGCTGTAGTGTGGCTTAACTGTTTACATTAAAATTACTGTCTGACTTATGCAAATTACAAACTGAAGGTATGATTACATGTAGATATTTCTTTGAAAACAGTTAACTTTAGTATAATTGAATTCCATCAAATTATTCACGTTTATCGTTGTGGAGTATGAAACCTATGCTACTCTGTTGTGATTGTTGCTGGACCTAACATTGTTCAAAAAACTGTTTGTTACTTGGGTAGCAGTGCGTGTTTTAGATGATCTTTGTTGCTACCTTGACAAGCGCTAGCTATGCAGTCAAGCTTGTGTGTATGTTGTGTTTGTGATGTTCTGATCTTACCAACTGAACAAGTTTTTGACATGTGGCTTCAGCTTTGGAAGTGAAGTAAACATGAAGCAGACCAAAGTTATGAAGTTTAGCAGACACCTGCAGGGCCAGCTGCATTATTACCCTAAATGGTGAACTTTTGAACAAGTCGGGGAGTTCAAATGCTTTGAAGTGTAGGTGGGTAGAATCTGTGAAGGAGGCATATGAACATAATAAAGCAAGCCTTCCAGAAGAACTGCAGGCCTTTTCATTTAAGGCAAGCTACAGCTTGGCAGTGCCTTAACTCGCCTAAAATGCATTTGAGGCCAGTCATTTACCACTCACCTTGATTATGAAAAAAAGGTCATCTACTGTACAAGAGTCTGACAAGCTGTCTGTTGCATGTAACATCAGTAGAAATTATACAAACATCACGCCATAGCAGCTCTTAGGAGGGTTGTTGTGTACTCACCTTCAATTTTCAAATGTAAAGGCCAGGAACTTGCCATTTTTGACCAAGAGGTTTGACATGCAACAGTTGTATGGAGTGGAGGCATGGACACTGAGGTCAGTTGATTGGTAGATCACTTAAATAATTTGGTGATGTGGGTGTGACAAAAGAAGGGACAGAGGAAATGGATTGGGCATGAAGGCCTGTTGAAGTGTGTCATTGAACGCAAGTTACAGTAGATGGTAAACATAGAGCACAAGCAATTAGATGAGAAAGCACAAAATAGGGAGGTGTGGAGGCATTAATACCGAATATGAAACATGCTGAAGCAGAATACGAAGAGAGAAATTGATGTGCACTGCCCATCAAACTAATCAATATGAGCATAAGCAAAAGCTCGAAAAATTGATTTATACGCAAATTAAGGTTTTGCAGCTAGTCAGCATTTCATTAACTAGTACCAGATTAAGCATGTAATTGTCAATATTTTTTACTTGGTTTAATTTATGTTATGCCTAGAACTTTTGAGATGGGTAATCGTCAATCAACATCAGCAAACCTCGAGTCCAAGAGGGTGGTAGTGGTTGGTGGAGGGTTTGCTGGAGCACATGCAATCAGATTCCTTCAAGGGAAGTGTCAGCTGACTGTGATTGATCCTCGTGAATACCTCCACTACTCTATTGGGAGTCTGAGGGCATTGGTAGAGCCTGGTGAGTAAAATGTCTATTTGGTGTTGCACACTTTATTTGGCTCCAAAATCAGAACCCAGCTGCCTTGACTTCACTCCCCAGGAAATCTCTGTCGTTAGCCTTATATCAACCAAGAGCCAACAGTTTGCTATACCTGCTGAATACCTGACCTTTGCAAGCTTTGAAGTTGCTCACATGCATATTAAACAGGTGTACATTATGGACAACCAATCCTCACTTGATATCATACATGTTTATCCCTTCTTGAGAGGTACCTACTCTCAACATCTGGGTATGATGTCATGTTCTATCATGTAGAAAAGGTCTTCGCGAGACATGATTTTAGCTCATTATGAAATTGTGTGAGGGCTAGGCATTTTGGAGGCAGATGTAATGCAAACTAGAGTATGTGCAAGTGAGTTCATGATAGCAATTTTCTGCTTGAATATATTTCACATGACATAGGCTACCTGTTTTCATCTTTTGCACATTCTGACCTTCTGTGGACATTCCCATGTGCTCAAAGCTGTGTCAGTAAAGATGTCGAACCATAGCATTTATTGAATTTGAATTTGTATTTAGTTCTGTCATTATCTAATATCATCAGCAAATGTCAAAAAACAACCAGATTCAACTGAAATGACAATGAATACAGTACCTGCAATAATAATCTCTTATTTGTATCACGTCATAATTCTGTGCCTGGTAGATTACTTTTACAAAAGTATTGTTACAATATATAGCATAACATTTCGTTGGTAGTGAGATCCACTATTTGTCTTCACTCTTTTAAAAAGCATTTAAAACACTCACTCTTAAGCTGTTATTATTCATAAGCTCTGTTTAAGGTTCAACTGAATGTTTTTGTATTCAGACAAGTCATAGTATTCTTTCTTTTTTTTTGTCTGTTTTTTTGTTTCTTTTGTTTTCATGGTTACTAACTTTGTTGAACAGTTATGTTTCTTTTAGTGCCCTTCATATGTATATATGCAAAGTTTGTTGAACTTAATCTTGTTGATGTGAAAAGTATATATATGACAAATAAATTGAGGTGAAAAATTGAAATTGAAATCTCAGTCTTTATCAATAATTAATGTGGCTTTAATTGAGAATCTGCTGTAGTAAAGTCCCCTTGTATCATGCTGCAGTTGCCATAGGTGAAGGTTTAAAATGCTTTCTGATGATGAAGTTTGCACTATATGCTATCTGTGACAGCTGAAACTCTTTGTGCATATAAGCTCTGGTAATTTATACTTGTTTGGTTTACAGCAAACCTACGTGCAGAGGTATATGTACAATATTAGTGTAATTCATTGATTAATGTTTTATGGAGATCAAACTGAGAACAACCTCTGTGTGTTACTTTGCTTACCTACCGTAAAGTTACTGTCTTTGAACTTTTACTCCAATCAGGCTTCGAGAAAAAAATATTCGTGTCTCACGACGAAGCATGGGGTGAACACTACAGACAGGGAAGGGTTACCTCCGTGGATCCTGAGAGGAAGGTTGTACTTTTGGAAGATGGAGAAGAAATACCGTATGATATCGTTGTCATAGCCACAGGGAGCAGTGTCCCTTTCCCAGGGAAAGTTGGATTGAATGTGACCACCTCTGCTGAGGCTGAAGAATTGTTCAGAGAGTTCCAAGAAAAAGTGAGAAATCATATCTGCAGTATGTTGGACATAACGTTACAGAAAAGAAGCAAATTTGTCAATTCTTATATAGACACGTCTTTGACAGCAGTATTTGACTAGAGACACAAAAGGGAGATGAGGGATGTAAGTCCTCCTCCCCATTTTCTTTCATCCAAATTAAACTTGCCACTACACATCGTCCATTAAGTGATATCTCTCACATCTTTCTATGCAAAACTTGTAGATTTATTTCTTTCTCCCAGTCAGCCATGTTAGATATATGATGAACTGCACTTTTGCTGTGAGAAAAAAGCACACACTGACTGTCTGTCAAACTGGATGTTTTACATTTGAGTTATACATTAGTAAAACAGAGGGAATGTTGCAGCTCAAATTCAAATTTATGTTACAGCTTTGCGTGGTAGTTGCATAAATTATGTCAGCTCTTATAGGGCAATTGGTACAGTTTATGCTATGAAATTATTGATGGATGCCAAAGGTAGGGGAGACAGGGAGCTACATCCTCCACTCCTCCCCAATGGACCAATATCCTCTTCAAGTTTGTTTTATTCTGTCTGACTCAGGGAGAACAGTAGTGGCTGATATTCCTAATTGAACCTAACCATAGCACAATTTGGCATCCGTAAATCTGAGTGTTTGAAATTCCATTAGGGGCCTAAAGTGGAATCTGGCAGAATGGAAGCTAGCCAAGCTCAATTTAGAAAATCTTGTCAATACCATATCTCAAGTTGGAAAGCTTTGAGAGATGTCTTATGTGGTATGTGGACCTTATTCAGTAAACAAAGCATTCATCATAGTTTGTGACAATCAAAGGTTGCTTGCAGTCATTTCTCACTAATCAAAGAAATGCATGTTTTCATTGTTTCCTGCTTTCTCTCAGATTAAGACCTCAAACAAAATCACAATAGTGGGTGGTGGAGCAGTCGGTGTGGAGCTGGCAGGAGAGATCGCCACAGATTACCCAGAGAAGCAAGTCACCATAATAAACGACAAGGATGATATCATTCACAGATCATTCAAAGAAAAATTCAGACAAAAAGCAAGGGAACAGCTCCAGGCCTTGGGAGTAACGTTGGTGTTAGGTAATTTTTTGAACTATGTGAGGGAAGAGAAGTGTGTAGAGCTTTTGACAATTCTGTTGCCATTTGACAAAAGGTTGTGAAAACAATCTGACAAAGATTTAGTACGTGGAGGTGATAATTGTACATGTCTGTGACGTCAAGTTTAAAGGAACTAGATGTGACTCAAACATTACAAGTAGTACCAAGAGTGTAGTAGTTTAGGTCCAAGATGAAGAGACTGCACATGTGCGTGAAATTCTCTCTCAGTTTCTCAAGGATGCATGCAGAGGATAATAGTTGACAGTTTATCCTCCTGGAAACATTTCATTTAAAAACAGTCAAAGAATTGTTGTAATAATTAGACAAACTATTTCTAAGAAATAATGCTTAGAAAGTTGCAGTGCTGAAAAGCGTAATTCCTGTTAAGTATGAACAATTAACTTTCATTCATTATAACAAAATTTTCCTGTTTTGTGGAGCACATTTCAATTCTACTTGCATTGTTTGTTTTAGTCATGTCAGGATCAAATGATGTGTGGAGTTGTGAATTAGCGACATAATTATTGTATGGTATCAATAGCTGAAGAAGAAGACTCAAGTGCTTTATGGTTTGGTAAATGATTAGAACCTTTTCGATGGAACTTTTTTTTTTGCTGTTTCCTTTTCAGGGGAAAGTGTTACTGATTTAGATCAGCTGCCGACTGGTCACTCATCAGAAATGTGCAAAGTGAAAACAGACAAAGGACAAGAAATTGAGTCAGATCTAGTCATCCGTGCAGTCGGGCTACAAGCTAATTCGGATGCTTATAAGGAATGTTTTGGTATGTTATTGCCATGGAATATTGTCAGTCAATTAATGTTTGATTCAGCAGGTTGCTCAGTTTCTTCTCATAATGTTCTGTAAGATGCACATTTTCTGCCCATTTTACATATTTTCTGGCCCTTTTTTGGGAGCCGCACAGAAAGTCATTTAAAGTCTTTCTCACTACTGCATGTCTTCGTTCAGATCATAATCTCCTGTATTCTGTATTAACTTCCATAAATTAAAATTTTCCTAACTCGTTTCCTCCGATTATTTGCAGGAAAGTTGAAATCATGAGTTTCGTTTCTGTCACAGTTTCTTTAATTTGACTTTCTTTACATAAAAAATCAGAGAAAATCAGTAAAAGATCAGTCTGAATAAAATTAGTGAAAAAATTCAGTAAAATCTGATCCATCTGACACAGTTACTAAAATTTGGACCTTTGCTTCAATCACTCAGCTGACAAGATCGACGATAGGAACTTTCTCAAAGTGAATGAATTCCTTCAGGTGGAAGGCTTCAGAGATGTGTTTGCTGTGGGTGACTGCAACAATGCAGATCAAGTGAAAATGGCGACCAAGGCGCAGAACCAGATGGAGGTGCTAGCATATAACATACAGGCGCTGGTAGATAATGAAGCAATGAAGCCCTACAAGGAAGGTAGGTTGAGGTATTAACAGCAGTGATATGAAACAATCACTTCAAATATAAAATCCAGCAAAAGTCTGATTATATGAACTTGATGTTGGACAAGAATGAAAGAATAGGCCAGGCAATATTCAAAATAGTCTCATAAAGTCCATAGTAATATAAAATATTGAAATTATGTGTCAACAACTTCCAGTCTGCTCTGAGTTTTTTTGCATAGATACAGATTGTTTGAAACCTCAAACATTTTTATGCTGATGCAACCTGTGGTGTGAAAGTTGCACAGAGACAAAGAAACTTGTATGTCATCATGCTGTGATCATGAATAATTCATGAGGCTCTCTCGAACATCATTTATCGTAAAATGCATTACTATTTCCATATCTCTGTGGACCAAGTGAGTGTTACTTTTATGGGAAAATGGTTTGTATGGATCATTGAATATTTTTTGTTTGTGACATGTAGTTTGGGATGCTCTGGAATATTCTTTTAGTTAGAGGATATTTAGTTGAAAATCACCAACTTGTGAGACAGTTACACCTCATCAAGTGTATCCAAAGGCATCACCATCCACCTGTTAAATCACCAACCTCCTGACAGGTACCCCTCATCAAGTTTATGGAAATACTCATTCATCCATCAATCGTCAACCTTTCAGATATTTACTCATCCAGTAGTTTGAGAGACCTCACCATCCACACCCATTTAGTCACAAATTCCCTGGACAGGTGCCTGTCATCAAGCGTATTGACGATCCCTTCCACACACCCATTTAATCACCAACTTCTGGACAGGTGCTGTCTATTAAGTGTCTTGAAAGACCTCACCATCCACCCATTCAATCACCAACCTCCTAGACAGGTACCCCTTATTAAATGTATTTACCCTCATTAACATTCTTACCTAGACTATGCAATACACTGGTCTTTACTGAAAATGGAACCTTATGGGAAATTTTATGTTTGCTCTTGACCCTCTTGTAGAATCCATAATGGCCTTATCACTCGGCAGAAACTCTGGGGTGACGCAGTTCAAATCCTTCGTCTTTGGGTCTCTGTTTACGAAGAATTTAAAGAGCCGGGACGTCTTCATCCGCAGGTTTTGGAAGGAAACGATGGGTTTGACTCTTGCAGAATAGGTGCCTTCTCAATCTTAGAAAGTCTGCTGTGTCAGCTCCAGCTATGTCATGCTGTTGCTATCAAAAGTTTTGTTATGTTATGTTATCAAACTGGTGCATGATAAGGAACTGATGTCAGGCTCTTCAAATTGGTTTGCCCTGCAAATGCTCTTGTTTGAGCATCTCTCATGTAAACAACTTGATTGAGAATCACATAAGGAAAGTGCAGCATGAACAAGTGTTCATTGTTCAATTGTTAATTGCTTACAATACTGAGTGTTGAAAGAAACTTTTGCTTATAGCCAGCTAACATTTGGAGCCAATGCAGCAGCATTTTGAAAAAAAAATTCTATGCAATGTATAATTCGTATTCAACAGTAACTATAGCAACTCCATGTGGACAGACTTTCAATAGCAAATTGTTTGCAGAGCAGCAATAGTAAACACTGTCAACAGCAATTAGCCCAAAAATTTCATCTAGCTTACAATGTCCCTTGTGTAACTCACTGTCAGAACAAGATTGATTATCAAGATTGAAATTCATCAAGAGATCGTGAAGTAGCGTTTCAAGGGATTTTTATCAACATTTCCTCAGTGTGTCCCATGGAAAGGGGTACATAGAGGTATGGTGTGGGGCAAAATGAGACCATCAATAAATTTCTTCATGAGGCAAGAGAGCTGAGAAGACTAGCATATAGTATGATGTATTTAAATTGCACGGACACAGTATAATTGAAGACTTAGTGATTACAAGACTACCAAATGTGTCCAAATCCACAAGTACATTTTGCAACATTTTAAGCAGAATAACTGCAGCATCTAAAACAGTGATACACATGTCAACCTTAACATAGGGAAGTGATTATAAAGTATAAAGGTGTAAGGTATAGACTTTAAACATTGAAAAAAATACATGGTATATTAAAGACTGAAAGTTTAAGAATGTAGAAAAAATACATCACACTTCTGCAAATGTTATGCCAGAGCAGCAGGTCGTGTGCAGGTGGCATCACAGAGGGATGGGTGCCAGTGGAAATTTGAAAAATTTATGTAAAATGTATTTTACAACTTCCTATCCTCTGAGTCCTTTTAAAGAGTCATGAGAGCTTTAAAGCATTCACTATTAGCCTAACATTAGCCGGTTGATAAACGTCAAATGTATCAGGCAAGTTGGCTATGAAAAAGAATATTTGCATTTATGTTGACAAATCTTTGGTCAGCACGTTTATAATGACAAATTTAATATTACTTTTTTCCTTTGTTGTTGTTCCTGTGAAGTTTGTCATTTTTCTGACCCGCTGAATCATCCAATTGTGTCTGTCGTGCCAGCGGAGGCCTAACACTACTGCTATGTGCACCACCAGTACAAGGCCTAATGCTTCTGCTTCTAGCACAGTTAGTACTAGGCCCAACAATGTTGCTACTAGCACCACTGGTACTAGGCCTATGACACTTCCGCTTCTAGGACCACAAGCGCTAGGCCTGATGCTAGTTCTACTAACACCACTAGTACTAGGCCATACACCATCGCTACATGCACCACTAGTACTAGCCTAATGCTACTGCTACTAGCACCACTAGTACTAGGCCAATGTTAGTGCTACTAGTGCCACTAGTGTAAGGCCTAATGTTAGTGCTACCAGTGCCGCTAGTGCTATGCCTAACACTACTGCCACTAGCACCACTAGTACTAGACCTAACACTAGTGCTCAGTACCACTGCTTTTAAAGGATTGCCTCTAGTTCCACTGCTTGTTGCCTGTTCCCCTGATCTTGTTCTCTTAATTTTGATCATTGGGGGCGTTCCAGGTAGAAAATTTTTTTTGTTTCAAAGTAACTAACACTTTCTTTGCCAAAGATTTTTTTGCATCTGGCATCTTTGCAGCTCATCTTAAACATCTGTACATTTTCATAGTGAAAGGAATGAGGCACAGGGATGGGGAGGTTGCAGCAGGTCACCTCAAACAAATGACGACAGTAACTAACAAACAACGCCTCTTTGGTTGTACTCAAATCTATTCCCACAGAGGACCATATAGTACCACATCATCGTCTATGACCAGAACCCAAAAGGCACGAATACACACTTCATTTGTCTTCAGAGGAAGCCCATAACAGCAAAACTCTCTAGACACAACTCTCTAACCGCATGTTGCTTTGCCGACAACAAAAGATGGAGTGCAAACCCACATGTGGGCAGAGCAGTGAGACAGACCTCACTCAGCGTAAGAATAAACGGCTGAACTTTCCTTTGAGAGAGCTGTATGCTTAAATATGGCAATGGATTAAACAAGAATAAACCTATTTCTGATGAATACCACAATTTAACTCAGAATGAATTATTAAAAGCTACATAAGCTCAAATTGGCATAGCCCTTCATTTTTATGTGGAGCAACACTAGTGGTGAAAAAGTGTGGTGAGACTGCAAGACAAAGGATTCTACTGACCAGCCACTGGACATATGAAAAACCAACACGCACTTCCTGTACATGTGAGAGTCACATGTGGCCAGTTAGTCTCATGGTTCTTGTGTTAAAGAAGGCTTAAAGGTATAGTACAAATTAACAGTTTACTACAAATTCCCGTCCTCACCCAGACAGACGTTATTCTCACATGGGCGTGAATATAAAGATAAAGTAATACTGGTAGCCATATTCGATTCGATGATAACAAAAAAGACGGAATAAAACACTGGACACCAACGATGTATTCTCTTGCTGGTTTAGATGTATTCGAATAGGTAAGAGAAACACACCGTAAGTGAAAGGAAAAGAACAGAAAAACAAATGATGTCATGTTGGTGCACACACATAAAAAAAGAACAAATTGTTAAGAATGAGGTGACAGCCTAACACCCCATCTTCACCTCATAATGTAAACTCATAAGGCACCAACAAATTAAAAAAAAAATCCTTCTGAAACTAATTGCCATACAGAAACCTCTTAAATTTCTGAAGTTTAGCCTTACTGACTGGCTTTGTGAGTACATCAGCAATCATGTCTTCTTTGGAACAATACTGGAGGTCAATTTTTCCCTCTTTTACCACACTTTTTATAAAGTGATACTTAATATCGATGTGCTTTGATCTCTGACTTAATATTGGGTCTTTACACAAAGTGATTGCACCTTGATTATCACCCTTAATATACACACATGATAATTCATCATTTAATATCCCTTTTAACAGCTGCAGCAGGTAGAGGGCTTCCTGGGCAGTGGCTCCTAGAGCCATGTACTCTGCCTCACATGTTGGCAGGGCAACTGTGAGCTGCTTTTTTGTCCTCCAAGAAATTGGGGCACTATCCTTACCCCAAAAAATACAATATCCAGTGGTGCTTCTTCTGTCACCTGAGTTTGCCCGATCAGAGTCACTGTACGCAATCAATTTCAGTGGGACTGAATCTGACCTTCGATAAAGCAACTCATAACTAATAGTGCCCTTCAGATACCTTAACACATGCTTCACAGTTATGAGGTCTTTTACAATGGGATCAGCTAAGTGTTGGAACAATTTCCCAACTACTCATGCAATGTCAGGTCTAGTACAAGTGGCTAAATATATCAGGCTGCCCACAGTTCCTCTGCACCTGTTAGGGTCAACCTGTTCACTTTGGTGACTTCTACTGCCAATTTTCATTTTACATGGTGTAGCTCTGGCTTTACAATCTGTCGTATAAAATTTGTCCAAGATTTTTGCAGTGAACCTGCTTTGATTCATTGAAGTGGAATGACGCTCTGAAGGACAATCACATGAACTGTTCGAAGAGCATCTGCTTGTTTCTCAGCAAACTCCTCACTCCAGTCCTCCTCTATGTTTTCCAAAAGTTGATCGATCTGTTTTTAAGACTCATGTCCAAACAGGGGTCTATAAGGAGAAAATCCTGTTACGCTATGTGGGTAGAATTACATAAGAACACTAGATAAGTAAGTAATTCTGGCCATGTCAATGTTCTGGTTCTAGAGACCAAATCATTCCACAGAGAGTACGGCACAAATGTTCAGTTTGTCCATTTCCTTGCAGATAGTATAGAGTCATGTGGATTTTCGTTATGCCATATAGTTTGCAGATCTCCTTAATTAAAGCACTCTCAAAGTTTCTACCTCTGTCCAAATGAACTCGTAAGGGGGGTTCTATTGTGACGGAACCAGTGATCCCTGAGGGCCTTTGCAAGCACTGCAGCTGTTTGGTTACAGCAAGGTACAGCCTGGGCATACTGTGAATATGTCTGTCATCACCAGGACATCTTCAAAACCCCCTCTACCCCAGTCCATCTTGAGGAAGTTGATAGCCAACATCTCAACAGGATGGAATGCGTGCAAATGACGCTGGGGAGTAGAACCATGGGAGTATGCGACTGAATGGCTGCATAGGTGAAACAGTCCTTCATATAGCTCTGTACCTCCTTTGCAGACCTGGCCAGAAACATCTAGTCTTTAGGATTCCAAATGTGCAATTAGCACCTTGGTGTCCCTACTCATCAAGTGCCATCTTCAGTAACTTCGTTCTTAAATTGGCAGGTACCAGCAGCTGTTGGGAGGTTCCGTACCACTTGTCAGTAACTTCTCGGTAAAGCACGCCATTCTATTCAACCAACTTAAGAAATTCCCTTAACCGGCTCCTCACTTCTGGGGTGCACGGCTGGCACAACTCCTCACCTGGTCGCCAGTCAGACACCCAGTACTTCCAACCACAGATTGGGCATCGTCTGTTTTCTGCATGTCAGCCAGCTGATTAAAAGAAAGAGAAGGAAAGATTGCAGGTCTGTTGACTTCTTCAACTGGGTCTGGTTCCTCTTGTATTTGATTTTGTATCACCTCCTGGTAAAGCGCTGCATGCCATAATCTCCATCACAAAGTGGTCGAAATTCATCAAGGACCTGGTGCTGGATATGGCCACATCACCATATTTACTCAAGGCATCAGCACATTGATTTAGTCTGCCCAGTCGATACTAGATGTCTAAAATAAACAGGGCAACCTGTGCCACCCACCTCTGCTCTGTATCACCCAGCTTTGCATTATGTAGGTGGGCCAAGGGGTTGTTGTTTATGAGAACTATGCAATGAGCTCCAATCGGGTACTCTCTAAACTTCTCACTTACTGCCCATTTTAACCCCAGCAATTCGAGCTTGAAACTTGAGAAGTTGTCATAGGTCTCCCAAGCGCCATGGAGCCCTGTACTTGCAAAAGCGATTGGGTGGAGATGACCATCATCACCCTTCTGTAGCAGACGACAACTTAAACCCTTCAGAGAGGCGTCAACCTCCATGACAAATTCCCTGTCAAACTGAGGATTAGCTTAAACTGGGGAAGATGACAACAGAGTCTTCAGCTTGGTGAAAGCCTCATCAGCCTCTTTTGTCCACTTGATTGGTACACACTTTGGTTGAGAGTGAGACCTGTCCCTCGCTGGAGTGGTGTTAACTTTCTTCAAGTCATGTAGTGGTGCAGCAATCTCTGCGAAACTGGAGACAAACTTGCGATAATAAGACGCCAACCCGAGGAAGGAACTGAGTTCTGCCTGAGTAGTTGGAATAGGCCAGTTTATGATACGCTCCACCTTGCCTGGATCAACAGATACACCCTCAGAATTTACAACATGGCCTAGATGCTGAACTTCATGCTGAAGAAGATGGCACTTTTCATCCCTTAGCCTGAGGCTATGCTGGATAAGTCGTTGGAACACAGACTGAAGCCTTTCTAGATGCTGCTCTAAAGTGGAGGAAAAAAATCAGAATGTCATCTAAGTACAGAATTAGTTGACTGAGGTTCATATCACCAAAGATAATCTATATCACTCTCTGGAAGGCGCTAGGGCTATTACAAAGACCTTGAGGCATCCTCTCAATTTCATACAGACCCCACAGAACTCTGAATGCTGTGTACGGTATTGACTCAGGGTGCATCTTGATCTGGAAATAGCCGTGAGAACAGTCCAGAGAGCTGAAGAACTGGCTACCTCCCATGGCCTTTAGAGACTCGTCGATTTTCGGGAGTGGGAAAGAACCTTTTTAATACGGTAATCAGATTCGACCTCCGATATTCAATGCACAACCTCAAGGCTCTGGATTTCTTCTTTACTTTGACAACTGGGCTCTCATATGGGCTTGCTGATTTTCAAATTATCTTCTTTCCCAGCATATCGTCAATCAACTGTTTGACCTTAGATGTTTGTCTGGGAGGGAAACATCTGTATGGTAGCCGTATAGGGCTGTCATTAGTAACTCTTATCTTATGAGGGAATAAGCTACAAAGACCAGGATCAAATTCACCCTTGGTGAAGGCATCTGTATTCTGATCAATTACCATTGTGACTTGCCTAGCATCCTCCAGCTGTAGATGACTCAGATCCACTCCAATAGGAAGGTCATTCTGCGTGCCTTCCTCCATCATGATAGGCCTGTTTAACACATCTTAATCATCTTTGACGACCACTGGCACCTCTGGCGGGGGATGATCGGTTTGGATCACCTCCGGCTTAGCCTTGGCGAAGCCCTCCACTGCTCCCATAAAACATGGCATGGTATTCTCCATACCCACTGTTTGGTATACGTATACAGTTTACAGTGCACTTGGTACAGTTTTCTTTCCTTCCCAAAGTGCCCTACTTTGTCATGTAGTCCCTTTAATGCATCAGGTCTGTACACCTTAGGTAGAACCAGTTGCCATGCTCAGTGTCCAAATTTTGAATGAAGCAAATGGTAATCCGGAGGACAACCACCAGGGTCATATTTGGTTGTCCTCCAAAGAAATAGGTTGTCCTTCCATTGAAACTCCAGCTATAATTTAAGTCGCTTTTTGCATTGTACATGTTTATGTATTTACATATATGTATATGTATATATATATATAATTTAGTGATATAGTCACTGATCTTAAGCCACTACCAAGGTTTCGTGCTACTGCACTCTTCAGATTATATTATATTTTACATATATATGTATATATATATGTACATATATATATATAAGTAAACACACAAATGAAGTAACTTCACTGACAAATTTTCAAACAAATTTGTGAGTGCGTTGAGGGTGTGAACAACCCATCTTGTACCACCAGTCCTGGTTGGAATAAATCGCTTTATGCCGAGAGCTTCCGCTGTCCTACGTAGCAACCCCCTATTAAGGGTACTGTTGTGATAAAACAAATATATGTTTGCCAGGAACTGCTCCATTTTCACAAACATTGCTGTTGATTTTGCTGCATCTTTAATAGCCAGTTCTAGTCAATGTGCAATGTAATGTATTGTCTGAAGTTTAGGCTGATGCTCCTTCAGACGTGCTCCAACACCACTGTTTTTCCCAGTCATAACTGATGCTCGCAAAACCGACAAGCTTTTCCCAAATTTCAGGCTCTTTAACATTGCATTGCTCATGAAGTGCAGCCAGTATTTCATTGTAGCAGTCAGCAGCTGTTGCCCTCTCCAACTTTTGAATGGCCAGAAACACTGTTGAAACCTTTCCATCCACTGCATATCTGTTTTGGCAGCAAAATATGAAAGAGATATGAGATGACTGACATATAACAATGAGGTTGCTAAACCAGGGAGTTGCCATTTGTCAAATAGCAACTCCTCACCCCCTCCCCCCCACACCATGTCAGTCTTCAACATACCACTTCCATGACATGTACAATGGTGGCTATGCACATGTTTAGAAGTACACATACAGTAGTTGGGATAATTCTCACTACGGTCTCCAGTGTAGAAACTTAAGTTACCTTTAGTTATCAGATGGACAATTAACTTTTTAAAATGTTATTGGTACATCATTGCCTACCCCTGGCCCGGTTCCACAATGTTCTTTCATCAAAGGCCTAAAGATAACTTTACACAATTTAACTTCTATCTTATTTTACCACTATAAAATAAAAGTTAAGACTCTCAAAACGTCAGCCTACCATGACCATATTATGATGGCTATGTTTATAAATTTATATAATAGTAATCCGTAAAAAATAAAAGCTTACTTACCAAATGAATAAAATCAATTGCTCCACTACTGCTGCATCAGTGGCTTCATCACACATGATTGACAGAAACTTGGAATCCTTAACTTCTTTTTCGAGGTTCTGCCTTTCTATTTCTGCAATAGCATCTGTGAATTCCCGATATTGAATTTCGTTTCTGTATGTTTTACCTACATCTAAACCTTTGGCTTCGTCAAGGACGGTTTGCCAAACAAAATCCGAAAACGGGCGCCCGTGCTTGGCAAGAGAATGGCACGTGCGAAACAATATTTGGAGTCAATCATAAGCAACTTTGTTTAGTTGTTTCAGGCACCTGTCAGCCTCCGATGTTCCAGGAGGCGCTTCGGACGCCTTCTTTGCGGCTGCAGCTTTGCTGTGTACCTCGCTCTTGAAGTGTTTGTGACGGCTTTCAATTCTTAGGGAAGTGCAACCCTTAACAAACTCAGTCTTCCCTATACCCTTGCTCGTAACACCGGCCCAGTTTTCACATATAGAGCAAAACATTAACTTGGATTCTTTTTCATACCGAAGCCACGGTTTGAAGTCTGGATTGTCTAGCCATGCATCCTGAAAACTGCGCTGTCTCTTGTTTTGGTCATACTCTCGCCTGACAACTCTCTTTTCTTCTTCGGTTTAGCTCTCTTTTTTAGGTGGCTTGACATTGCTTAAAAATCGCCACATTTTCCTTGAAGATCCTAGTAACATACAAACTTCTACTCTGCACGCAAAAAAAACTTTAAAACCGGCCTCGAGTGAAAGAATTACAACGGGGAGTATGAAATTGCTTTTAACCTACCTGTGCACGTGGACTCCAACAAGACTATAGTACAATTTCCTGCGCTAAACAAACACCATGAAAAGCACCGTTTTATCTCATTGTTTTATAATTTCTTATACTGACAAAATTAACGTGGTTTTGAGACCACTGTACATTTATCACCCTGGCCCCATTCCACATACCGAGACAATGTCTCGTGATCTGGGAACACTAGCCTCCCTGGTTTCGATTCATAACGGAAACTTTCGGCGGAACATACTTTCCAGGCTCTCAGATGAGGCAAAATCATTGTGACCAGTACAAGGCCCCATTTTCTTGTCTTATGTAAGGTCTACCGTTCTAATTAATTATAAAATTGAGAAAAAAGCGCACAGCCATTCATTGAAGCTGTGTTAAAAATTTGGTTATATTATAATATTGCTTGTTTGTATCGCTACAAAAGCAGCTTGTGCTCCGGCGGCGCGAGATCGTAAAACGCACACAAACTCAGTGGGGGAATCTCATTAACGAAACTGCGTGTGTGAAATTTACACACAAAATGTCCATTGATGACGATGTTGCGAGTTGTGATTGGCTGGTTAACATCGAACGAAATGGTTTTTATATAGATTCTGCTTGCAGCTCGACAGGAAACCTGTGAAGCTGGTCTCTTTGGAAGTTTCTTTGTTGTTTTTCGCAGTGAATTTGTGGTATGAACGTAAATATTACGTTCGCTACCGGGGGGGCTTAAAAAAGTGGGAATAGATATGAGGCCAAGCATACATTGATTTTGTACACAGTTTAACAATTATCAAAACTTGCACAGATTCATCGGGCTTGCGCGTTAAACTTTTTAATTACGCTGTATGGAATTTACACTGAAGGGATTTTTTCAGGACAACCTCAAACAACAGTTTTGGGATTTGCTAATTGTCCGACGGAAATTTTGGTCGTCTCGAACTACTGGATGACCGTAAAATTGGGACTCTGCAGGCTGTCTCATTAATTATATTTTTTCTGAGTCTGCATAGCACCCATCAAGGATCTTAAGTCGTTTTCTTCCCAACAACATGCGACATACTTCACTGTCTTCCAGTGTTAATGTGGCTCGGGGTAGGAAGAGCTTGGAATACCCGGTTAGTGTTTGGGTCGGCGGACTGCCTTTCCATCCACACGGATGTGGTCATCCCATGGACTAGACTGCCCCTCAGGTCTCCTTCGGGATCCTCATTGTCATAACAATCATCGGCCATGAGCTGACCAGCAAGAACTGTGATGGAGTGGCTGGGATATAGGTTCGCACATAAAGACTGGCATAAAGCAGCAATTGCGTCAGCCGGAATGTGCATTATTGTGTCATCATCGAGACTTTGTTTGGGGATTCTGGATAGGCCATCTGCATCTCTAATTCTCTTTCCCAGTCGATATTGTAGGTCGTGGTTATATGCTGATAGGGCATATAACTAACAGTGACCAGTAGTGTCGAGTTTGGCAGGAGTTGCCACATACATGAGGGGGTTGTTGTCTGTTCTTACTGTAAATTTGTTGCCATAAAGATATTCATGGAATTTATCTGTGACAGCCCATTTAAGTGCCAAGAATTCCAGCTTATGCACAGCGTAATTCCTCTTGCTTCCTCTCAGTCCATGACTGGCATATGCAGTCACCCATCATGCAGCTGGTAGATGGCTGCACCTAACCCATTCTTCGAATCGTCAGTACTCAGAAAGAACGGTTCACTGAAATCGGCATAGGATTCGGGGCGAAGTCAACTTTTCAATTAAGGTTTCAAAAGCGCCCTGACTCTCCTTATCCAATTCCATTTTAGTGCTGCCGCACAGCCCTTCTCCTTCTTCTGGCCATTTTTCTTTGGCTGGACAGATCCTTGTGTGAGGGCATGGATGGGGGATGCAATTTCAGAATAATCCTTGACGAAGCGATGATAGTACCCCCAAACCTAAAAACGATCTAAGTTCTTGTAGGTTTCGTGGAACAGACCACATCTTCAGGGCCTCTCTTCCGGGGATCCATCTCAACTCCCCTGTGACTAATTACATGCCCTAAATAATTTACTTAATCTCGGAATAGGTGGCATTTCATCAGTTTTAGTTTTAGGTGGAACGCCCTCACTCGATAAAAGACCTCCTATAGTCTTTCGATATGTTCATCGAAACTCTTGGAGTAAACTATGACGTCATCTAGGTACACCAAGCATTTCTTCAAGTGCAAGTCGCCCATGCAAAGTTCCATCAGTCACTGAAAGCTCGCTGGGACGTTTGTCAACCCAAATGGCATCCTAATAAATTCATAAAAACCTAGCGGGGAAGTGAAATCTGTCTTCTGCTTATCTCACTCTGGGACCTCTATCTGCCAGTAGCCACTCTTTAAATCCAGAGACGTAAACCACTGTGCTCCGAGAAGGGCGTCTAGGTTTCTTCTGTCCGTGGCAGGGGGTACGCGTCCTTCAGTTTTAGTATTAAGCTTTTGGTAATCTACGCATATCTGTAGGCTTCTTTCTTTCAGACCAAGCTAGTGGAGACACATTGGGGCTTTATGATCACGGATAATTTTACAGTCTAGCATTTCCTGGATGTGTCTTCTCACCTCCGCATACTCTGACGGGGGAATTCTACGGTGACGCTCCTTAAATGGTGTATTGTCGGACAAGGTGATTCTATGTTGATGCTGTGTAGAGCAGCCTAGGTTGTCGTTCTTTGCAAATATGTCGTTTTTTTGTATGAAGGCACAGATCGTCTCTTTCTGAGCCCCACTCAGACAAACATCCCTCAGGTCAAAATCCTTGAGGGACAAAGTCTGGACACCCCCAGTACAATATGTGTGTTCCTCTGGGGGACTACAATTGGATGAATAACAACTCCCACTAATTTTGTCATTCTCCTTAGTAGAAACCACTTGCACTTGACCTACCACCGCACCCCTCGAAATAGCAACAGTTTCCCCACTACTCTTAGTTAATTGAAACTTGACAGAACCTCCCTTCCCCATTGTCCTCAGTAATGGCTAGAGGACTACCCCAATAGGCAAACTACATCCCGGTTTCACTTCAGTGATTACACTACAGCCAATGATTCTGCCTTCTCCACTCACTGCATAACCTTGGAGGACTTTTGGCTCATTTCTTTGCAGTATGACGTCATCGTTGTCAGCTAACCTTACCGTTACGGCTTGATCCTCTGGTGTATCGGATTGTTCTAGGTATTTGAAAGCAGTTACCCATGCACAGGTTGAACTGATGTTTTGATAACATTACGGCCACCTATTGTCCACCCTCCGGTAGTGGGCCCTCCTTGTTTAAAAATTTGCTACAATTATCAGGGACATGTCCCTTCCCCCACAGTGCAGGTAAGTTACTTCCCCCCTATAAATTCTTAGCTATGTGCCCTACTTCTAAACATTTATAACAGCACAATATTTGGTTTCTAGGGGCTCTATTAAAATCCTAAGGGTGTGGTACTGGAGGTGTCAAGCCCTTGGTTATCCCCTGCAGGGCTTTTGTCAATTTAGCCACCTTTTCTCTCAGGAACTGTACCTCACTCCTTTCGTCAGCAGTACTCTGCTGCAGGGTCCTCGCACCCGTTTTACTGGTACTCTGCCTCTTCGTTTCACTATCTTCTTGTTTGGCCATTCTGGCTACGCGAATGAGCTAATGAAAATCCAGGACAGCATTTTTTTGATGACGTATCGCCGTCTTCACTTTTTCATCCTTTATGCCCATCCAGAAGACTACGCGAAGGGCTTCATCAACTGTTGAGGCAGCAATGCCTCTTCTCTCTTGGGCCATATGGATCCCCATTTCCAGGCGGCTCCTGTACTCTGCCATGTCTTCGTTTTGTCTCTGCCTAGTATTATAGAACTGTTGCAGCAACCATACCCAGGGCTCAACTGTGCCATATTCCATAACGCCCTCTAATTTGCTGATCACTCTCTGGTTGGAGGCTCCCAACCCCATTTGCATAGTTAGCTGCGCTGCCTCTCCCTGCAGTGACCGTCTCACAATCAACGCAAGTGTCATCTTCAGATGTCCTCCTTTCCTCAGGCAGTTAACTTCATACACCCATTGCTTGAAGGAAACGTCACCCTGTTTTAGAATCTTGTCCCCAGAAAACAAAGAAATAAAGGGTGGGGTACTTAGGTAGAAGGTGTTGGAAGCGAGGGGGTGTTTGTCTGCGTGGTTACGCCGCTCTTCTGGACACAAAATCCTTGTTCCCTGAGTTTTCGTATGAGGGCCTCTATTTCATTGGAATCTGGGCATGGGGTTAGTGGAAAATTTTTGTCAGTTCCGGGCTCGGTACCAAGATGAACGGATAATTGAGCTGATTTGTACTCGATGCCATGCAATGCCTCCACCATATTTGCAGCACCAGCCAAAGGCAAATACTCACAAATTAAACTAGACCCATCCCCGGTCGATGTTATTTCTAGCACCTCTCCGATACCATGTAACGAGGGTTTAATCCTATCCAGGTCTACGACCTTGGGAAGACCCAAAATAACAACAGAATTCTGCCTACGTGACTGAGCCATACTACAAGTGATGTGAACTCAACACCCCTTTGTGAAACATACACTAATCCAGTTGATCTGGGCCTGATATTACCTATTACTCGAATGTTATAGCATGTGTGTTGTTGCCTTTTATCCTGACCCAATAGAGACAAATATAGCCCAAGTCCCTTAATCAAGCGCCAAAATGTACCAGGTAAACTCTGAGAGATGATATTCAATTAAGTGTCATCAGACCGGTAAATTCTCAAATATAAGTTAGGTGACTGTGGACTATACAAGTTACACAGGGGAACATGAACTTATCTCTGATGGACCGTGGGGAAGTGGGAGAAACAAGTAAAAGGAGAAACAAGTAAAATATCTCTTCTGCAAAGCTAAACAAAGAACCCACGTTGACCACTGCTGACCCCGCAAGTAGCAGATGCCAAGTGATTGCATAGAAAGGGATAAATCATATTGTTGACTCATTCACTTATGATCCGGAACAGCAACTACAGACAAAGGGCAAAACAGTTACAAAAAGTTACAAACAAATTGATCTTAAGAAAATATCAATATAATCATGGGACTACATGATATAATTAAAACATTAAATTAATCAACTATAACTGTAAGAGATCCCACATAGCCCCAAGGGTGTAATGTGCTGTGCTTAGCTACTGTTGCTCAGAGGGTTCTTGTCAAACCTGCTAGATAACAAAGGATTTGGTGGGCACCTCTATGATCATTGAGTATGGAGACCCAAGACCATATCAGAAATTGAACAATTTTACAACTGACCCCAAAAATATTGACAAGGCTGGCAACTAGAGTCTACGAGGATATATTTACGGTGCATTCACCTGCGTCTCAGCAGAGGGGCATGGCAGTAAAGTAAACAATACAAGTAAAATTAAAACAATGCAGTTGTCTCTATACATGTCAAATGGCCAGATGACTTTTAAGGTACTGTATACGATTACTATAACATAGGCGTAATGTGCGCACAAAAAAATGGAAAGTCATCTGTAGGCAGGACGTCAGGTGGCTCAGCAGGTCACACAGATCGCAGCCTCAGCCAGGCATCAGTTCTTCTCCAGCTCCATAACAGTAATTCACCAAACCGCCAGTAACACAAGTTAAGTAAAAATTTAAGTTCCAAGGCAATCATTAAGTTCAACCACATTAGGTAAATGTAAGGTAATTAACACCAGTGGTTTACAGCTACGCCGTCGTCCTCTTCCACTATAAGTACAGTACGTACTGGAGTTCAAGCAGTCACAAGTACAGTCAATCTTGGTTAAATGTAGAACTTGTAGTTTTTGCAATTGTGATTTATAATCTCTCTCCAGAAGGTGGATAGTCACACAAATTCACATAACGATAAAATAGCAAATGGTAAAAATGAGAACGGTAACTTCAGATGCACTTTGACAAGTTCTTCCTGGAAGACTGAAAGTCATGTAAAATTAATAAAGCTCTCTCTCCTTGTGCTTAGATATAATAAATAACGGTGAAAATGCCTCTCCTTGTCCACAGATGATAAAATACAGCGGATTATGAGAGTTCCTTATGCATGGAGTCACAAAACAAGACTTCGAAATATTTCTCCCCTGAACCCATGGCTGTTTGTGTTGAGCAATACACTGACATCTACAACAACTATTTACAAGAGCTTTCGGCTATCTCAACTGCTCGGCTCAAAACCCTCTGCCTCTCTGTTCTCCTAAAACCAGGAGGGAGAACTTGTCAATCCTTTGGGTCAGGTCGTGTGACCCTTCAACCCTCAACCATTGGCTATCCCTAGCCCTGGCTACCAAAGATGACACCCTGAACCAGTCACAAAAGTTTAAAAGCCGGCCAACTTAACCTCATTTGCATGTCGTAAAACATTGTCTCCCTCCAAAAGTCGTGTGAGGAATATGACCTCCAACCAGGCAGACGCAGGATGCATGTGGTAAAAACAAGGTTACCCAAAAACAAAAGAATACTAGAAGAAGTTACTACATGATGACACATGGAGAGAAGAGGTGCAGGATCACAAGGACAAACAGCTACAGTACCATACTCTAGCCCCCTGACACAAACAAGGTAATAAAATGGGAGTGACCAGGCTGTGGTTCTTACATAACCAGTAAACACCCTGGTTACACTTAAAACTGTCTAAAGCTATCCCTAAGCTTTCCTTGCAGCTAGAGTCTCTCGTTCCTGCCATCAGCTTTAACACATTACAACCTCAATAAGACCAGAAATTCCTTCTGCCTACCAGAAGCTGGAGAAAAACCAGGAATCATCAGGAATCTCGACAAAGTACTTTCCCCGTTAAGAACTATTGACGCCTCTATGTACCCTAATGCTGGCACCCCTGCCTCCTCGATCCAACCACCTGTATCGGTTTTGGTAACTTCTTCAAAGAGCCGACCTTAATCTCCAACTGCTGGTAGAACACATCCAATGGAATCAACGATGTTTCGGCTCTAGTATCGAGTATACAGCCAAGACGAACCCCACCAATGCTTGCCATCGTGGTTGGACTGGGGGATATAAGAGAAGACATGACCTCCTTGTCAGACTGATCTGCTGTGCCTCTGACGGTTCCAATTTTCACTATAATGAAATCTATAGGTGATGTTTCCGCCTCTACCACCTTGCCACTTGTGGTAGGGCCTAGAAGTTTCCCAGCCTGGATGATGAGTCACCTGTTCCTGCCAGCTGCATTGTTGGCAGTGTCTGCAGATGGGGGTACAATGCTCCACGCGAGGAAGTCCCCTGAAGAGGTCCAGATCTAGGGTCTCCCTGGCAGCAGTTTGAAGCAGTATGACCTTTCTGGTTGCACCGGAAACAGATTATCTCCGAAAGAGGGGTCCTACTGGTATTTGGCAACTGTGAATGCAACATCGCAAGTTCCCTGCTGAGGCGCTCCACTGCCTTAGCTAAATTTCCCTTCCCAGCAAGGAGGTACATAATCAAAGCCATTTGATCTGGCCTGTCATTCTCTACAGGGTTCACATGGGCTTCCCTTGCACGAACTGCGGGCTGCTCCAACTCCTGGAAGAGCGTCAGTGCCTGTTGTTGCATAACGTCAAATCAAAAGGCTGGCCAGCAGTCGACATTTCAATGCATCGAAGCCCCCTTCTCACCCATTCTTCCCTGGCTTCCTGAATAAACTGAGACCGTAGTGACCGTCTCTGAGCTCTTGAACCCCACTCTTGTGTTGCTTGTTGGGGCGGCCATCTCCATCTTAGAATACAGTCGCTTGAAGTCTTAGAGGGATTCTGCCTTCAATCACCTTCTACAGAGTCGGTATACTTTTGCCACAGAACATTGTCCCTTTGCAACCTTCGCTTTAAGTGTTAGAGATGCAATACGGCTAGGGGTTTATTAGAAGGCAAGAAATGGTGGTCATCCTTCCACAGAAGTCCTATCTGATAGTGATCATCACTATTAAGAGAGGTGGTCTAGTGTAATACGTCTTTGGCTCTCTTGTCATGAACAGAATCAGATTCACCAAAGCTCCCATTGTCCATGAACCAAGAACTTTTCAAAAAATTTAAGATCTCTCCATTTGGACAACATGATATACGGTTTATATTCTTTCTATCATCACGATCACCTGATCCTGCAGGACCCATTATTGACCAACCAAGGAGCGTTTTTACTCCGTGTGGATCTCCCTACTCCCCACGCTTCTCATCTGTAACCCAAAACGCTTCAGGAACACCCACCCCTATCACCAATTCGAGGTCATACCTTGAGATATTCTCCCATGGGATGGATGTCAAATGTTTCCTTTTGTTGAGCTCTTGAGGATTTGGGATACTGTCATCACTGCTAGGCAGGTTAGGGACCGATAGAGTATTAATCGACAAACTGCTATTTTCATTCTGCCCTGTAAAGCTTATTTCAAAGCTGTAGCCCTTTTTAGGTTCGACTCCATTAACTGTTGATGATGTGTAAGACATGGGCTTCCCGTTAACACCCAATTTCTTCCTTAGAGATTCTGAGCTCAGAGTAGTGTCTGACCCACTATCTAATATAGCTAGGGTATTCACTCTGTTGCCATTGCTAGCTGTTACGGTCACTGGATAATTTTTAAGAACACGTTATTACCACAAATAGCAGTGTTCGACGTAATAGACATATTTTCAGGATTAGATGGAGGACGAAGTAGCTTATTGTGTGTTTTTCAGACCAACAAAACGAGCACATGATATCCTTTCTGCGTTTAGCTACTGTATGACCAGGAATTAAGCACCTGAAGCACATTGTCTTCGCCTTAAAGATATCTAGCTTCTCTTCATAATTCATGCTAGAGAATGACTCGCAATCATAGATCTTATGGTTGTCATCACAGGCGAAACACCTCAGAGATTTACCTCTCAACAAATTCGATTTTATGCGACACTTATCTTCTTTCATGAGAGCGCTCAATTTACCCGGGCCTGTATTCCTGCCAAACATATTGGATGAAATCTCAGCTTGACTTATCAGATATGACAGATGATCTTTAAATTCAGGCTCTCTAGTCTGAAGGATGTCTTGAGCTACCTTTGCCCACCCAGTCTGAAGATAAATAGGTAACAAACCTTGGATCTTAAGAAAGTTCCTTGCAGAATTTAGGTCATTTGTCCCATCTGAGATAAGGTTATGTTACATCTCTGCATTCCAGATATTAAGTTCCCACAAACTGCCCCTGTCATCGGCTTTTCGTGGCTTTTGATTGAGCTATTTACTCATCAAAGAATTCAGAATCAGATGCACCTGACCGAATTGTAGTTTCAAAATAGCTTTCACACTTGAGTAACCCTCATCACCGAGAAGAGCACAGCTCTCGATTTAGCAACATGCTTTGCCTTTACACAACTGCAGCAGATACTGCAAATGCGCAGTGTCATCACTCAATTTTGAAGCTATGTTAACTTCGAAATTGTTTATAAAGTACCAGTAATCTATCGGGTTTCCATTAAACTCGAATACCTCAGCCTTCGGTAACTGCAGTGCTAACTTCAGTTTGTTAAACCCGAAAACATCACAACTGGACTTAGACCTACATGTACCCTACATGTACATACATGCACTACATGTATCGTCAGTCACTCCACGATACGAAACTAGATGGACTCCAAGATAAACTGCATAATATTACGAAGATGAATATGCAGGCATTATTGGTATCAATAATCAGGCATTTAAAGAAAATTAGCTCCTCTCAATTGGACCTAGGCTCGTGCCTCATCGTTGAGAAGTAGGACTAAGAGTGTGAAGAGGTCTTTGTTCATCTCCTCATGTGAAGTGAGGAGTTTTGGCTGATGCATAATTAGTCATCGGCCAAAACAAAGGGATGTACATACAAAACTTGGCAAGGAAACTTTTCCAAGAATTTGTTTGCAAAGTGGTCACCGGAAGTGAGGGCAGGCTTCCAATCTATCACCTCTGGGTGAAGCCGCTACACAATTTCTACACCCCTGAGAATTTAGAGAATACATCAAGGTTAAAAATTAGACATGTTAGAACGATAACGACAAAGATATTCAACCAAATAAGGGAGCGAAAGGTTCGATGTGTGACCTGCATTAAACTTTATTGCTATTCTAGCAATTATGAATGTCTTAAAAGTAGGACCAGTGATGAATCTTTTCGAAGAAAATACGAATAACAAACATACAAATTGTGTAAAATGTGTCTCTCAAAAAATCATGTATTGTACATGTATTGTGATGCAAACTTTTAACTCTAAATCTGATCTGAATTCCTCTCCAAACTATGTCTTTTCTCTCTCATGTCTAATTCTATTCTCTCTTCTATCATGCATCAGCTCTCTGCTTTTGTCTATTTTTGAGGAGCTGAAGTAAAATCTTTCCTACGCTTGTAATGGTCAATGACCTCGGAAGTAACTTTGTTCTACTGAAGCATTACGTGTATTAGCTTTGTCCAGTGGTAATGTAAACAGAGTCCTTCGTTGGTGGCCAGTAAGTAAACCTGTAATGAGTCAGAGACAGAGAGAGTTGGGGGCAATGGAAAACCATTTGCTATTTTGCCACAGCTGTAATGTTTGTATATGTTGATGACAAAAAAGGTGCAGAGAAAGAGACCTTTAAATTATCTCTGATAGTTGGACCGGTTGTCGACTTCTGATGCTTTTAGAAGGGTTTCCTAGAAGTCTAATTAGTGGGAAGATAACAACTGCTTTAGGAACAAACTGACAAACCATTAAATCTACTAACTGCTAGTCCTTAGTGAACAAAGAAACAAAAACTTTCATTTGAACTGAGATCAGCTGTTTCCTCTTCACCATGACATGTATTATTCATTAATGATCAATGTCACCCCTACCCTTCCCAAAGAAAAAACACTGCACTGATACCGGTAATAAGGGCGGTATAAACATTTTGTCAATCAGCCACATAGATATGCCACCTTGAAATAACAAAACCCAAAATAGACCTTGAATTCCACAGTATCTGTGCGACAAAATAAGCAACACAGCATTATGATAATCATTTAGCATTACAGATTTATAGACTACATGAATCTACTACTAACAAAAAATGCCAAGATTCTGCTCACATAGAAGTAAAATAGACCTAACCCCACCTAGTATGTGCCAGTTCTTTTCAGTTCAGGGACTAAATTCCGCCGGCATTCGGGCCAGAGTTTCCTGGCAAATCCAGTTTTGGTAGGATTTAAAAATTCCATATTTTATACAGCCCTACTCTTTGGCTACCTTATAAGCAATTGCTGTGGCACCAGCAGTTAGTTGACCCACATACAAAAAGGTTACTGAAAACCAACACATGGCAAAAAAAGAACATTTGCCCTGTATGTACCTTATCGAAGATGTAAATACACAACATTTCAGTTCTCTCCTGCTGATGTTACGGGATAAGAAGGAAAAGAACTCAGATCCCGACAGAAAGGTTTTGAGGTTGTCAGTACAAGACAAAAGAGAAGATAGACAATTTGAAGTAATATCAATATTATATATTGATTCTAAATCTAACTCTACCTTCAAGGATATGTATAAAAATGAATACACAATTATGATACAAATGATAACAATATACAAACGATCTTAAGGCGCCAGATAAAATATGAAATTAAACTTATCTCATAACTGGTCGGCCGAAGATGTTGATACTTCCGTGATGACGTCACTTCTCAAATCAGCGCGGCGCGGAAGATGAACGAGAACTTCAATAGCCGGATCGCGATAAGAGTTAATAAGCGGAGCGTCAGCCACAGATAATAGAATAAAGGAGATGTCCAAAGTATGAAACGATCCTGAGTAGGAATGGGACATCGGGGAACTGCCAGTTACAAACAACGGGTGAACACCAGTTAAAGGATGGTGTAGAAACGGTCGCTACCCAGTCTTCACGGGAACAATGTCACTGCAAAACAGGGTCCTGGAACTGATGATAGAATGAATCCACAAATAATGAAAGTGGAGTTGAGACACTGTAATGTGTAGTCGAATAACACCCGGAATAAGGTAAAAGAAATCCACAAGTTAAGAACGTGGGTTTCGTGAATAAAATCCACCGTATTTAAATAACGAAGATATGAATATAGTTAAGAAAACTGTAAGAGAGCAAAAGGGTGAGAGGCGAAACTCTGCTCACAAACCAACAAAACTTCCGTGGTGTAACGTGTCGTAAGAACCTCTGATCATCGATGAGCTCTCTCGAAGTTGGTAAGACTTCCGCGGAGATCGATGACGTGTGTCTTAATCTTGTGCGCATGGGCACGTAAACATATAAACAATCATACATTGAATAATCATGGGTAGGTATACACAATAGGACAAGCATACGTACTATGACTCATAGGGTAAACCCATGACACTCCCCCTCTTAAAAGAAAAGTTGGGGGTACAAAACTTTTCAGAAAAATGAAACAAATCACATAATAAACATACTAACGTAAATAAAAGCATGTCTCATCAACATAATGAAAAGTCAGTTAATACTAAGAAGCAGTGTAACTCCTTGGTTACGTAATAACAGATACATGTGTTTCTGTGGAACTCATAAATAAATAAAAACTCGGGACAAGGCATCTGCAAATACATTGTCTTTACCACGAATGTGCTTAATCTCCAAGTTATATTCCTGTAAGATTAATGCCCACCTTAGTAATCTTTTATTATGATTTTTCATCTTATGAATAAAGGTGAGTGGATTGTGATCCGTAAATACTACAATAGGGAACATCGACACACTCAAATAAACACCAAACATTTGTAAACTTAGCAGAAGAGCTAACGTTTCCTTCTCAATAGTAGAATAATTCATTTGATGTTTGTTAAATTTCTTGGAAAAGTAACACACAGGGTGATCTATCCCTTTGTCATCTTCCTGAAGGAGAACTGAGCCAGCCCCTACATCGCTCGCATCTACTTGTAACTTAAACTGACGTTCATAGTCAGGCGCTTTCAAAACAGGGGAGCTCATTAACAGGGCTTTGACCCCCTCAAAAGCTCTAGGGCATGCATCGGTCCAAATAAACTTTGCTTTCTTTCCTAACAAATTTGTTAGCGGTAGGACTATGTCAGAAAAATTTGGACAATAGCGATGATAATACCCAGCCATTCCTAAGAATCGCGTAACCTCTTTCTTATTTTGAGGTTTCTGAAAGCGAGCTATCGCTCCAACTTTCGCAGAAATTGGCTTCACCTCACCACAGCCTACGACATGACCTAAGTACACAACAAAAGCTTGCGCAATCTCACTCTTGACAAGATTGACCGTCAGGTTGGCATCATTTAGCTTCTGGAAAAGAGCACTGACCTGATGAAGGTGATCTTTCCATGTTTGGCTGTAGACAACAATGTTGTCAATGTAGACATCGCAACCATCTAAATCCTTCAAGAGACCGCTGAAAGGTCGCAGGGGCATTCTTCATGCCAAATGGCAAGACTGTATATTGAAACAATCCAAATGGTGTTGTAAAAGCGGATATTTGCTTGGCTCGTTCGGAAAGAGGAATTTCCCAGTAACCCTTCAGTAAATCAAACTTACTAACGAATTTGGATTGACCGATTTTGTCGATACAATCAGCAATTCTAGGAATGGGATAACTGTCGGACTTAGTCACGGCATTAACTTTCCTATAATTGGTGCAAAACCTGAAAGAATTGTCAGGCTTAGTCAGTAGTACACACGGAGAACTCCAAGGACTATCACTGGGCTCAATTATTTCATTTTCTAACATGTACTTTACCTCATTCTTAAGGTGGTTTAGCTTAATAGGATTAAGTCTATACGGATGTTGCTTAATCGGATTTGCACTTCCTACGTCAACATCGTGAGAAACAAGATGGGTCCTTCTAGGGACATCTGTAAATAAGTCACCATAATCATTTACTAATTGACACATCTCCTCACGCTTTGGAGAAGATAAATGAGTTAGTTTCTGATCCAAATTAGCTAGGATGTCAGAATTTTGTAACTTGACACTTAGGTCTGGAATAAACATTTCATCATCATTATCTGTGTCTTCCTTTGACACAGTTAGAGCAGCAGAAGTACCCTTAGATTCAATGTCAGAAGTTGTACTCACATTTACAACATTTTCACTACGAACGTGATATGGTTTGATCATGTTTACGTGACACAAACGGGTCTCCTTTCTTCTATCAGGAGTCTCAATTATATAATTCGTTTCATTGATCTTCTCTTTGACAGTGTAAGGACAATGATACCGTGCATTTAGGGCGTGTCCCTGCACTGGTAATAACACTAAAACTTGATCCCCTGCTGCAAAACTTCTATCTTTAGTTTTCTGATCATACAACCTTTTCATGTTGTTTTGTGTCGTTCTTAAATTTTGTCTAGCTATTTCGCTAGCATTCATTAGACGTCGTTTGAAATCCGACACATAGTCTAATAGGTTAATGTCAGTCTCTTCCGACAACCATTTCTCCTTCATTAACTTTAAAGGACCACAAACTTCGTGCCCAAACACCAATTGAAAAGGGCTAAAACCCAATGATTCCTGCACCGCCTCCCGTGCAGCAAACAATAAAAAACAAATACCTTCATCCCAATCTTTCTCGTTATCGAGGCAATAAGCTTTCATCATTGTTTTTAACGTTTGATGAAATCACTCAAGAGCACCTTGACTCTGAGGATGAAAAGCACTTGAATGAACCTGGTGAATGTTCAATTCATACAAGACTTGTTGAAAAAGATTAGACATAAAGTTCGAACCCTGATCTGATTGAGCAGATTTTGGCAGCCCAAACGTCGTAAAAAACTTTGAAATAGCTGACGCTATAGTTTTGGCTTTAATATTTCTCAAAGGAATTGCCTCTGGAAATCTAGTTGAAGCACACATAATAGTTAACAAATATTGGTGACCAGACCGAGTTTTTGGTAACAGTCCGACACAGTCAATAATAACTCTACTAAACGGTTCTTCGAAAGCCGGAATTGGTTTCAATGGGGCTTAAGGAATCTTTTGATTCGGTTTACCAACTACTTGGCAAACATGACAGGTTCTACAGTATTTCACAAAATCTGATCTTAATTTAGGCCAAAAGAAATGATTCAGAATACGTTGATAAGTTTTATTAACCCCTAAGTGACCACCAAATGGGGTATCATGAGCAACACTAAGTATCTCATGACGATATTCAGGAGGAACTACAACCTGATGGGACGCTAGCCAATCTTCAGATAACAAAGCATCATAAGGACTCCATTTTCTGAGAAGAACATCGTTCTTTAAATAATAGCCACAACGCACTCTCTTGACCTCCTCTTCGGAGAGAGCGCTACGTATCAGCCTTTGAATTTCCGGATCTTGTCTTTGTTTAGACGAAAGATCATTCACCGAAAATCTAACAGAACTCTTTGTACTCCCTTGAGGAGTTGAAGCTTCGGTAAACATGGTGAATGGGTCAGAGGAGTCATCTAATCTTGCCATAATAGTTTCCCCTAAATCTATCATCTCAGGTGTATGACTGTCACCTTTAAAGGGATGGTCAGGGCTTAAACCGTCGCACTCATCATTACTTGATTTTCTTTGTTTTTGCGACATAGATCTGGTAACTGCACATGCAGTGAATACATCTGGGAACTGATTTTCCACTTCACTAGATGTAACAGGATCTTTAATGGTAATGGGGTCGGCTGTTACTTTACCACCAGCCAAATCGTTGCCCAATAAGCAGTCTACCCTTTTAGCAGGCAAGCTAGGCAAGATACCAACAGTTACTTTCCCTGAAACTAGGTCTGATTGTAAATAAATTTTGTGAAGAGGAACGTTAACGAAAATTCCTTCACTACTGGGTACACCTCTAATTAAAATATCTTCCCCAGTATAAGTTTCGGCATTAAATGGTAAAATACTATCAAGTACTAATGTTTGATTAGCACCTGTATCCCTCAGAATTTTAGTTCTGGTTGGGGACTGGGTGAGATTGGTAGATACACAAGCATCGGATACAAAGGGAGAATATTTCTCATCGATTTCCTCTCCTCTCTTGCTACAAGCAATATGAGTAATATTTGGTGCAACATTAGGTGAGTTAACGGCAAGAGCATTTGATTGAGAAGTTTGAGTTTCTCTTTGCTTCTTACGGGCCAATTTTTCACAATCCCCAATCAAATGTCCCTTATTACAACAATACGCACAAGTCAGAGATTTCAACTCTGAACTTTGAGGCAAACTTTGTGGGTTTGTTTTCCCACGATTTTGAGTTGAGGGGGTCTTAGAAGAGAGTTGTAATGGAGAAGATGATGAATATGAAGGTTTTTGGTTAGGTTTGGATCTTTTGTGAGTTAAAGCAAAATCGTCAGCTTTTATAGCTGCGTCACTTACTGTTGTCACCTTATCTTCGTCTAGATATGTTCGAATATCTGACGATAAACACCTTCTAAATTCTTCAACCAACATCAGCTCCTTCAATTGTTCAAACTTCTCTACGTGAAGCGATGAACACCAACGTTCAAACAATATTGTCTTAATACGAGCAAATTCGACATGACTTTCTTGGTAATTTTTCCGACAATTGCGAAATTTTTGTCGATATGCTTCGGGTACCAGCTCGTATGCATTAAGAATAGTTTTCTTAACAAATTCGTAATCGAAACAATCCTTAACAGGCAGTGAAGAATACGCTTGCTGGGCCTTTCCCGTAAACAAACCTTGAATCAGTAGCGACCACTTATCGGACGGCCACTGCATTTGAATAGCTAATTTCTCAAAATGATTGAAAAAGCTATCTACATCACTCTCTCTAAACGGTGGAAAGAGCTTTAAATACCTTGTGACATCAAAATTGTGATGTGTCTGAAAGTGCGCTTCATCAGAATGTACTGGTGCCTGTACATTCAACTCCATACGCTTTAAGGAAATTTCTCTTTCAATTTCCATTTCTCTAAGTTTTAACTCTCTTTCTCGTTCCCTTTCCTGAAATTCTAACTCTAACTTACGAAGAAGGTGAGCGTTGTCGTTTAACGGAGATGCTACAGGAGGTTCTTCATGAGGGAAAGGACTCAACGAGCAACTCTTCACTAACCATATGTTCAATCAATATTTTTTTAATTTCATGTTTACGCAAAGACGATTGAACGGAAAGTTGAAAATGAGTACATAAATCTCGTAACTCTGACTTTTTCAGAGTATCAATAACCTCTACAGAGGGTGACGATAAAAATTCGTTAATATCGAATGTGGCCATCTTGATACTGACAAACTCAAAAGTACTCAAATGGGAATATCGAACAGATTACAAATTCCTCGTGTAGTAGTCTACACGCGAAGGTAATAAATTATCGATGAATAATTTGAATGGAACAAAACCAACAGAACACTGTTCGTTTTCCGGATAGCCCCCAATTTCTGTTACGGGATAAGAAGGGAAAGAACTCAGATCCCGACAGAAAGGTTTTGAGGTTGTCAGTACAAGGCAAAAGAGAAGATAGACAATTTGAAGTAATATCAATATTATTATATATTGATTCTAAATCTAACTCTACCTTCAAGGATATGTATAAAAATGAATACACAATTATGATACAAATGATAACAATATACAAACGATCTTAAGGCGCCAGATAAAATATGAAATTAAACTTATCTCATAACTGGTCGGCCGAAGATGTTGATACTTCCGTGATGACGTCACTTCTCAAATCAGCACGGCGCGGAAGATGAACGAGAACTTCAATAGCCGGATCGCGATAAGAGTTAATAAAGCGGAGCGTCAGCCACAGATAATAGAATAAAGGAGATGTCCAAAGTATGAAACGATCCTGAGTAGGAATGGGACATCGGGGAACTGCCAGTTACAAACAACGGGTGAACACCAGTTAAAGGATGGTGTAGAAACGGTCGGTTCCCAGTCTTCACGGGAACAATGTCACTGCAAAACGGGTCCTGGAACCGATGATATAATGAATCCACAAATAATGAAAGTGGAGTTGAGACACTGTAATGTGTAGTCGAATAACACCCGGAATAAGGTAAAAGAAATCCACAAGTTAAGAACGTGGGTTTTGTGAATAAAATCCACCGTATTTAAATAACGAAGATATGAATATAGTTAACAAAACTGTAAGAGAGCAAAAGGGTGAGAGGCGAAACTCTGCTCACAAACCAACAAAACTTCGGTGGTGTAACGTGTCGTAAGAACCTCTGATCATCGATGAGCTCTCTCAAAGTTGGTAAGACCTCCGCGGAGATCGATGACGTGTGTCTTAATCTTGTGTGCATGGGCACGTAAACATATAAATAATAATACATTGAATAATCATGGGTAGGTATGCACAATAGGACAAGCATACGTAATATGACTCACAGGGTAAACCCATGACACTGATTTTATCATTGCATCATTTTGTCCAGAAATCCGGTGGACACACGATGTGAATTGTAATACTTCAGGAGAAGATATGGCCCTGAACATGGTCAATTTTTCAATCAACGGCCAAAGCAAGCACAATGCCAACAGACGGTGACGCAATGACCCACAGAACACACACGAAGGCAACACAAACTTGCTAATATTTATGGCTGTGTATATCCAAAGAACAATTTTGTATTTAGAGCCTGATGTATTCAAAGTAGCTCACAAAGGCATTGCATGACCTATCAATGTTATAAAGATATTCTACTGATAGTGGGAAATACAGAAGGGCACCACTAGAAAATAAAGGTCATCGTCAAATCCTGGAAATTTAAACAACAATAAGTGGTACAGTAATTTAAGACAACTTTACCTGTAAGAGGAGTTGTTTGGACCGTAGGATTTATTTATCATGTTCTCTGAGCAATGTACGGCTGCCTTGTTTTTCCGAGTTATATCATTCAAGTATGCCATTCTGTTGAAACTGAATTGTAAGTGCAATTGAAACTTTGGCAATTAACATTCTTCTACAGTGTTAAGCTGCTCAGAAGTGACTGAACATGAATCTTAAGCCCTACATGTACTTTCTGTTGCAGGGTCCCACTAACTAGACGGTACCACGCTCTAACAGTCGATCCGTTGGCGATTTATGCCGTGAGACCGGCTTTTATGACCATCTAAAGGGTAACGAGATGAGGATGACATGATTTGACAAGATGTGCACGACGAGAGACAAAATGAACGCACAAATTAGACCTCAAAAGGAACCTTTGCAATGCCTTTGGGCCATTTTTTGGCATGTCCAAGATTTTGCCATCACTCACAAAGTTACCCCCAAAGCTTGTGAAACTCCACTGGCGGTCATTCAATGGCTTAGGATACTGTTCCGAATGTCCCATGTTGTTATGATTAGAACCGAAGTTGAAAATTCCTACATCTTGTGTCCATCTGGTGTCAACTGTGGGATGGTGTTGTTGTCGGAGGGTTGTTCTGTCATAACTTGGAAATTACATCTGATGCAGGTGGACATAAATCACTTTAAACCTCCTGGACCTTCTTCTTTCTTTCTGAATAACTTAGCCTGCACCAACCTCCTAGAGCGGATCATCCGGTTTATCTTGAAACATTATCTCCCTTGCTTCAACACCACTCCTCTTATTGTGGTCCACTACTTTTTTGTAGTCTCTTCAAAGGTTCTTGATTTTATTTTTCACCTCTCTTGCAGTTCTCTCATATGCTGCATTTGATAAAGTTGTTACAATTTCCTTGAAAACCGAGGCATTTCGTGATGTCCCGTCCATTTTTGACAGGATTTCGGCATTTCCCCATATATCAGTTAGTAGTTCCAGCTCATCATTTGACCACAGTCTACCTCTTGGAACATTTGCATCAGCCATTTTGGACCAGCCAGTGTAACTTGGGGCCTATGTGTAGCTAGTACTGTAACTTAACTTAAGCAGACTACAGAGGACAGGCTTGGTACTGGTAGCAGAACTGAACACTGAAAGTTGTCCAAGAAAATTGGTGTATTGGCTATCTCAAAAATATGAAATCACTATAGCTTAGACCCTGCCTACTTATAATACTTAATAGTTCAGAGTATGACTGAGCGTGCTGACACACTGTGAAGTTTAGTGTGGTTAGGCCTAGGCTAGGCCTAAGTCCCTATGTAATATGTTAAAAAAGTTTTTAGTCTGGTTATGCGAAGTCCACTTTCGTTTTCCACGAAATACAAGACACAGACTGGTAATATTGTAACCTTACGTAGATAAAAAGAAGCAAAAGGTTAGTTGTTTTCGAAAACACAGTCGGGAAAACGCGAGTGAAAAGTATTCTTTGAAGTTGGAGAAAGACCAATCGCTCAAAGTCGAAGCTGATCACTAAAGTCAAACGGAGTATAGTATGTAGTAATTGTATATATGCTCTGTGTGCTCTGCATGCTGCAGGCGGCAGGCTTGTACTGCAGCTGCTCACGTTTGTGTATGTTGAAAGGGGAAGTTACGTCATAGGTCATGTTGATCTCGGGTCACCTTGATCCTCAGAGCTTTCACACACGTTTTTTTTTATGCCCCGTGCAGTCTGATCCGCCCCGACGGGAGGATCAACATCTCCGGATCTGATCCTGAGTGTGAGAGCTTTCACACTGCAAAGTTGATCTCAAGGGATAGATCAGATCCAGATCTGATCCCCTTCTTGAGATTAAGTATGAAAGCAGTCCTACTGGCAGAGACAACTGCAAGGACGTTATTTATAGACGCAAATGAATAGTCAACTGAACTTCGTAGGGGTCTTAAGGGGATGAAATAGTCAAACACAAAACTCTACTTTACTTCAAAACAATGGATGTATTTATTTAATCAAGACAATAATGAAGTGATGAGTACACAATTGCACAGTAGCATGTAAACACTATGTCTTCCAGTGGGTTTGAGGTACCCCTGTCAAAATTGCATAGCAGTTAAACAATTGAAGAAGGTAGGAAATAAAATGTGAAAGGAAACAGTCCAAGCAAAAGTTCACTCTACCAACACCTCTTCCTTTTTAAATATCTACAGCCTGGTCTCAATTATCTCACCTCTCTTCATCTTTTCAGTAAGCTAAAAACTTTCAAATCCTGTGAGCTGTGTCATGACTTGTTTATTTGTTGCTCTGCAAAACAGACTCTTAAAATAAGTATTGTCCAGGAATGGATTACATAATGCAATGGAAAATGAGAGGTATAATCTGTACTTACCAGTCATTTAGTTAATCTATCACAAGTTAATCCAGAACTTTGTATCTCACATATTGACACATCTGTTCCAATTCTCGTATGTAAAGTTTTTCTAGCCTGGAGTACTGTATGATGTTGAGGCTGTTACTTTTTGTATATGTTGGTTTCCTCATGAAATATCATTCTGTGGAATGGAACCATTAAAACTGCAGGTTGTTTTGTGGTGCAGAAATTTTCAAAATGCCAATACTATCAAATCCATGGAGTGATAGTCAATACAGGCCAGTATAGTATCAAGGATTTGCACCAGTACCAAGAGATTAGGTTGCTGATGTTTTCATCATAATATAGCAAACATGTTTTGATGGGCTGGGCATCCTTTAGGTGTGTTGTTAATCTATCACAAGTTTTGATGCAGTGGTATCTCTTATCAGTGTTCCCATTATCATATCCTGTGTAAAGTTTTTTTCTAGTCTGACCTTCCAATGCTGAGGCTGTTATCTTTCAATATTTTTAAGTTGGTTTCCCAATTGAATATTATTCTGCTGATATTAATACAGCATCTGTGGTAGGAAACATGTTTTGATGGGCAGGGCATTGTTTCAATCATGTGTTTTTTTTTTGTTTTTTTGTCAGTTGAACAATATTTTGAAATAATGATTACATGGTGACTTTCATCCAAGTATTTTTCCTTCCAGAAAATGATAAAGTGCAGGCAAATTATTACATTCCACTGTGTAATTTCTCAATTATGCATTCTTCATAAGTGATACATATTTCAATTAGTATGCTACATTCACATGGAAACATCTCTTTAATTTCAAATGCTTGAAATGTATGCTCACTGTGTGTGCAAGATGCAACAAGAACTTGTCAGAATATCATGGTAATGTCAAGCTTGTTTGTAAATTTGGTGCAAGTACTGCAATCACAGTCTTAAAACAATGTTATCTCAACATGATAAATCTTGGTTGACATTGAAAAAAAAAAGTCATGCCATAAGAGGCTGTATGTCTTTGGTTCCAAATGCAGTAATTGTAGGTTTAGCTTTGTTACTTTTCTTTTGTCTAACTTGGAAGTCTGCACCATAACACCTGGTTACCTAATGAAGTCCACGGATAATTTAATGAGCTAATAAAATCTGATAGTAGACAAAATGTGCAACTCCCCAACATTTGCAGAGTGGGATGGTTTATTGTTTCACTTTAAAATTTCTGGATAAAAAGTAGAATAATTACTGGTCAAGACTTAACAGCATATATTATGAACAAAATTGTTTGATGGAAGGTACAATTTTTCTCACTCTATCCTGTATTGTGATGTAAAATAAGGTTGCAATACTCTCCTGATTTGATTTTGAGTTGATTGAAATTTAAATGTATAAACTTCTCTCCAAAATGTTTTTTTTTTTTTTTTTATTTCAGAGCATATGCTTTGAGGGTGGCATTCAGTCCTCTTAAAGGACTACTTGATTGTCTTTCATGTACTAATGTAGATGCATTCACTTAAAATCAGACATGGCAGTGTTCCTGTAATGTTCTGATACTACCTCATTGAATCACTGCAGAAGGAATCACAAACTAATAACAGTCTATCTTATCCAATGCATTAATTAGCTACTATCTTTTATTGTCTTAAGTCTATTTACCGTCATAAGTTTGTTATCCATTTCAATATCTTTCAACTTTTTTTTTTCTGTACTTTTGTTCTGGCCTGTTTTCACAAATTTTACTTGTGCTGTAACCTGTGCAGAAGCAACAGGTTTGAAGTTGACCTGGAGGAATGATGGAAAGTATTTACCTAATTTCAACAAATAATACTTTCACATTCCCCTTCTGTCACAGGCAAGAAAAATAAAATATTGAAGAATGTTTTCATCTTTTTACCTTGAAAGCTACATGCTCTTTATTTACCTTAATCATTCATTAATTTTTTGTGGCATTTACCACAATAACAGTCTTTCATATGACGTTGGGGATTTCGTCCTTCCCAACTCCCCCCCCCCTCTTCTTCCTCTCACTGGTACTAGTTATTAATAGCTCACTGTGGAAGATAGCTGCATTAAGGCAGGGCCCTCTTTGAAAATGGTGACAGTGTGTAAAATATCATTATATCTTTACCCTATCATGTTTGTTAAACGTGTAGAATTCTTCATTACTTTCAACCACTTCTGTACATAATATCCACCAGTTACATAGTGGTGATATACTTGCTTCTTTGTATAATAAACAGCAAATACTATGCAAGAACACTGTATGAAAAACATGTTTTGTGTATTTTTTCTTTTGTATTGTGTCTGCTCACTGTGGTGCATAAATTTTAAGCAGTTGTCATGGTTGTCCATTGGACATATATTAACCTTCCAAGAATTGGTTGTTGTCCCGCTACTTTTTAGTCGTCTCACAGCCAAATACTGCAAACAGAAGAAAAAGGGAATCAAGAATTTTCTTACTTCGTCAAATTTATTCAATTTTTTAATGAACATCCCACTCTTGTCCTATTCATGTGGCTGCTTAATATTCTGGGACAATGTAGATTCTGGTTGTCCACCGGACAAACAGATGTGCACGATTTGACTGGTTTTGGTTGCCTATCAGTTATTCTGGAATTTCTGGTCACCCGGACGATCCTGTATGGGGAATGCCAAGCTTAGAGCAGTCACTTTGATCCAGGTTAAGTCATCAATGACTGAATTATTTTCTGTAAGTTTGACGACTTTTAATCAAATTCTTTACCAATTCCTTTCTGCCACGCATGGGACGAATGTTTTCTTGTGGGACTGTAGCGTGTCATTTTCACATGAACGATGGTGCGGAACATTCTTCTCTGACTCAGAAATGAGGAGGTGATGATGATGCAGTCTCTCTTGAACTGTTAACTCTAAACAAGTGTGCAAATAGAACGTGACTTAACTGAACAATTGAATCTACCCACAGATTTTGTCTCAAAGTCCTAGGGCGTGCATGAATAAAAGTTCTGAAGTCAGTACGTTGTTTAATGGACATAAGCATTTTTCAACAAATTTCAGGCATCATCCAGCAGTACCAGTCCTTCTCGGTGCTATAGCCAAGTGGATAAAAGGTGGTGACATTTTAAGCAATGACACTTAGCAATGGGGATGTTCAGGGGTCGATTCCTATCTGTCTCAGAGTAGGGTGGAGTTTTTGTATAAGAGTAAGGTTTTCCCATCGCAACCGACCTTGTGCAGTTGACACCAAATTAGATCCAAAGTTTTGAGGGTGGTAGTCACCCTGGAAGTGAAGTAATATATAAGCCACAGGCTCCATCCACAGTGAAGTAGTTCTAATTCACCACATGCTTCCTCCACAGTTGTGTGGTCGCCTTTCATCGTAAAATGACTGCCCTTTGAGTTTTGAATTATTAATTATGAAATTATCATTTTTTTTCTCATTCATTATGTTTCATATATTGAAACATGCAATATCATTTACAAAGGTAACACAGTACAGACATTTCTTTAGACTTTGAACCCTGGAGGTGTCACCTCATTATTCATCTTGCTCTGATGTGGAGAGGGGTAAAGACTTTCAGCAATGCGAATGATGGCAATGAACAATATTATTTTCATGAGTGACTATCAAGTCTACTATGAGGAGGAAACTTCCCCATCTCTTTGAGCATATTTTCACATGGACAAAAGGCTAAGAAGATTCTTCTGGTACTTAGGAATGAATAGGAGATGCTGCAAGGCAAAGGTGGTCCACAAGGCCACTCTCTTCCTCTCCGCCTTTTCACATACACACAACTCCTTTAGTATTATTTGCTGAAGACTGCATGCACCCATGGCACATACAACTTAACTAAATAAAATAAAAACCAATAGACAGTAATCTCATCTTTCCAGAGGCGCCTTTGTTTTCAGTCAATCCAACAGGCAAACGTGTATTGTTTACAAGTAGTACCAAAAGGTTAAACAAATTACCATACGAAAAAGTTGAAACTAAGAAAATTGCACTTAAAAAGACACAGAGTCATATCAACAAATTTGCAAAGTTCCTGTGCACAGAAATATATATTAACAGGAGGTTCACAGTATGATCTAAATCTAAAGAGAGTTGTATAAGTTTAGATAACGTACATTCCACACGTCATTTTAGATAATGAATAATAAATATTTTTGGTTTTCAATTTTTGTTTCTTTCCTCCTCTTGTCACTCTGCTTTTATCTTCTCATAGTTTTTTCTTTTTTTCTTTAAAGTCTCATATTTCTTTCTCTAGCCTGCTCTTCCACACATCAACCGTTCTCTTGCAAGACTGCATAATTAGCATGTCATCCTGGACCAAACCAGCTGCATGTAACAAAAAAAAAATTTCTTGACTTGCAGTTCAAGTTTCTGCGGACCTTCACCAGTCGACACTCCTGCCCCCCCCCCCCCCAACACACATTCACTCACTCATGGGTAATATATTAGCATTACAACCATGAACAAAACAGAACTCCAGAACTTTCACTATTTGAGACTGTAACCAACTCACACCCTTTCTTTCACACGCCCCCCCCCCCCTCTGCCCAGAAAAATAAAGTATTAAGAACCCAAAATCTGTTAATTTTGACCAGTTTTGTATTTGTGCATAATGGTAAGAGAAATATTTAAAATATTTAATTGCCTCCCACTTCCTTTTTTACACTCCTTCCAAGCCCTTTGGGCTTCCCTCTAGAATATAAAAAGTGTTAAGGAAACCAAAATTCAGCTAATAATAACCAGTTTTGAATTTGTGTTTTGAGGTAAGAGATGATAAAAAAAATCCTCTGCACATTCTAACTACTCCATATTCCACTCTCCACAGCAGCTTTCCTTTTGCATCAAAACTGTATCTCAAGATGACTTCACACCTGAATGATGCAATACATGACAGAATAAGGAGATTTGCTGTGATTATTTAAGGGAATAAGCAGCCACCTCAACTTTATTCTTAAGCATCAGCTCAGTGTTTACGAATATCCTCTTTTATACCTTACAAGTATCTTTTAAGGATATTTCAAACTATTGTGTAATGAAAGTAAACAAATAACTTGCATAAATTTAGCAATCCAGTCACAAAAATATTGTCACTTGATGCAAAAAGCCATTCATGACTTACGATAAGGGACAATACTAATACCACTTGAGGTGACTGCATTTTCCCTTTCAGGTTTTGTAGTCTCAAGAAGACAGAATTCTATGATATATATGGTGTGAAAATACCTGCTTACCATTTTTACACAGTTTACATACAATATCTACAGAAAGGAAATGCAACAAAAGTTATGTTCATCATAAAGGCACAACCATTGAGGACACACAAAAATGCATGTAAAAATGCAAGAAATTGATAAAAAAAGAGAGAGAAAAAAAAAGAGAGACTTAGTTACAAAATTAAAACCTTCCTGGTTTGAGAATTAATTCCTCTCAATTATGAAAATTGATATTTTTTTAAAAAGGCAAGACATCCATCCATCCACGTAGAGAGACAAATCATGTGAGATTACGATTGATGATTCAAAGCAGACATTTTTGCAAAAGGCTGAAATGAAACACTACATGCGAAATGATCGTCTTGAGCTGAGCACAATCCTTGAATTTAAATAAATTTGATATTGAGACAAAAATTTAAATACTGTACAATGTTTGAAAGGTTTAACCCCCAAAAAGTTTTATGGTTTGAATTTGTTATTGCATAATAATCAACAGTTCTATTTTACATGTTTGAAAATCAATTGATTTCAAATACTGAATACATACTCTGAAGACCCAAATCAAGCACCGCAATATCGATGCCATTAAATGTAACTCTGTAAGAATATCTGGAGCCTGCCTTTGTACACCTGATGTAGAATTCTGATGTTCTGAACCCAACATACAACTTGTTAAATTTACAAAGCTTGTGAAAACATTAAAGCTGAACTGACGTGACTGTGTGAACTAGACAAAGTCTGTTATTGCTTTTCATTCTTCAAGTTCTGCTATGTTTTCAGAATGGTCAGTTCAAAGCCAAACTACTTCCAAATTTCTCATTTGCACAAAAAAGACACTACTAATTACCCGCATAGTTCAGGCAAGTTCAGAGTCAAAAGGTTGTGTTGCAACTACAGTATGTCAGCTGTTCATTAATGTTCCCACAACCTTTGGCAGTTTTAGCATGTTGAGTTGAGTATAGTCTTTTAAGCAATGACAAGAGTCCGACATCTACTTCACAAATCATATAAAAGACACGTATAGCCAATTAAAAAGTAAAAGTCATGCAAAATAAAAGATAACTAATGGAATTTCATGTACTGTTACCCTGACTGCTAAACTGCCAAAAGAAACAAAGAAATACAGTTATTCAGCTGTGCTAACTTCTAATCTCTAAAAATAAATTTAAAACTACATCAACCTCAACAGTCAGAAGTCCAGCAATTCATCGTAATAATGGAAGGACCAGCCCTCATGTCTTTCTCTTAAAATCATTTCAAAACACAGTACCCTTGTTCCCAATATTGCCTCCCTCCTACATGTTATATTTCTTTCTCTCACATAACCAAACTATAACGTTCTCTCTTCGCTCACTCCAGCATCTTTCCTGTCTAATACTCTAAAAGCATAATTCAGTTTCCATCACAGTGGCTAGGGGGCAAACTTAATGTCAGTGAATATAGATCTACATTTCAAAGAAATTTTGTAATAATATTCTTTTCTACATTCTATATTTGGCTTTATAGCTTCTACAGAGCCAAACATTTCAAGGAATAGCTTGTGCTCTGTGATCACATCAACATATTTCAAAATTCTTTGTCGCCCACATCTGCTGGTGAACTGCACAGCTTTAATACCCATATCTAAAACTTGCCGAAGACAGACCCCACAAGAACTGACTAACCGATGAATGTCTGAGTGGCAAGGCTGTAGAACAGACTAAGTTGCTGACAAGAATCTTGGAAAAACTTATCTACTTGTGCAAAAAGCTGCTGCAAGTAAAGATTAAGAATTTTCCCTTCAATGGGGAAACTGCACTTAGTGTAAAGTACTGCCAACAACTACACCCGCAATAAATAAATAGAAAAGATATAAATCTATCAATACTAAGGTAGCATAAAAAGGGAAATGGTGGCATTAAAATTTGCTGACCAGCCTTTCATACTGACAAAAAGTATAAATACAAATTTACAGATTTTACCTGAAACATACTGTATGCCCACATCAACATCTACAAAACAAAAAATGTTTGTTAAAAAAAAAAATCCATACCAGCTCAGACACAATATCAATAATGTTCACTTCACTGACTGACAACTATACCACACAGTATAACGTTGGAATTTGCAGTAACATTTTACATCAAGTAGGTGCAGAGTGGTAAGATTTACAGTACCCGGAATTTACAGCCATTCCATTGGCTGTGATAATCGCAAGAGTTGGTCCATGTGTATGAAAAGGATCCTTCCTTTTATTTTAACTGTATCCTGGTGCTGTGGGTGGTTGGTTTGAATACTCCGGTGGTCCCTGCTCGATGGTGCACGGCACAGCGACGACCGTCGGCTGAAACACCGGGCCGCCACCGTAGCCGGGTGGTGTCTGCACCACCAGAGACACGCGCTGTTGCGTGGGCTGGGCGGGTCGATTGACGCTGTTCTGGCGCTGGGGGAAAGAATAGGTGACATTGCCCTCCGGTGGAGTAGAAGGACCCGGGGCCGACGGAGTTGAAGGAGTTGTGGTATTCTTCACGGGGGACATGTAGTCTTTGGGGACGGAAATCTGTGTCGATAATCGAGAAATAAATGACAAAAGTCACATCGTTTTGTAGAAGATCGCTACTTTATCACCAATAAACAAATTTTGGTCACCTGCACTATGGAAAAGTGAGTGATATTTGCACTGTGATAAAACCTGTAAAATGAGAAGGGAAGTGTGATATTTGAAATTTGGTGTTGGTAATGAGGAAAAAATGAGTCAACTCATGAATGGTACATGTTACTGTATAGTGAGGTTATAATTCAGTAGGGTCTCAAACTGTCCTGTCACCGAATAAATTTATCTCAGGTATATTCATGCCAAGAAATTCCTAGAACAGAATTTTTTTTTTTTTTGGGGGGGGGGAGAACGGGCTGATAACATATGTTTACAATCACATTTACAGTGTGACTTAGAAGAACCTCTGAAAATAAGTAGACATGTGGTGAAAGTACCACCATAACTTCTTGGTGTGATCAACAGTTTACCTCATGTATGACATAGGCTCTATATAAGTGAGAGTAAATGCGTCGCAGATATGCAGGCCAATAGACCATCAGAAGGAAAACAAAAAGACCTTAAATTGCTGTTAAAAGGGTTTCCTTCAGGTTTGATGTGAGACATTAAAAAAACTGATCAATTTTAAGAGTTGCAACCTGCCCTTTTTTCTCCTTTTTTTTTTAATTACCTTCCTCCTGAAGAGGCAAATGGCAATGAGAGAGACAAAAGCCATCAGGAACACCAAAGAACAGAAGACCACAGACGTCCAGAGGAGGCGAACATATCTCTTTGAAACTTGGTCACATGATGCCACACCAGCAAATATACTGGGTTGCCTGGAGAGGCTGCATTAGAAGAGGGGATAAAATGATATATAGTTGATATAAATTTATGGCTCAAAATAATCAAATTTAGTCACAAAAGATCTACAGTCTGAGCAAATTTTTCTTCTCCCTTCCCCTCCCAATATCAAGAAATGAGCAATTTAAAGGTGGGGGGTAGTTCATTAATTTTTCAAAAAGATGTGGGTGACATGACAGTTAGAAATTGCAGATACTTTGTCATGAACATCAATGGAATAGTTATAATGAGCCCTTTTTCTGACTTTGCTTGTAATTGAATGTAAAATTTCTAGTAGCTTAGACAAACGTTTTCCCTGAATTTGTGTTCTTCCTCAGTTTAAGCTTTTCCTTCAACTACTGTTCATCTGTGTGGATGCATAAATCAGAGGTTGAAAGGTACTGTAGGTTGCTCCATCACAAAGTGTGCCATAAGTATGGACTCACATTTGCTAAATAAATAACCAAATGATGCACAAAAAATATTTTTAGAAAACTTTTCATGTAGCCCCAGGGGTGTATGCTCCCATCTGCTTTGGGAACTGACAAGACCAAATCTGCCCCAAAAATAAGTTTTAACCAAATTTTTTTATCATCAGTTCCCTTATGCTCTAATTTTTCTGTTAGAATTTCCAAGTTTTCCCATGAAAAATAAGCTTTCCATTCTGCCTGAAAAATGCATTGGTTGCCCCCCCCCCAAAAGCGACTGGGGGAAACTCCTCCCCCTCACCTGGCACAAAGCCTATGTGTAGCCCTTCTTAGGGTTCCCATGGTTACTTAGCCAGAAGAATTTTTGAAGACCAGGAGAATTTTGACTGAATTTTGGTTTACTATAGAGTGTAAAAAATTCTTTCTGCAGCTGTTTTCCTTCACAATTATGCCAAGATCTGAGCAGCTACTGGTTGCATTGACGATAACTGTGAGTCTTGTGAGAGCTGAATCTGAATGAATAGGGATTTACAGTCATCCCATTGTGATCCACGGAATCCTTACCCAACATGTCTGAAGTAGCACTCTTTGTCTGTCCTTTTTGTGAGATGGCAGCAATAGCAAGTATTAGCCCAAGCCAGCTGGACATTGCATGGATAAAGATGGGTGCAATTTGCCTGCCCAGCGGGAGAATGCATGCATTGACTGAAGTCGATGCTCTGTAAGAAAAGGGAGAAAAGATTGTGAAAGATTTCTGGATAACTGCCGTCCTCCCCCAATTAAGTATGTTACCAGGAAGCAAGTTCTCAACACCTATATTCATCAACCTGCTATTGCGGTCAGTTTGGCAGACAGCTTTTGTGTATGCTGGCCAATTATCTTGAGAGTGCTTGAATTTCTGGGAAAGTTGTCTTCTGGAGAAGAAGAAAACTTAGGACACCTCTGGCTGGTGGAACTAAATGATAGTTTCACTCAGGTAACTTCCATGGCACTTTTTCAGTTTGTGGAAAGGACCAAAAAAGGCCAAATTTGAAACAAACATGCTGACATGCATAGCGGCAAAACGTACCATGTGAATTTATGTTTTCAAAAGACAAAAGTATCTCTATACTGCGCGTGTCAACGAAATTTCCTCTTCCATTGACAATCTTAAAATATTGATAAGACTTGCAATTCATGGTTTTAAATGTCTAGGAGGATAACCTAAAACAAAAATTCAAATTGGAAATGTCTTGGCTGGTATATCCCCAACAAGACTGAGTAAAGACCTTTTCATTAACTTGCTGTTTTCAAACATACTTAGCAGTTTCAGTCGTTCACAGGTTAAATTCCTTTCACAACATTATTTGTGAAAGTAAAGTCATTATCAAAATCCAGGTATGACTGATTCCATACCTGGAAGTCAAGTACTCCTTTGCTTTGCTTTATCAGAAGAATCATTTCTTGCAGACTTAGAATAAAAAATCCGTTTGCTGCAACTTAATTATAATATATATACTTATAATTAATAATCCCTGATTAAATATCCTGTTTTTGCTTGAAAACCCATGATGTTGGCCAAGAAGACTGTGATAGTAACCGAGAGGGTATTTTACTGGTTTGCATCGACTAGAAGTTTGAAACGTATAGTCGTGGTATTTGCTATTAGACGGCTATCCATGGTGTCTGTAACATATACTGACACAACCTGTAGGGTACCTGCACTACTGCTAGCGGTCACATGGACATGTGATACATACTGTAGTTTAAAATATGTCATTGAATCCATGGAAGTCACATGCATCCACCTCACAGATAAAAAAAAATGACACTTGAAACGTACAATACAGTATACTTTCATGCACATATATAGTGAAGGAAAAGGTGAAAGTAAGCTGTATTCATACTTACGGAGACAACAGTCGCCGTAATTCCATCAATTATTGCACCAATGACAACGACCAGCGCTCCCACCAAGAGAAAGGAAATCCCTGCCGACATGGCACATTTCCCTGGTTTCCCACAAAATATACCGATAGAAGCCACCAAAATTCCTAATAGTACCTGTAGTAAGAGAAGGAAAACAAGCTTAAGTTCAAACTGAAAACTTGAGCAATATAGATTATATGTAACATGTTCATTAAGAACACATTGGTTGGAGCTATATGGCCACTGACATCTTTGCATGCACAAGTCAGCCCATACAAACATCTTCAATGGTGTTGTCACCATGGTCATACATGCATGACACTATGTGAAAAACATTAATTGCAATTAACATAAGTTATAGTACAATGTTTCAAATGGCAGAGATATTGTTTGCACTGGCTGGCAAGTAATTTTACATTAATTTACTGTAACTATTCCACAAGTGGTTATAGGTATATGGACCACTTTTTTGGGGAAAATTATTGAATGCTTGCACACATGCACCTATATATGTCACATCTCACTCAATTGCTGGCTTTTTGACTAACATTTGCAAATTCCTAGTTGACAAAAAGAAAAGCCCCTATCCTCTACTACAAGGGAATGAAGGTCACTTCTTGGTTTCTATATACAGTACGTACTTGAATGGTTCAGTAAAGCAATAAAACAGAATACTTGAACAATTATAATAGGCATAAGGCCAATTGTCCCCTGATGCATGCTTTTTTTTTTTTCGATATGTGATTTTTTTTGCATGATCAAGAGTAGAATTTTAACCAAAAATGTCTAATCCTGACCACAGAAATCATCTGTAGAGATATCTTTACAATATAGCACTCATCGATATAAACACAGTTTGCTGTGCTGCCAATTTTGAGTTTCAGCATACAGTAAAAGAAAAAGGCCAGAACATCCAAATTTTCTGAAAAGTTAGGAAAAAAATAGTTTTTTTTTAAAGTGGCCTAGCTAATATTGACAACACTAATTAAGTGATCATAGATTAGCCAAATTCTTGAATGTAAGTGTTGCATAAACATACTGGTAAGGAAGCCCAGAATGACCCTGCTGTAATATTAAGTACTGTTCTACTGGCCCAAAATGACATCCCCAGCTGTAAGAGGGCACAAATCATCGTCACAAGGCAGATCAACAATGTGATGAGTTTTCTCATTCTGGCAACTGCAAAGAGAAGAAGATATAGATATGCATAACCTAAGCTACAAATGTAATGAAAATGGAATAATGCAGTCTGTGTATGTATGCATACATGGATAAAGCAGATAGTCTTAAAGACAAAAACTCATCACACGAGATGGTTTCAATTCTCCCAACCACCTACCTCTAGTCCCTCCCTCAGCCCGTCTTAAATTCCTCCACATGTGTAATCAAAACAATGGATCCCTGTGTACGCTGTGTAATACGAGCTGCTCTGCATCTTTCGAATTTGCTGTCAATCTAAGAGTACTGTAACTTAGAACCAGTTGAGAATTTTGCTTTCCAGGAGGTAAAAATATAGCTCAGGGTGATGCAATACAGCCTTTAAGTATTTATTCTTAACTACATGCATACAGCTGAGATAGCAATAAATGGGAATGCAAAGCTACAAAAGAAATATTTTGAAAAATGGACACTCTGATTTCTGTACATTTTTCATTTTTTTCGGATATCTGCATGGCTACCTGCGTCCATTCTAGTTGCATGCATTCTTTCTCCATCTATTTCCCAGGATCTTATCGCTCACTCAAACAATCTCCATCCAGACTTGAAAACTCTTCACAGTTTCACTGTGAGTCTCATGGTTTCAAGCATCGTTTCACCGGCGAAAGTGCTGGATATCATGGTGAAAATCACTTTGATGCAAGGTCAAATAATTTTCCTTATTACCACAAAGATCAATGCTTTCCATCTCTGGTGTGAATTCTTACCGATTTTCAGACATATCGTTGTTGGAAAGTTAAAGGAGAAGGCAAGTCAGGACTTTTGACAATGTTAAATGAGAGACTAACATATGGTGAACACAATTACCAAATTTCAGTTAAATACGTTGCTTAATTCCCAAGATATTGCAATTTGAATGCTCATATAAAAATTATGAGGAAGCTGCCATTTTGAGATTGTGATGACATCACCAGACCACATGTGATTGAAAAGCTTTTGTTTTTCTTTATATTTCATTGTCACTAAATTTTAACAGTCATGCATAGATTCAAGTCATAGTATTGATGATTTGATTATTGCATGATACACCTCAGTAATTCAACACAAAATTTGTACAAGTGTGTTTCGGATTGATAGAAATAATAGGTAAAGAATATAAAAAAATGCATTAAAATTTTGGCTATCTGTGGTTATGTGACATCATTATTCAACTTACTCAAGTTGTTTTACATTCAACTTAGGAAAAATGGAAGCACCCTTCTCTGAATTTCAAAATCGTGTAACTTGGATAGGAAACAATATTCCTGAATGAAACTTTGGGAAGATGTTTGTCAAACACTTCTGCTTCACTTTGATAAATATACTCCCAGGGTTTCCTTCTCCTTTAACTAGTTTTAGCTAAAGAACTAGTTAAACCTCCCACAATTGACACACAGTCAGCTAGAATAGTAGCATCATTACTGCCTGCATAAAGAAAATAATCTAAATCTTTCAGGTGTAGAAAATACCTTGCTTGGGGAAATCTCCAAGTTTAAACTGTGGTTTCCACATTTCCTGCTTGTGAGAACATTTAAGGTTTGCCACTTTTTGTGCTGGCAAATAAGTCGGCTTATTAACATACCTTACCCTCCACATCTCTCTTATGTCTACAATTCTTTGATTCCTTCAAGTTTTCCACCGCTACCACCTGCCTCTCAGTAACATCACTGCTCTAGCTTCATCTCTCCTCCAGCTCTCTTATTTTCAATATCTTCTCTGCATCAATTATTTCCCATATGCCTTCCTTGAGCTGCCCAAGATCTGTGAATTAGTGCCCGACACCATCTGCGCCACCCGCACCTGCACCGCATGACACATGCATCGCTCAACACCTGCACCCAAACACCTGTGCAGTGCCCAATATCTGCACTGCCCAAGACTTGCCAGGGGCCCTGCAACATCTATGCAGTGCCCGACAGTTGCGTTTAACTTCTTTCCTCTGACAGCTCAACATTGTGGGCAACCCCTGAGCATACTATCAGACTAAAAGATGGGGTAAGATGCAATTACAGTAACTACAAACTTACATATTCTGCTTTATGGTAATTTCAAAGTTCATCTTAGTACCATCTCAGCTACTAGCCCCCCCCCCCCCCACCTTCTTTCACATCTTCCTCTATCTGTTCCAGTCAAGATATGGCCTCAGACTTTGGCAGCGTTACAACCAGAATTGCAAATTTCACAAAATTTATCATCTGGTTAATTTCTTCTTTCTTTTCTGGAGAGGCAGCTATGGTTCTCTCTCATTGAACCCTGGATTGCCATCTAACATCTTCCTACAAGCACTCAAGTCATAGAGATCATTTCTGATTTTGCAAACTCACCTTCCATTGTTTTCTTTGAGTTCTTGCCATCTGATGCTGCCATTGTGTTTTCAGTGTTAGTTTCTGACTGTAAAGAAATGAATATATACAGTAAGTAAGAATGATACAATTAAATGCCCATATAGAATTTATGAGTACAAACACAACAAATTTTGGGAAGAAAATAAACTTCACAAAATTGTAACACTTTTTTGCACCAAATTGCATTTGAGGGCATGCGCCTTCAGTTGAATGTATTTAGTTAAAATAAGCTTTTTCGACGTTGAGAAGGAACACCCTACCCTTTGAAGACCCCTCCCCCGTATCACATACCACCAATCTGGTCCCTCTGCATTAAAAGACTTGACTTCGGTAGTGATTACACTTTGATCATGACAATAGCACATGCAATTACAAACCTTGCTTAATTACACTGCAATGCCTTGAAGGAAAATTATTTTTAGTGACAACCAGTCTTTAAATGAAAAAGAATCATTTTCCACAGCAGGCATTTCAAACTCCATACCAAGAGCTTGTTTGACTAGAAGTCAAAGAAATTGCTGTTTGCAGATACAGTCAAAATACATGCTGGACTTCTTTACTGCAACTAAAGGTTGTGCACTTTCTGATTACTGGAGGGTTACATTCTAGAAAAGAAAACTTGGCATCCCAGGACTGGTGCCCTTACCTCTGGCTAGCTTCAATACATTTTCAAAAAAAAAAAAAAACCCACAAAAAAAACTGTCAATTTTTGGGGGCTCAGGCTTAATTGAGCCGATCCAAGCCCTCTCTCTTGGGGGAATCATTGGAGAGAAACTCTTGAATACTAGGTCTAGATAGCAGTTTACAAAACAACAGGCACACACTGAGGTAACCTATTCAGTTTACTGAGTTTGGCTTCTGAGTCTGAGAAATAAAAGGTGTGCATAGCTTGCAGTCTTTAGTGACCTATAACCTCATTAACTGAGCAGACTCAATTTGTGCATGTATGCACCTTTACCAGTACGTCAGAGGGCAGTACAGTATTTGATATGTATAGCATGACCTCCTATTGTTTCTTAATTCAACTTGTACATAAATATAAACAAGGTTATTTTTGACAGAATTATCTCAATTTTATTCAATTACCATTGTGTTTCCAGTAACAACGACAATGATGCCTCCTTTGTCATAAGCCATATTTTTGGACTGTTCTTTGTTGTTTTGTGGCACTTTATGGCTTTGTTTCGTTCCAGAAATACCTCCCCGAGCTTAGTATGGGACTATACTACTTGGTTGACTTAGGTACTAGGCAAAAAAAAGCCAGGCGTGTCCAGCTAATTCTCTGCACAGTGTTCGATCAAGGCACAAAATCCTTCAGTTTTGTTTATTGCATGCGTGGCTAATTTTCAAGCACCATCCTGTGTACCCCATCTGCAGGTTGCACAGATGCACAATATGCCTGTAGGTTGCTGCAGATGTATCGATATAAGCAAATCTAATCACCAAGGCAATTAAAATTCAAGATTGTTCAAAGTCAAATATGAGCAATAAACATAATTACTGTGCATACAGTACCATGAAGTTCCTGTTTGAATAGACGCACAAAGTATACACAGCAGGCTACAAAATCAGCTATACTTGTTTTCTTTTTATTAAGTTCTGGCCAACTGTTTCACTTTCAAGTAACTGTTACAAATATTGCACAGAAAAAGCTAGTGCACTAGCTCTTACAGGTACGTACAACCAGTGATCATGGAAATTTGAAGTTTGCTGAATGTATTGCTGCACTATAGCCACTCATCCTTCCATTTTACATATGTACTTGTAAGGTCAAATTTTTCAACTGAAAATGTTATCATCGCTCTTCAGAATCACTGTTGAACTTTGAAGGGAGGCAATGCACAATGTTACTGTAAACTATTTAGACATCTCTTCAAGCCACATTTACAAAGTCATACAGTACTAGTGCACATGTACTGTACCATACACCAAACAAATGTGCAAACAAAAGTTTCAATATGTGCATGATGGTCGTAACTTAATTGTAGCCGCAGTGCAAACTGTTGTGCCCCTATATAATCCAGGTCACACATATCAAATATTCACAATGGTTGCTCTCTCTCATATAAAAGTTATTCCCAACTATCAGCTTTAATGTAAATAATCAACATCCAAGTGCAATCAAGGCATGTCATCATCGATTTTATGCGAGAAATCTCCCAAACGTACCAAGGAATCAAGGAATAATTAAAAATGCTCAGTGCAGGTTCTATAATTGTCAGTCCTTTGAGAAAAAAGGTTGTAAATGGATGCAATTAACTCCAACCAGACTAAGTCCTGCTGTACTAGCTGTACGTACTATTTAACCATGAAGGTTTCAGTTCCACATGCACACTGACACGTACACACAGTGATTAGAATGAAATCTTTGATAGAACCTTGCAGCCAATATACTGTACTGTACCAAGCACAGCTTTCAAAAGGGGCCTGCAGGGTGTACAACACACTAGTACTTATAATTGACATGCTTGTATACACAACACACAGATTAAATTAAAAAATCAACAACCCACACACACGTACATCATGGAGAAACTAAGTAGTTATAAATACTGTATCTACAAGCCAGTGTGGGAATGTACTGGCCCATCTGTAAGATATACTTGCAGTCATGGCTACAGGACCAAAAGACAGACAGGTAGAAAAAAAAATATTGATTAATTGCCAAGCAGGAGTATACTACACAACACACAAATGTCAACTTATGGATGAGTGCACTTCTTCTCAACTTAAGAAGCTGACTCACAGGTGACTATATGCATATATATGCACGCTGCTGTAAACAGTGATTCACCACGCACCAAGAGAGACCCATACAAACTTGCAGCAGGAATCTTTCATAAACAAACACTTAACTTGCATGGCTCTTGAGTTTGGCTGAAGGGCCAACAGGGGAGAAACTAGTACTGTATCTTTTCATGGTCACAACAATGAGCAGATTAAGTTGTAGAGAGTTTGCTAAGTGTTCCAGTTTGTGGCCTTGTTTTGAGTTCAAAATTTACTGAGTAAATGTACATCGTTGTTGAGAACCAGGTCGTGTCTAGACTTGCATGGGTGTTGCTGAAGAAATTGTTGGTTCACTTACAGCAGTATAAATACTACAGCAAACAAAATAGAAGGAAAACAAAATCTCATAACTAATTGTTGATCCACTCGTCTAGTTGCTTTTGTTGATAATAATAGTTCTTTGCAAGTAGGAGAGCTGTGTTACAAATTAACTAAGCCACGATTATACTCTGATTTGTGTAGTACATAGGTGTGGATTTTGTGTAAATTATCATTGACTGGAGATAATGTATTGCAAATTTAGCACTTAAATCACTGAGACATCTAGCTTTTATGTATATGTTAGACAACGCTGCATCACACACAATCTGTTTATGTATGCCGGATTTGCTGAAACATTGGTTGGATAGGATGGGTGGAAGGCAAGTTTTGCCTCGATCAGTTCAATAACCGTTATATTTCTCAATGTACCCCAAACTTTTCTATTCTTACTTATTTGAGAAAACATTGCAGCAGCCTGGTTAAAGACAAAACATTCACTGCCAATGTATGCAGTTATTCAAAACCAATTCATTCAGCTATCTCCTATGACAGTTGAAAGGAAATATCTTTCCATGTTCATGTTTACGTTCACCAGATCTGCTTCATCAAAAGTCCCATCCCCCATATGCACCATGGAAACTTCAACCACTCTAGGTGATTGTACAAAACTCTGAGCTACAATGATATCTTTTTATAATGTAAATTTTAAATCGTCTCACTTTGTTCTTCTAGATTTTTATGGCTGAGCAGATTTAGCTGAATTATCCATAACTGCTTTGAGCCTATAGCTATGATTTAAAAGATACAAAATATGCCCTACAAAATATGCCCAACAAAATATATGGCAATAACATCTATCTTTAGTAGATCTCAGATTTAGTCTCTTGTACACAACAATTTGAAGAGACCAGCCAGCAGTGCATTTGCATGTTAAACAGCTGTTATATAAATATGATCAATGTTGATGGCTGGTTGCATAGATTTCATGGTGCATCATTCATGTCATGAGGGTCTCTAGGGATAAACTTACTATTCTAGACTATAACATCTTATCATTATCAAAAATGCCTTTCCAGAGAAGACTTGAAATTAATGAATATCTTTCTTCTTACTGTACATACTTTTCAAAGTTAATCAGCAAAGTGGTAATGACAAAAAACACAGCGTTGAATAAACAACATGTACATATGTTACGTCCAAAAGTTATCTTTGACATTTGACACAAACAACAGGCACATAGCCATGCACATGCCCTCCCCCCCCCCCCCAGACAAAGAGTTTAGTAAAAGGTCCAGCTTTTTTGTAGTTACAAATGTAGGAGAGAAATCTCACACCATTTTGCATGGACAACCCCTGTAAAGGGCACTAAACTTTTCAAAGATCACCAGGAGGGGATCTCCCTCCCCTTAAAAACATTCCCAAACCAGAAAAACTCCAATACTGATGTGCCCCCCCAAAAAAAAAAAAAGTGGTTAGTCTGGCTATGGGCCTGACAAACAATGCCAGCAAAATTACATGTTCTTTAATGAAATGGTTTGTACTTTGTGCAATTGTTTGAATATACAGTTGAATTCCAGAAACTTTGTGAGGTACATGTAAACAACAAAAATGTCCGTGACTTCAATCAGGTTTGTAGGCAAGGCCGGTCTCAGCCTCAAAGTCTCAGGACAGGATTGATCTCTCAGAACCTCAAGGCCTCCATGCATAAATAAAAAGTTGCAACCGCTCAAGTACGACCTCCGTCCACCAGGACTGGAGCACCATGCATACATAAAAAGCTGAAACCACTCAAGTACGACCTCCGTCCACCAGGACTGGAGCACGACACTGGCTTTACTGCACCTTCTATTGACCAAACTGGTGATGATTCAGAAAATTTCAACACAACAATGAACCATGTAAATTTTGCAAAATCACATTTTATCTCTCATTTTTGTTCTCACAGGAAATGGTACAGTATGCAAAACAAACTTATTTTTGGCCAGTGAAAGATTTTGAGGAGGTTTTTTTTCATTTGACCCACCTGGAATGGGCTCATGCAATATTTAGGGGAACTAACTATAAAGACCACAAAGATACTAGATACACAATAACATAGCAGCCTAAATGAGAAAATTCTTCATGCATATTTAAAGCAACTTGAATTTCAGCAAAAATTTGACCTGAACTTAGCAATCTTTCTCAAGTACTCAAAAAGGTGGCAAATAGTTTGACACTTTCTCTTCTTCCCTAAAGGTTAATAGAATATCACTTCATCTGTTCTTTTTGGGGTGTTTTGACACAAGTTCAAGGTTCTGAATGGAAAACACAAAAACAAGCATGAAGTGATTGCATGCAGAATTGCCACAAGTGGAAGAGCTTGTATTTCATCACAGCATAAATAGCAAAACAATTTTGACTGTAAATTCTTTGTTGATCATACTCTTTTACTTTTTTGTCAACTCTTCAATTTGCTATTTATAGCAACCAAACAAAGACTACCTTATCATTACTGAACAGACCTGACTGAAAATCTCTAGCTTTATTTGTTTTGAGCAGCAGGAAAGCTAGCTACTGTTATTTTTTATTTGACAGATTGCCAAGTAAACCTATAAATACATCCTCCTCATATTTTAAATTCTCTGTGGTGTAAATACTCATAACAGGAAAGAAACTTCCTTGTTTTATGGCACACTACTACACACATACCTACCAGTTCCTTTCACTAGAATGGTAATTTGATGCAACAAAGCACTGACCTTTCTAAATCGAGAAGCATTAGAGGGACAACATCTAAATTTTTGTGAAGCATGCAGGGAACTATTGGAAGTAAAACATGTTTCAACAGTAGTTGAGACTCGCATTAAGTTTTATTTATTTTTGTGTGCTTACTATACAAATGTCTCCAACGTTTTTAAGTCTGGTGGAATATATGCAGCACTTCACAATGGCAGACAACTTAATGTGTAGCCAAAACAATACCAATCACTGACAACACTTAAACTGGTCGTGACTTTCTGCTATAGGTAGGCTATCAATATTTTTTATTCTTTTTTTCCCTTTTTTTCTCTTTTTTTTTCCCTCTTTTTCCTCTTTCATAAAGACACAGTTCGTGCATATATGGATATTGCATGGTAACAAAAACAAGTATACAACATGACATTTTGTATAGGATAGGTCTACCGTCGCAACAAAAACCTTGGAACAGGTACAATAGGCTCACACTTGCGAAACAACTTACCGATGCCTGTGTTGACTTCATGTCGTAATCGGCACAGCGACACACAACTGGAGCAGTACGTAATACTAACGTAAGCTAGACAAAAATATTGTAACTTGATTTTGATACTGGAAGAATATACCGCAGTACCGGCTTTTACTCTACCAGTGATGTGAAAGAATGATTCCAGTCCTTCATACACAGGGAACACACTACTAGTGAAGAGACAAAGGAATTCAAAATCTCTTACTAACCTTTTCCGGCGAGTTAACCCTGAAGTTGAATTTTCCAAATTTGCTGCTCAACAAAGGCCGAAGTGTGTCGACGGTCTCTAACAGTTCGCTACATGTGGATGTATGTGTGTTATTGTTTGCAACAACGACGCAAATCAGCTGTTCGGGATTTTCCCCGTAGTAACTCAACGGTCCAATCACTGCTTCTATGCCACATCTAACTTTTGATGGCATATAGAAGGATTGCGTCAATTGGTGTAAATGGTTGACAATGAGATTGCGAGGGCGCTGCGAGCCATAGTAACAACTTTTGCAATTTGTGGATGAAAGATCGTAGAAATGAAGTGGTGGCACAAGTCATGCGCAAATTGTTGCACCTCACAAAAGCATTGGTAAAGTCTCACCAAAGAACAGGAAATACTTGTTTACTTGACCATTGGGAAGTTCTTAATGCTACCTCCAGTTAAAACAAAGAAATTATAGTCTAGAGTTCAGATATGATATATCTTCACCGTGTGAATTGGTAGCCTGTGGCCTTGTGAAAACTGAAACGATATGTCAGACTTTATCATAGGGACAGATTAAGTAAAACGAGATTTTAAGCTGGAAAGTGTAGTTGAGATTTCATTAAGTGGACTGGTGGGTCCATAAGTATATCTCGTCGAGTTTGGCTGGTCGAAATTACAGATTAAATTCGGTAGATTTTTTTCAGTCATTTCAATCCCAATATTAAAAGAAAAATACTTTAAGTGAGAATAATTTGGTTAAAAAAGTTATCAGTCAGCAACTATCCTTCAAAAGTAATAGGAATCGCAGATTAACTCAGACACCTTCTTCAGCGTGCTAGTCTGAGTAGTATACAACGTGGGTGTCTCATATCACAACAATCGGTAATGGTGAGACAGGGCATTACTTAGAATAAACTGCACGATGTACAGAAACTTGTGCTCAGTGTAGGGGACGGATCCAAGGGATGCCCCAAATTTCAAAAATGATTTTGTCTTTATAACATCTCGGACATGTCACTGTTGCTCCCCTGGTCGCGGTTTTGGAATAGAAACTCGTACACCATACAGAGAGCACTATATTTTGGTAAATCCCCCCGACACTCCACACGGAGACACTCTCCCACAATGGGTGAATCTAGCCCAAATCCCCCCGCCACCCCATCCCCCCCACCCCCCCCCCCCACACACACACACACACTCTCTCCACAAAAATCCTGGATCTCTGCTTAATTCCTCTATCGTCTTCAGTTTTAGCTTCTTTTTTTAATTCATGCTTCAGAATGTACTTAATTTATCTGTAAACCTTTGAGTGTGAGATACATGAGCTTCCATTTCAGAAGACCTATATTCCCACTTTCTGGTCCTTTTATCTTTGAAAGCCTGTGGCTTTATCCAAATGTTACCACTGTTGCAATGTGTCTTTTAACTTAATCCTTGCTACCAGTCTCTGCATCTCATATTCAGTGGTTTTTATCTCTCTCTCTCTTTTAATTTGCCCTGCACGTAATAGCTTGTTGCTGTTCATGCGAATGGTATTTCACCAAACTGTACCACATGGTTGCTTGTTATAGTGTTTCTTCAAGAACTGTACTGCATTTTCAGTCAGGAGGTGGGGGGGGGGGGTGTAGGTTCCGGAAAAAGGGGGTGAGGATAAAATGAGTTACAGATATGACTAGCGCTGCCATGCACGGGGGTGATCATGTGGGTAAACATCGATGACCAAATACAATAGCGGTAGAGGCACAAACAATGTACAATAATATTAAACAATCGCAGATATGACTAGGTAAAACACACTTCGCAAAAAAATATTTTTTCTTAGATTTTTTTTTAAGATTTTATTTGTTTGTTTATTTATTTATTTATTGATTTATTTATTGAGAACTACACTGCAGGGAATCGGCGAAAATGTTGTATCTTTCTGTAGCGAAAGTATGAATCACAAAATGCGAGAACTTCCGGCAAAAATGGATCTTTTTGTCGAAAAAGGTAGAGAATATAGGTGAAATTTTGTAATCAAAGAACAAGGGCATGAACACGTGCACTCTAAATCCCTGTATGGTAAATTTTGACCTTAGTAAATTTAGAGTGTGCATACCTTGTATGTTTTGTCAAAAGTTGGCATTTTAAGATAAAGACATTCAAGGTAAGTGAAAAGTATTCAAATGCATAAGCATGCTATTGGTGACGCTTCTCTGTTTAAGTGCAGAAACAATTAGTCCTGTTCACGTTCAGCATTGTATTGTTTCTTCACCCCCACATAAGTTCAGTTATTTTGACCTAAATGGTAGACTTTTTTCTTTTCGAATCTAAAGCAACACTTCTCCTTCCTTTGCGTTATGATCCGTCATTTCTTGCAGGCAAAAATGTTGCTAAACCTATAGATCTTTGTTTTGATGACAAAGTCTAGTAAATGACAGGGAAAATACACGAGATTCATCAACTCATCATTTTTTTATTCAAATAATTTTATTGTATCTTGGTTTGAAACGAACGTTATAAGGATGTTTGAATTAACAAATAACAAACATTATGTCACGTAACGCTTAATTGGATAAACGTATTATAAATCACCATAAACTGTCATACTTCTACTATTACTAGGTGGCATTTTTGTATTGAATTCTTGTAGCTATTGTAATAGGTCCATGAATAAACCAAGCGTTAACTAACTTTTAAATATTATGAACTTGTTTCTCCGATTGTGAATAACCACCACAGCTCGTTATCATTTGTGGATAAGCCTTTATCTCTTAAGTTAAAAAACTACGTCTTTCAAACATGATCTTATATCATGAAAATATCCATACTGATACAAGGCTCTTTCAATGTTTGACTTTTTGAATTTGATTAAACAAACTAACAAGAGTCCAAGGGCACTGTGGTTCCTTGCACAGATGGAGAGCACATAATAAAAAAAGATATGAATTATGACGTAAAAGGGAGCATATTGCATAACGTTGTACGATAGCCCATATGGTCCATTTCTGACCATGAACTCTCACTTTTGTAACATAAAATCTGTAAAGAGAAAAACATATTTCATGCTTTTATAAAATGGCCCATTTCAGACATTGGACCCCAAATATGACAAACATGCACCCACATGGAACCACTTCCATAGCACTAATGTGACCATCAACAGTGTAATACATGCAATCTGTAAGAGAAGTATTTTGCATGATTTCACAACAGACTATGGGCACTATGGTCCCTTGTGCTTGAAATACACAAACTGTAAAATGATATGCCTGAATTCATAAATATTAAAAAAAGCCATTTCAATTAATGCAATGAATTGAAGATGTTGATTTAAAACTGCAATATACAGCAATATCCCATTCATTTTACAAAACACAAACAGCTGTGAATCTCTGCAAATTACAATAAGGCTTATGACATATATGCCCCTTTAAAGTCCATCAAACTCACAACATGCACTGGAGGGAACTCCTGGGGTCTACTTTAAACTGGTAAGAACACCAACTGACTTATTTTCTTTCATTGTGTTCTGCCCTCTTCACTAATTAAAAAGACACTTACATGAATGAACACATTAGCACTCATGCACGAGGAGGGAAGCTGATCCAGCCAAAACTTGTCAGGTGTGACCACCTACAGTACTGCAAACAGCACACTGCTGCTTCTTCATTTGATCAAGAAACTGCTAACTCAAGCAGTACTCCCATGATGCACAGGAGGGGGACTGATGAGCAGCCATAGCATAACAAGGTTTTCAGTTCCCCCAGATGACCTTTGACCTCCACCAAAAACAATAGGGCACACCTTCTCAATATGGCAAACCTACATACCAAGTTTGACTTTCATCTGACTTTCCCCTATTGAGTTCGAGCGAACCTAGGCAAGTGTAACAGATGCACACACACACACACACGCCAACCTGACTGCATAGGTTCCTTTGCTGGCGCAAGGAACCAAAAAAAATTGGGCTTTCTTAGAAAATAGTGTTTCACAAGCCCATTTTCAATGTAACAGGAATAAAAAAAATGGCCAAACTTGCTTTATTTTAAAGAGGCTCATTGAAATGTTTCGTGAAATTCACTAAACTTTTCGTAAGCCTGTGAAATTTGAATAACAGATGGTCAACCTAAGAGGATCTCAATGTTTCGCTTACAATGGAATCTTAATGAGTGAGTAATGAGTGATTTAAACTGGTTTTTGAAAATTCGTGACCAGAAACTTTTCATATTAAGACTTATTCACATGCAAACAGCCAGTACAAGCAAGGGTAAGAAATTTAAAAAAGAAATGATAACGTTCATAACTACTGGATGTGAGACGTGACTAATTATGCTAATCATATGTATTGTCATGTGGTTATATACGATTCAGAATCATCACATATTTATTGATGTCAACTCAATGAGCCCCTTTAACACCTTTGACATTATCTAAGTGAGGGGCGTCACCATCGGCTGACGTTGTGGGAAATTTTGAAAAAGAGTACTTGGCATATCTCAGGAAATGACACTTCACATAAATTTACAATCTAAACAAATCCATCGTCTCGAGGAGACCTTTCTAGGTCTTTTTAGAGCTGAAATGTAGATACGGTTTGATCTTATAATGTGTACTATGGTCGTTGAACCTTGGGGCTTCAAGGACTTTAACATAGCCTATTGTAGATTTCTATTCTTTTACTTCAGTAATCATCACACAGCATCATTACTCTGCATTATAAACTAGTTTGCACAACAGTACTTGTAATTTCATGTCGTTTGCGTTATTTGTTCCCAGCAAAGGCCACCGTTACTGTGTGCTGCTATTGTTCGACAGCATCTATTCCTTCTGTCATCCTTTAACGATCAGTTCACCATGACACGAGGACAATAGTCTCATATTGTTCGTAGCTAACAAGCCCCACCCCCCCCCCCCATTTAAAAGACTTCCTTTATCAATTTAAAAGAAAAAAACTTTACAAAGAAGAAAACAACTTTTGAATATTCATTGAAACTGGTTCTCCTCTCAAAACAAATGTTTCATTCCAAAGGTAGATGAATTCGGTCTCAATAAAAACAGAAGCCTCGAAAACTTACGTCTTCGAGGCTTCTGTTTTTATTGAGACCTTTCCTATCAAATGATAATTACAAGAAATATAGATACGGTTTGATCTTATAATGGGAAACTCTTCATTTAAAAAACACAAATTGAAACCACCAACAAATTCCTTCGTTTCAGGGGGTGGGGTTTAGTTGTCTTGATTATGTACACTAATAAAACGTTCGTAAAAACGTGTAAAGTTGCGATATGCTCGTTTTAAACTATTTAATCTTATCACCTACCTGCAATAACGTCTTGCAACCTGATTTGGGAATTTATAGAAGAACATGATTACGGCAAAAGAAGTAATTAAGGGAACAAATGATTGACCTGTTGCAACTAAACTGACGATTTCATGGTCAGGGTATGGTAACTTGTAAGTGACATAAATAGTCAACTCGATCGTCACTTATGTCGTGAGTGTTAGTGATTACAAATCCTACCAATAGTGAAAACTTAAATACCGTATGGATTTACAAACCACTTCTTTTATAGATAAATGTGTTAGAATATATTTTAAATATTGCCAGAGAGAAAAATAGGGAGGGATGGGTTGTTAAAGTACGCGACCTGTACAACACACCATACTTATTGGAAAGCTAACAAAGGTATAACTTTAATGTCTTTTTTATAGTGACTGTGTACCATGGTCGTTGAACCTTGGGGCTTCAAGGACTTTAACATAGCCTATTGTAGATTTCTATTCTTTTACTTCAGTAATCATCACACAGCATCATTACTCTGCATTATAAACTAGTTTGCACAACAGTACTTGTAATTTCATGTCGTTTGCGTTATTTGTTCCCAGCAAAGGCCACCGTTACTGTGTGCTGCTATTGTTCGACAGCATCTATTCCTTCTGTCATCCTTTAACCAGCCTGTTGTAAGCAGGCTATTGTGTGTGTTTTATTAGTCTGAAAGATAGTTTTATTTATACTTCGGCCTACATGGTATACCAAGAGGGAGGCCTATACAATAGCCTGCCAATATTTAAGGCGATCTCATTTACAGCCACCAAAAATTATGTCACGTTAAAGATTTAAATCATGTTAATATTTATCTGTGCGTTACCTAGAGGCGGAATTACGTCTTAACAATTTGTCAACAATTGCACTCCTGAAATGAAGTTAGCACATATGCTACGTGTATTATTCAAGCTCCCCTATAACGTATACAGCGTGTAGGTCTAATGGTATACAGCTATGGGCCCTAGCTAGGTCCAACATTCCAATGCCCAATGGCAAGACAAATGTTTTCTAGTAACCTACATTTCTTGAAACGTTATGTCCTATATACGCCATATAAAGTGGTACATTGCGTGACAACGATATCACATACCTAAAAAATTTGCCTTGTAGAAGTTTTCGACAGATATAAGCTATTACTCTATAGAAAGCTGACGCATTGACCATTAATGGCTTTTTCAATTTTCCGTATCTAAGGTTGTTAGATTTTCTGCTAGAGGCCGTCAAAAGTACCATACCTTTTCAGCGGGGCAAATCACACATCGCCTCGAATGATACTACTCCGCCAGCTAAAATCCATAACGTTCCATAATTGCTTCAATTGGCACAGTTTTCCCACCTTGTATACCTCAACTCGCCTTCTTCAATATTCAATCCACAAAAGGACCCACCTGAAAGGATAAAATACCCAAAAAGTTGCCCAAATGCCTCTGAAAGGGACTTTCACCGACGGTGAACAAAATGCGGAGGGATCTCCAACTTCTATACAGGGTCTGCTACCTTTTGATTACGGAGAGAGCGCCATCGAAACCGCAGGCTAACATGTTTGCTGTTTGCTGCAGTTGAGACACCCAAATCATTGTCAATGTGAACCTAATGTTACAAAGCAATATTAGTATCAAGAAATTACTAACATGTATTATATGCTGGGACTTACATAATGTACGGATGCCTTTATGTAAGGCTCGTTGAAAGAAAGGTGACATCAAAAAGACACAGGCCTATAACAGTATATATTGAATGCAGGGAATAACTCAAGCGTAAGAAAAGCAAGAATAGAAAACTGCTAATCAAGGTGTGTATAAGCTTGCAAACATGACGATAACGAAGTGAAAACACACTGGTCGATTGTAACAACAATCTAGCAAATGATTGAGTCGCATTATAGTCATTGCGAAGAAATTCCAATTAACTTGTTTGAAGGTACCAGCCATTATCAGCAGCGCAGCCAGAGGTGTACACATATATTAGTGTATACATAGTTGGCCACTGACGATTGTACACTGAGAATTGTTTCGCGGACACTGTGGCAGCGATTTCGACCGACCGTTGAAAGTTGACACCAGTGCACAGACCAAATGAAAAGCACCAAAGACTAAAGCGGCCAAGAAGAAAAAGGAAACATGAAGATATGTCTACACAGAAATGCACTCAAGATCAAAAAAAATAAAAAACGAAAACAAATTATTGTATTTTGTTTAGGTTATTTTTGCAAAAAAATTATAAACAAAAAACAAATTTTGGTTTTTAAATGTTTGTAAATTTTTTAAAACAAAAGCAAACTTTTGTTTTTTGTTCTTAAAATTTTTCTCTCCAGTGTATTTTTATGGTTTTAGTCTTCCTTAGGAAGGAGCTAGTTTCTAGTCCTAACTTTTTTTTTTTTTTGTAGCAGGAACCCAAAAGTCCTGTTGGCAGCCCAGTACAGTACATGCCTCATCATTGTATCGATGAGTGCTACATCAATTACAAATTCATCACTGAAATTGAAGGATTTGGAGAGATGATATCCAAGGTGGAGATTATATACCAGCTACACACTCTGCTTTTGATGGGAAAAGAATCCATGCGGCCAGGGGAAAAAAGCGTAAAAGAAAAGCGGTAGGGACAAGAATCGACTATTTTTTTCAATCTCATCTCCCTATATAAGAACTAAGATGGGATATTCTAGTCACTTAGCTAGTTTTTTCTTTTTTTCATTTAATTAATTGACAGTTCAAATTTTATCCTAATTTAGGACAGTCATACTTTAGTCCATGGGCATTGTTAAAAGTATACGAAAGATTTGGTCAAGAAAATGATCAATTTTGAAAAAAAAAATTATCTACTTAATGTAGCCTACACGAGGCAATGGCAACAGCACTATTCTTAAACAGTTTCAGTTGAAAAAAATATAGTTCGTTACTTAGGATGAATCTAGACCATGACAAAGAACAATCTTAATGGTTCTTTTTGATGGTAGAAGCCAAACCTCTCAACCTTGGGTTTTTCAAGTGGAAGGAAATAGAAATCAACTTAAATATATATACCCATCATATACTTTTAAAATGACCTCGTATATTCCAATTGCTTGATTTTCCTTTTTTCTTTGCTTTATTGTACCTAGACCAATTTTGTGAGTTAGAGGATAAGTTTCCATGACATGGTTATTCATCAATCATGCATTTATTTTATGGTATTGAAAAAAATTTATTTTTCATACCTGGTGTGATTGTATATAAAATAATGGGATACTCTTTTGCTTTTCTTTTTTGTCATTGTGGCAGTAAACCGACTTGCAAGTTTTTATTAACAAGACTTTGCAGTTAATTGCTAATCAAAAGGGTATTGTGCGTTGTAGACAACAAAGGACCAGTTTTCAGTGTTCAATTAGATGTCATAGTGTAAATTTTAATCTTAGCGGCCTCCGGTAGTTTGTGATGGTATTTACTGCTACCTTCAGCTGGGCATTCCAATTATGACTCGAAGTCGAACCATAAAGCGTCATTAGTTACACCAATATTTTGACTTCCTCAGCTATGAAGTGTTTGAAAACAATTGTCTGTAAGAATTTAAGGTAGTATTTGTATTATTTAATGTCCTGCTTATGTGATATAATTTTATAAGTGTATGGCATTCCTCATTTTTATTGGATTAACGGTCGTATGCGAAGGTGAGCATATCCATTTTCACATGTGCTAGTTCTGCGACAACTACCGAAAACTATTTCAATTCAAATGTACTCTGTAGGTTACTTAGGCTAATCTGGCCAAGTTGGAAGCTCATAACTCAGACCAAAATATAACTCTTCGACTAGTTACATTAGCAAAAGCCCATTTATTTGGATTAGGGGCTAACTTAAGGTAGGAAAGACCCTTGTAAAAGTTGCAGCGGTTTTAATTTTAAGCTAGCCAAACCTTCCCAGCAGGTGTTGCCTGGGCTGTAGGGTATCCAGTTAAAACGTCCCTTTACCAGAACGTCCCCGCCTTTTAGCTACCAAAACGTCCCCGCTTTTTAGCTACCAAAACGTCCCGGCTTTTTACCAAAACGTCCACGTGGTATTATATATGTAAAGTTAAAATGTCCCCGCATAGGATAATCAAACTCAAAATGAGGATCAAAGTGAAACATCATGTAGGAAAGTGATAGGAATTTGAAAATGGTGGGTCAACGGATTGACGAATAACCTATTCAAGTGGAATAATTGGCTAGAGATCAATTCAATTAAATCGAAACGCGGCAGAAATTCAGTAATCGGTGTAGGCTATATGGTTGCTTAGATAAGTAAGTTGATTGTTATTAAATGGATACTTGAATTTCTTTACAGGGCATAGTTGGTATATGCCTAAGCCTGATTGTGGTCAGATAAATTAAGGCCAATTACGTTCACAATGAGTGTAAGTTTGGAATCCCCTCCATCTGCCAATGTACCGTATCAAAATATGCATTCTGATATTGAAAATAAATATCACAAATTCATATACATATGTGTTACGCCTAACATTGGTTTGTTTTGTGCCAAAAATGTAGCCAACTATATTTCCAGCAACTGGTCTGACCATCCTCAGTCGCATTAGTCGTACGGGGACGTTTTGGCAGGGGGACATTTTGACCAACAGCGGGGACGTCTTGGTATGGGGACGTTTTGGTAAAGGTACATCTTGACTGGTAAGTGCCTGTAGTGTATGTACGACCGTTTAAACTTAGGCGTAGGCCTACAAACCTAAACACCTGCGAACGCTTAGAGATATGTCTCATTTAAGATCCAAGGTCTCTATATGCTCAAAAGAACATTGATAATCATTGCCTAAAGAAAACAAGTATTGAGTGCTACTGAGTGTAAATTGTAATTAACTACGCTTGCATACATGAATTAATAGCTTACGCAGTACACTGTTTGGCATTCAGCCAGAATCCAAGTGATAGTTCACGGACATTGGTATTACGAATACAGTCAGAGCTGATGCATGAGAAATGCAAGTCTGTTGTGTGGTATGGGCTAGCCTAAAGTTAGATGTAGCCTGTGTGTAACTAAGTATAGCACAACATCTTGTTATGTTATGTACTAACACTAGGCTAACTGCTTTGATGATGCGTTCGATCTTTCCTAATCTTATTGAGGAAGAGTGCAGATCGCCTCTTCCAGTAGGAGTATCTGGTGAATACCCCAATACTTTTGCGTTGTAGATTTGGCACAGAGTTGTGGTTGTGGTGGAAACAGTTTATCATAAAAGAAAAACTAGGCTTTTCAACTTAAAATCATTTTGAAAACAATTCTTCTGATGTAGGACTTGGCCTATTTTCAAAGTCTATTGCCATTGTACTGAGACTCAAAATCTGGTGTGGAATGGCGGTCCACATGATAGACTTTTGACTAATGCCTTATTCTGCATTATGTAATTCTTGTTTTAAAGAGGAGATATTTTATTATATTTAAAATAACAATACATACATTGAGATTGAAAAAGTATTCAGAATCCACTGAGACTCCAATTCTTGAGTGGATTTGCAATTCCGATTCCCTCTGGCCATTTGTTGAAATAACCTACATCTTGATCTAGAGTGGAGTGGCGTTCGCAGTCTCAGTGATGAAAACAAGAGATTGTGACACCATAGTGTATAATGTGCAATATATCTGGCTGAGACGGTGAGACTCAATCTGAAGCAGAGTCATCGTTTCAGTCCCATTGGTGAAACCAATGGTAGACTGCGAGGCGTACAATGGTATTGGCCTACAGTCCTCTGGAACACTGGCCCTTTCTTCTGTCCCAAGATTATCAGATTAGCGCTGTACTTGTCATATATGGCGGATGACTAGCAATGCCATCTAGGCTGTTCTACTGCAATACATCATTTTGCTCAAAGCAGTTTTGAGAAAGAAATTCAAAATCCAATGAGTCTCAAATTTGGAGTGGAGTCACAGTCTCATTGTTGTAAACAATGGACTGTGATGGCCTTTCTTTGTTCTATTGCTGGCTAACTGACTGTGATTGTGCCTCCAGATCTAAAGGTTTTAGGGACAGGGTTCCAAGTTTGTTAAGGTGATTTTGAAGTGAAGTGGGAGTACTAGCAGGCTAACAGACTGACCAGTGTTGGGCGACATTGATTTATTTGGCATGATATTTAAGGAAAAAATAGTATAAAATATATTATACTCAAAATTTGATATTTATGATAATTAAAATGATTCCCTGTCAAAAGTTTTAGGCCTAGCCTAATGATGGTATGCCCTGTTTCTTGGTATAACCTGACTTTTGGCATAAACTGATTTTTGGCACACATTGATGTTTGGCCACCTGAAAGTCTGATAAAAAAACGTCATTGATATGCTTCAAAACTTAAATGCTCTACAAAATATTACATGTCATGTAAACCAAACTACATAACAAGGCTTACTACATTGCATACATTTTTGAAGTTAAAATATACAAATGTGTGTTGTGAAAAGAAATATAACATGTTGTGTGGACCAAACTTTATTTTTTAAGTCAAAATATTCAAAAGTATTTTGTGAAAAATAGAAAAAGTGTATACTGTGTATACCATTTTCAATACCATTTTCAGTGATTAATACACCCAATAGTCCAAAATGTCATTTTCATGTTTCACTACCTTTAAGTATTCTTTTTTCAAAGTGTTTAGGAAGGCAGCCCTGTGACAAATCAACTGTCCAGTACTTGTTTTTGTGGTCCTACCACTTCAAACCTACCACTTCAAACATCACTTACCGTAGTTCTCATGAGCAATTAAGGTGATATCGACTTGAATTTCACATCCAGGACACAGAAAGGCTTCATGAAAGTACAATTTTAACATTTTCTTCTAATCAGTTCTGTGTAATGGAACTTGTTTGAGCATTGTGGGTATGTACTTTATAAAGCCAGCCTTAATCTCAGGTGAATAGACATCAGAAGGAAAATGAATAGGAAAAGCTGGAGTCTATTCAAGTCAGTTTGAGGTTGACTTGCATAATGTATACATACTGTATAGATTTTGTTCCAAAAGTGCTTGCAGAAATTTTTGTTGCTCCTGCAGTAAATGGATAAGGCAAAAATGTGAAACATTCACAATGACCCATGAAGAGCTCATTTATGTGAGTATTAATGACATACGTATGTGTATTCACACATATATATGAGCGTTGTTTGTGGTAGCAATTGATCTTAGATTTAGAAGGTAAGCTTAAATAGGCCAGCTGCATCTTCATTTGGGTTTTGGACAACCACATGTATTGTTGTGTTGTATGGTGAAGTTACTCTCTTCATTTAGGTAGTTATCTTGTGGCAAATTGCAAACTGTGGGATTGTATCAAAATGTAATCTATTTTATTTTTGCAGCCTTCATCAATAATATGGTGAGATGAATCTCTGCGTTCACAATGAATGGATACACGGCCAGTCCTCGTACAGGCTACGGCAGTCATGGCGTGGCCAACGGTGCAATACCAAATGGGTATGGCAGCAGCACCCCACGGCAAGGGGGAAACTCTGGATTTGTTTTAAATCGAAGGAAAGAAAGAATAGACTGGCGAAGGATTGGTAAGTGTTCCACATACCGCTTTGTGTTAATGTAATAGACACTGTTATGGTACCGTATTCCATGACCACAGTTAGTTGCCAATGTTCTGAGCAGTAAATACCACTCTTGCACTATACTTTGAGGGTGAATTCATGAATGTTTTGTCGTATGCAATGACAATGAAGGATGGTTGCAATAGTTTAGAGTTTCGTGCAAAACATTCAATAGTTTTCAAAAGAAATCAAGGTCACATTGTCTGTTTGACGTACGTTGAGCTGCGGCACCATCTACGTGTTGTGTAGCGTTGTCGCTGCATACAGAGCTTGAGACCATAGTTTTGTTGCATCTCACAGGAAGAAATGTTCTGACCTTGTGTGGGCTGGCCAATAAATGCCAGTTGACTAAAACATTACCGAGCCAACATGTTGTAAGTAATGAAAACTAATTTTCATACACTATTGTTTAATGGACCGTAACATATTTTTTTACTGAGTATCACAGCTGTATTGCCACCAAGCAGCTTAGTGTATAATTTATGTTTGAATTTAGTCTGATAGTGCACATTAGTGATTGCTGTGCATGAATGTGTTATTCTCCTTGCAGCGTCAGTGAATATAGACCATCTCTCCAGAACTCTTGATGTGGAGATACTGAGGGAAAACATATCCAGTATTGCCTACTGTGACATTGAGGAAGAAGTGGACACCCGGGTAGTGGATCAGAACTTTGTGAAAATATTTAAGATGTCACAATTAATCATACAGTATCTTGTGGTAAGTGTAAACCACTCAATGCTTTCTTGGTTTTGTGTTTTGGTTTCTTGTGTCATCAAAAGAACCCATCCAGTCAGGTTGGTGTGTGTGTATGTGTGTGTATGTGTGTATGTCTGTGACCCTTGCTTGGGTATGCTCTAACTCAATAGGGGAAAGTCATATGAAAGTCAAACTTGGTATGTACTGTACAGTAGGTTTGCAATATTGAGAAGGTGTGCCTTATTGTTTTGGTGAAGGGCAGAGATCATCTGGGGACAAAACTGAAAACCTTTTGAACACGATATCTCAAGTTTCAAAGTTTGCACTTGGTATGTGGATGCATTATGGTAATGGTGCCCTCAGGGCTATATGGGCCATTTTAAGAAATCATGCAAAATGCCTCTTCTACAGATTGTACCGCATTAAGTAGAAGTTGCACCACTTTACTACTATGTTAATGGTTCCTTTTGGTTGTTCAGAATAAGTGATCCCATGTGGGCCATATGGACCACTTTCTGAAATAATGCAAAATGTTTCTTATCTGCATGTATTTTCATTACAATGTGGAAGGATTGTCAAATTAGCACTGTAATAGTGGAACCTTTGGCATTGTTCAACATGGGTTCAAGTTCAGGTTGGGCCATATGGGGCATAAATTATTACATTGTGCAAAGTAATAATTCTTCAACATATTATATGTTACAGTGTTGAGGGTTTTCAGTTAAGTTGTATGGTAGTCGAGTGCCTTTGGCAAATCAGCATTCTTATGGACAAAGTGGGGCCCCAAACTGTTTTGGGATGTGATAAATTGTGAATAAAACTTGGTTAAGACTAAATGACTACAGCTAAGTTTGAATAATCTTCACACAAGGAACTATAGTGCCCTTGGGTTCTTCCTTTTTTTTTTTTTTTTGGCTTTTCTAAGGCCCTATTTGCTACTATGTGTTTAGCATGAATATGACTTGGACATGAGCTTCTGCATCAGGGTGGCCAACCTTTTTAAGTCAAGGGGCCACATTGCCACCTTCGAACTTTGTGCCCGGACCACACATGTTGCAAGTTTACCCGCTGTCATCCTTCTCTTTCTGTACTGTGAAAAAAAAGCAAACTTCCTTCCCAGAAGTATTTAAAAAGGAAGACAACAGATCTGAATGTATGAAGTAGTAGTGTACATGCAGAGATGTTTTTGACAAAGTGAATGATGATGACAAATCGGTAGTTTTTGCATTTGCAGTATGTGAAAAATTTGACATCAAAATATTAGTTATTCTGACCTTTTTTGTGGATAGTATCATCACTACTTTTTCCTTTTTGTTCATTCGTTTATTTTCTTTTAGTTTGATTGAATTTTTAAAATGGGTTTTGAGGGCCAAGTGACGCCTCTCCACAGGCGTCATTTGGCCCTCCGGCTGCAGGTTGGCCACCTGTTTTATGTATATCTCAAACCTGTAAATTTGTGTGAGTGTGAGAAATTCATCATTTGATGGGCTTTTTTATTTGATTGAAGTTTACTCCAAGTGAGAATGATGTTAAAGCGGCAAGCACGCAGGAACTGAGAACACAAGCTTTCAGTTGACTATGTTACCAGGGCGCTGTTCATCAGATATGTGTAGAAATCTTTACCAAGATACATTTTTTCACAGAATGCATTGTATGTCAAAAGTCTTCACTTTCAATTCTTCTCAATTTATAGTCAGGATTTTTTTCTGACAGAACTTCTATCATATTAAAGTACTATCGAGACAGTGAAGTTAGGATGTGATTTAACATAGCTTGATAATTGCTTACTCATTTTACATTTGATTTAGTGTATACTCCTGACATTGTATAAAAGGGAAGCAGGATTGTAGTCAGACAGATCTTATTCTTATCTCTTTTGTCAGTATGTAAGATAAATTTATAGGGTATTTTGGGGTCTTTGTGTTTTAACTTCACAATAGCTTTGTTCAGAACTGATATTCCATTCAGAGATGTTGTATTAACTGTCACTTATTATACCTTTGTACTAGTTTTACCATTTATCTTAATGTACATATCTTTTATATGCTAGAATACTTTCATTTACTGAGTACTGATTAGTGATTGGCTGAATTAACAAGGTACATCAATGGAATAATTTTGTTTCCTTCCAGCACACTCAAGATTATTTCACAGAGACAGTGAAATCCCTGAAAGAGGAAGTGTCGGCCTTCCAAAAGAGAGAAGAAGCTCAAAGGGATGAGGTCAGGGTTGTCACAGAACAGTTGAACAAGGTCAAACAGGAGAGCCATAAACGTAAGAAACTCCTGAAAGCTCAGCAGAATCTCATACAGACTGGAGTAAATAACTATCATCAGGTAAGAAGTGACCATACTTAGCCTAAACTGTACCAGGAATGAGTCTGCAAATATGCTTGTCATCTGAGCCATGCATGCAAGAATAAGAGATGTGACAGATGAAGGAAATCCTTATACCGTAGACATAACATGTGGCATCAGATATTACATCCTCTGATGATTTACACCTTCAGGGGATGTGTGAGAAACAGGCATGAATCAGCTGTTGCTCAGAGAACATATCCCAGGCTAGAGCATAATGCAATTGTTGTGACAGACCTTTTGGACTTTAGGGCATAAATCTGTTGTGTGACAGGCAGTGTATTCCAAATGTACTATGTGCAGTAAAGTCTTCTAGCCATGCAGAACCACTTATACAGGCAAATTGGTCTAGTCTTCATATCAAAATATTTCAGTATGAAGACCATCACTTAGTATGTCAAATGTGTGACAGACAGTGGGGTCTTTTCAGACATAAATTAGTTGCAATGGGCAGTGAAGTCTTGGATACTTAAATTGTTGTGTGACAGTCAGTTGGGCCTTTTTAGACAAAGTAGTTGTTTGACAAATGGTGGGTCTTCCCATACATAAATTATTGTAAACTATATATTATTAAATTATTATTATTATTGTAAATTATATATTGTTAAAATATTACAAATTATCAGAGTAAGAAGCTTCCACGATGCTTCTCTGGGCTTGATGTGAGAAAGTTTAGCTTCTCACATAGAGTTGTCAATGAGTGGAATAGTCTGCCCGATTGGGTTGTAAATTCCACTTCAGTAAATAGCTTCAAGGGCACCATTGGTAAGTTTTATCATGACTGTGGCAGAATCTGATTTTGCTGGGCTTTGCAGGGTATTAGTTTGATTAGGTTTCTTTTTTTTTGTTCGAGGGAAGGGTTGGATTACAGGGCATCTTATGAGGCTTTTGCCCTCCTTTGTGTTATGTTATACATAAATTAATTGTGGGACAGGCAGTGGGATCTAATACATAAATCAACCATTCAAAAGAAAGTGGGATTTTCTAGCAGGTCAGCTGCATAGATCATTCAGTTCAGTCCTCCCAGTTGTATATCACTTATGTGAAAGTAGGTTGGGTCTTCTAGCAATAAATCAGTCATATATGGAGTGTGTTACAGAAATTTGTTACAAACAGTTGAGCCCATAGACTTAAGGTACTCAATGTGTGTAGATTTCATAACTTATGTTCACAAGGTTTCATTATTGTTTTAGCAACACTTCACATGATAAAATAAACTATCAATGACAGCAGCAAGCAATGTCAACATCAAGAAACCACAGAATAGTAGTTGAATTAAATATCACTTTGTAGAATTGGAGCAAATACAATTTGATACTATTCTGCAATAAGTGGCTTTGCTGGTAGTGATATGATACCATGCTTGCATGATACGAAACTTCTTTTTAAAACCAAAGCTGTCCTTTATAGCAAATACTTACAAGACTTGCTTTAAGATAGCACTAACTGGTTTCAAAGGCTTCAAACTACTTTTCACTCAATTTCTGGTTTTTCGTGCCCTCAGTGTATGTACTGCCCCAAAGCGTTCACCCAGGCGGGCTTCCTGCAATCCCACCTTCTCCGAAAACACCCTCAGTTCGTCTCGCAGGGTGCCGTGGCCCATGAGTCACAGATCGAAAGGACGAAGATCGACGAGATGCAGGAGAAACTGGAGCGAGAGATGGAGGAGTTGAGAGAAAGATTGAGAGGGACGCAGGCACAACTGGTGGAAGAAAGAGGAAGATTAGAAGAACAATTGGAACAACAAAGACAAGATCAAGTGGTAGAAATTAGATCTGTCTGCTTCTCTTCCTCTTGTTTTACATCCCCGTGACACCCCCCTCCTTTCCCCACAAGAAATAACATCAGACTGTCATCTGAACGTATCTTGATTTGCTGTCCAGGTTTACTCTGTGCAACGTGTGATGTGTCATTTTAAGTTGACACTATGACGTTAAATTTTTAGCCAGCTAACAGTGTTTACTATACGTTCATTGAAGGACTGTACGTGTACTTAGCCTGTAGTGTACAGAACCAAAGAGGACATCGAAAAATATTACTTGTTTTCTCAGGTTTATGAACATTCAAAGAACCTTCAAATATTGCTAATGATAATTTATCACACTGACCCACAGGTACAAGTAAACTGATATGTGATTCTGATCTCTGACAAAGTTATAATATGTGAGAGCATTTAAGAGGCCTTTTGTGAACTTTTTCTTCTTTGACCCTCAGGAGAAAGCAGAAGCAAAGGCAAAGGAGGAAGCGATGAGAAGTCAGTTTGTTCAGTGGAAGGAAGAGCAAACACAGAGCCATAAAGTTAGTGCAACATTAACCTGATTGTGGCTATCATTAAATTGTGAATATTAAAATTTTTCATTGCCAACAAAAGGAAAAAAATGCTTCAAAGTTTGTCTTTATCCACTGTAGCATAATCACATTTACAGTAAACTTATTATGTGTCATAAATAACAAGAGGAATGAATTGTCATGAAAGAGGAGAAATTCACAGGTCCCAGACTCTGATAAATTTGCTTTTTAAGTATTATTGTAGTCACCATCATGCTCAGAATCATGATGGCAAAACGAGTATCACCAGTTAAGAGTGTGTGTTCATACATCAAACTCTGAGTGCTATTACACTTTGAATACTGTAGACTTAGTAAGCACACTTTGAATATTATTTACCCTGTGAATACTATGAAACTTAGAATACTGGTATTCTTCAACTTCTTTTACACTTTGTGTGCTATTACACTTTGAATACTGTCACACTTTGAGTGTTGTTATGCTTTGACTACTATTACACTTTAAACCATGAGTAATAGCACACTTTGAGTACTATCACACTTTGTACTGTCATCACATACTGTAATACTTTGATCACTATTTCACTTTGACTGCTGTCACACTTTGAATGCTGTCACACTTTGAGTGCTATCACACTTTGAGTACTATCACACTTTGAGCACTGTCATCACATACTGTAATGCTGTGATCAGTATTTCACTTTGAATGCTGTCACACTTTGAGTGCTATCACACTTTGAATACTGTCACACCTTGAGTGCTATCACACTTTGAGCACTATCACATTTTCAGCACTATGTCACTTTTAGTGCTGTGACACTTTGAGTATTATTTCACTTTGAGTACTATCACACTGTGAGTACTATTTATCTTTAAGTGATGTTTCGCTTTGAGCACTATTTCACTTTAAGAACTAGGGAAGTCTATCACTCTTTGCTTTGCAAACAGGCTGAGATGGAGAGGTTGCAGTCAATGTTTATGAAGGAGATGAAAGAAATGCATGAAAATTACTCCATCTCCCAATCTGCTCTGGAAGATCTTCAATCAAAGCTAGGTGAGTGATAATATGATGCAGCAATATTCTTACATGTAGATGCATCTGAAACACCCACTGAATGGACAGATTTCACACATGTGGTCAATGTTAGCTTTGATTTGGTTCATATCCCTACAGTTATCATTCTCAGTGGATATTACCACTTGATGTAAATTTGTGGCTGAACTGAATGCTTTTTTTCAATGATTTACGTTTGACAGAATTATTAGGCCTACAATTCAAGCTGAAAGATTTTGATAACTGTCACAGTATTGTATTGCTACAACTTCAGTCAAGTATCTGTGATTGCTCTCCATGTGCTGTTTGTAACATTATTCTATTCATTAAAAGCCAGAATATGGGTAGCACCGGCAATCGCCTGGTCATCTGTCTTTGTTCTTCATCAGTGTTTCAAGGAAGAGAAAGTAGGGGAAAAGATCAATGGCACCTGTGAGAAATCACATGTCACAAAATCCGAAAGAGAATTATGCTTTCATCCTCCAAATATGTCAATGTGAAAATTGTCTCAACATTTTTGTTGGCCCTACAAAATTCAGACTCTCCAAGAAAGCATAATGGTAAATCACTGTTACTGGAAATCAAACAGACCAATGGGAATGGATGAGAAATTCATGTATGCAAAAATGAAGATTAAACAATGCTTCTTTGTAGTGGCTATGATATATTCCACGGAATTTTTACTTTCACTGATAAATTTTCAAGTCATATTCGAGCTTTAAAATCAGTTTCACCCAATTCACAATCTTTCGAAATTTAGGGAAAAAGTCCAATCTGGGGACCTTGGTAGATGAAGATGAAATCATAGAACAGAGGAAACTGATCAAACAGCAACATGCTGAAATGGACAGGATGAAAACAGAGTATGAAGAGAAGGTAAGGAAAAGAAAACACTGTTAATACAAAAGGATTCATTGCTCCATATTTTTATCAACAAAAGTGCTCACCCACATTGCTGGTCGGTGACGTGTTCATCTGGGATCCAAAATTTGCTCAAGTCTCTTAATTCAGCAAAAAAGTGAATGTTCCAGCACTGTTGACGACACTTTCCAAGGAGTCTTGAGTTTTTCCACCAGTTGTGGTCACCAGTTTTGATTTCAAAGGTGTGGGGCATTGACGCTCAAGGAGAGAGTTTGGTTTCTTCGTGAGACGGATGGTTGTACTCCCGCCCCCACCCCTCTCCCCCGTCATTAGTAATGGCAGTTTAAATTCCCTAAGTCATGTTATTGATCATACCTATGGTATTTTTAATCAATACATCTCATGATGCAGCTTTTTTCTTTTTCACTCATGTATCTTTTGATATTATTCATAAACAGTTACAGGAAGCAAGAGACTCTCTGGAGCAGGAGAGAGGTGAGCTTGAAAAGAGATGGGAGAGCAAGCTAAAGGATCAGAAGAAACGGTACAGCAAAGACACCAAAGAACTCAGGGCCCTTCTAGAGAACATGGCATCATCTTTGAAGGAAGAGAGGAGAGGCGGGTCCGAGAGCGAAAAAAGATATCGCAAGGAGATTCAAGATGTCTTAAAAGTAAGAGACCATAGATAGAAAGTTGTCAGGGAAAAGAGGGTTAAAGGAAGAGCAAAATTAGGTCATAGTGTCAAAATTGAATATTTATACTGAGGATTGATTTGGATGTGGTAAAATGGAAGTTGATGTAATTTATAGATGTGCCATTAACAGATCTTTGGCTAATAGTTTCAATATAAAGTAGACTTTTTTGCGCAGTACTCCTGAAGATCTCCCAAGTTTTGTCACATTTCAGTTGATTAGCTGGCCTTGATAAAATGAAATCTGATATTACACCAAGCAGCAGTATCTCTGATTAGTTGAGACACCAGGAGAGTGTTTGGGTGCGTCCACTCTAATCACTGACTTTCGAGAGAAGTGTCGTCTCTCATTTGATATGTTTTTGGTTTGTTTGCAGAAATCAAAAGAATATGAAGCTCAACTAAGACAAAGAGAAATTGAACTCCAAGAAGCAAGGGTAATTAAAGAGACAGTAAGTAATATGTGTCCCTCCCTCCCTGGGGCATAATTGGAAACAGAACACTTGTCTGAGGGCACTGCAATTTCAATCTCCTCCCCTTCTCCCTACCTCCATGGCTGAAATAAAAAGAAAAAGATGTGAGAAGAGAACTTGCCTTTGTAAGTGATTAAATTTAAGACATCGTTTTCTTAATGTGCAAAGATTGCATATTTTGAAGCGCATTAAAGGGTGACCCTCCCTTCCTCCCACCCTCACTCTTTCTTCTTGCAATGTGCATGGTAAAAATTTGTGATCACAAACAGCAAAGTCACTTGATAATAAAACATTAAGTTTAATATCATTTGTATGTAGGTTTGTATGTAGGTATCAGAACAAAAACAAAATTCTCTGTAGTAAGGGGCAAGGGACTAATAAATACATTTTTAAACATCATGCTCGCTCTGCAGTTGAGCCTCCTTAATGCATCGACATATGTACATACTTAGATGCAGTGGTACTTCATGTCTAGAGCAAAGTGACTATGTAACTCTGCAGACCAGACATCTGGTCTCTGTGATCTTTTGTGTATTTGTATCCCTCCCAGAAGCAGAAAACAGAGGCAGCCAGGCCGCCTCCATCACCAAACCCACCCCAGCTTCCATCTTCATCTCCAGAATCAGAGGAGTCAGAGGAGGAGTTGATAGAATCAGGTAAAAGTTAAATGTATTTTTGTTGGTCCTTAAATGCCTCTAATTCATCAGTCAAAATGCAGTCGACCTTTGAGAGGGTTTGTCCCTTAGGTTAAATTTTCAGGCAGTGTCTTTATGTCTTTGAAGTACAACCATCCCACAAATGTAGGATCTGCCTGGGTGTGTTTCATCTTCAAAATGGTCCTTCACACGTCAGGCAAGTGTGGGATTAGTTTCTGTGTACTGCTGTCTCAGGCATTCGTCCATTGAAGACAAAATGAGTGTTGGTCTTTTAGATGTGCAATGCGTCGTCTGGAACATGTAGTAAAAACAGGTTTAAGCTTGAAATCTGCCAGTTTTCAAAATATGAATTGTGAGTCACACGTGCACAGATTAATGTATTTGTTTGTTTTCCATGTACCAAAACCTTCCAGGTAAACTTCCAATGGATTTTAAATTTCACACATCCAGCATTTGTTGCAATTATTTTTTGTTCTTTGTTTGTCAGAGGAACTCACAAAACAGAAAATAGTTGAAACTATGAGGAAACAAATCAACAATACTCTTCAACTGAGATTAGAACAAAAAGGTGTGGCCAAGGTAAGTTAAGACGACATAGCAATTTTTATGAAGTGTATGAAGAAGTGATAAAGTGGGGAGGAAAGGTCCACAGTTTGAATTGACATTATAAGGTAAAGGTCTGACAGGTATGGACAAACGCCTTTCTTTAAGGATGAAGCAAAGGCAACAGTAACCCAAAGATATGCTAGCAATTAGGTTGTTTGCTACCAATTTGTATCCAATCTGGTTTGTAACCTCCAGAGAGTGGTCATGTGACTTACAGACTCTCATTGGTAGTGAGTCCTGTTTCTTGTATTTTGCTGATTCTACTGGTCTTTTTTGCTTCCTGTGTGTAACTGTAATGTAATTCTCTTGGCAGGGAGTTCAGGGAATCTCCAACCAGGCTATGGATATAAAGATGAGACAACTGAAGCAGGATCGACAGTCCATTGCTAAGAGACACCCAAAATTTTACGACATCAGAGAGCAGATACGCAGAAGCATCGAAGGAAAGAATAAGGATGATATGAAGAGAGGCAAAACTCAGGTTAATCCAGGTGAGGAAAAAACAATATGTAGGAGTGAGATGATGATGGCAGCAGGGCTGAGATGGTGGTTTCATTAGTGTGTGGAATGGAGATGTCATCAATTGGTTAGATGGTGGTGTATTGAGTGGTTGAGCAGGTGGTATCATTAGTTGATGGGATGGTCATGTCATTATTTGGTGGGATATGGTGTCATCAGTGGGTAGGAGGCTGATATCATTAGTGGCTAGGATGCTGGTGTCAGCAGGATGGTGGTGTCATGTCCTGAGTTCATAAAGATGGTGGTGCTATTGGTTGGTAGGATGGTATTGTTAATAGTTGGTTTTAATAGTGTTGCCATGGAAGGGTAGGATGGTGATGTCTGCTGTTGCTGGAATGGAATGCACACCAGTTTTGGTTGGAATGTTGGTGGCATGAGGAAGAATGATAGGAAGTGAAATCAACCGGGTGATTTGATTAACTTTTGTGTCTTTCCTTTTGAAGTTAATGCTGTAGGCGGCAGCACCATTCAACACCCAAAACCAGCCAACCAATCATCCTCAAACACGTTCCCAAGGTCAAAGGCCAAGCCAAAGTCGATTCTCTCAAAACCTAAGGATCATGACAACAAAAGACCAGTGAGGTCAAACTCTCTGCCTGGCTCCAGTGCTAGGAGAAAGACACCACCTCCTGTGGCCCCAAGGGACCAAGGGAGAGGTTCTCCCTCCATTCTCCGGACTGGAACCAGGGAGACAAGGACAGGTGCTGAGACAAGGACACCTGCTCAAAGATCACAACCATCTACCTCAACTCCAAATGACCATAGTCGAACAAGGACTTCTGCACCAAGAGTGTGAGTAAACAACTTGCTTTGTGTATTAAAGCTGAACCATGTTAGGTTGAAATCCATTTGAAAGAAAATGCAGAATTGTATAATAAATGCTGCTTTCTTTATTTCAACAGTAAATTTGTCCATCTGTTTGCTTTTCTGCTGTGTCAATGAAAAAAAAAAAGTGTTTCAATGTTTGTTTCAGTCATTTTATTTCTGACAAACATTTTAATTTGAAAAGTACAAAAAAAGAGTACAAAGCCTGCACATGTAACACAGATTCCTACACCACTAAATGACAGTTCATTTGAAGATGATCTCAGTGAAAGTGATGAAGATGATGAAGATGATGAGGATGATGACAGTGAAGATTTATCTTTGGAAGATGAAGAAGAATCTGAGGTTGTTCCTCTCACCAAGCCCCATCCACAGCCACGCCAGGCCCCTCCTGTCACAATCCCAAGGGCTGACCTACACACAAATGGAAATGCTCAGGTTGGTCATTTTTCACCTATTTAAGCCAAAGTCAGTTTCAGATCATTTTTATCAATATCAGATTATGTCATAAAATCTCTGTAATCTGCCTCTCATATTTGCTAGTTTGATTTGATGTGTGGAGGATCATAGCCTGTGCATACCCACAGATCACTTTGTTTTGAGTGAGGACTTCTACATGTTTGGCGATAATTTTGAAGGGGAGACCTTTCCAACCTCAAAGAGAGCGACTCAAATCAATATGTTGGCACAATTGGAAAGATAAGTAATCACTTGTTCAATTAGAGAAATAGAAAATAAGTTGACATTTGTGAACATTGCCTGTTTGTAGATCACACAAATAAACAGTAAATAGCAGTCACTACCGTGAGCTTCTCCTGCAAGTTTTCATGCTGAGGCAGTGCCTTCAGTCTGTGCCTTCAGTGCCTTCAGGCAGTGCCTTCAGTTGATTCTGTATGCAAATAGTTTTCTATGTGGATGCACCATGATGAATTTCTGCATTACCATCGTGGCTCTGGGCTTCAGATATGTTGGTTCGCTGGCCGCCTTGTCTTCTGTTATTGGTGACTTACTTTTTTTGTTAACATGATTTTAAGTTTGAGTTTTGTTGTTACGCAGGGAAGTGATTTAGATGATACTGACTGGGACTCTGAAGACGTTAGTGCCCTTGATGAGGTCTCTCCAGGGAAGATCCAACCAGGGAGAGGTCGGCCATCTTCTAGCACTCCCAAGGTAACTGTGATAATCCAGTCGATGGCTTGATCAATGTATTATCCTTCATTTTATGTATCATTACCGTCATCTTCTATCATTGGTGTCTCTTTGTTCTTGTTCTGTACTTTCAATTCTTAAAGATCCGTTCAGGATCAAAACAAAAAAATTAACCTTTGGTCATTTGAATCCATTAAGCAATATTTTTGTTTGGGAAGCTGTTTTAGTTTAGTGAAGAGACAATCCCCTGTTTTTTTGGTATATGATATCTTGCATCTGTTGAATATCTGGAGATTACTTTGCTCTACACCAGGGTAACTGGACTAACACTGATAGAATGGTCCTGCACCTAACATACCAGATTCAATACATTCTGCCAGACTGGGTGAAGGGGGATTTGTATCCCCTCTCCCTTTCCAGGAGAAGGAGGGTAAGATCCCCTCTCCTTTCTGTAAAAGTATAAATAGTCAGTTATTTTTGTTGTTGTTTAAGAAAATGACACTTTGCAGCAATTTTTGAACTCACATAAATACATGTCTTCAAAAAAGTGGCCTCATATTTCACCTGATACATTCCTTGAAGCAAAACTTGGTCCCACCTGAACCCACTTCTAACTTTCATCAAGGACAGCATCAATATTGAATCAAGGTTTAGCAGTAATAAACACTCCCATCCACTTCCTTTTTGGGTTTCTGACAGAATCCCACGCACCTGTGGTCCACCACGGACTGAAGGCATATCAGTTGGTACCCTGGTATTGTGCATTTGTAGAGGTGTCCCACAAAGGTGGAGTTATGTTTCATGGTGTCTGATATCCTCCTTTGTGAATGGGATTTTAATCTGCAAGTATTCTTGTAGACACCGTCTTTGTCTGTCGTTCCTGTGACCTCATGGCCAGTTGATTCTGATCGTTGTTGCTGATTCTCATTGATCCCTGTTCATGTCAGCCTGTTGTGGACTTTTGAAGATCTTGTTTGTGGTGTGGTTTTGGATGGGGTAGGAAGACACTGGCAAGGAATGCTTGATTCACATGATCTTGTGTAACCTTTGATTTTGAGAAACATTGGTATATTATCATCTTGAAGGGTCCTGTGGTAGCAGAGTTGTCCAAGAGTATTGACGCCCAACTCCAGGGGAGGCATTCCAACAAGAAACCATTGGGTGGAGTTGATCTCAGTGGTACTGGAAGAAATGGTTCTCACAGTCCAGACCACGGAACTGCTTCTCCATCTCCGAGGATACCTGTAAGTTTATCAGTGAACAATTCTAAAGCAGGATTCTAAACTTTGTTGGTATGTGCATGAAAAAAAATGTTGGTGTTGAATCATGTGGATGTGGGGAAATCTGGGAGGGGGGAAGGAAAGGGACATAAGCTAGAAACGACTAAATATCTGATATTTGGTGGACGCCCAAGGTGTTGGTGGATGGATTTAGAAATTGTTTACTGATCATGAAGTACCATTTCTGAACTGCTGGAAGAACGTGGTGGAAAGTGCTGAGTGAGTCATAAAGAAGCTATTTATGAATCCTCTATGATGTATGATAAATAGGGGTTTGGAATCCTTTTTTTTTTGTTGAAATCTCAATAGACTTATATTTCAATGCTTATTATCCTTCAGAACTATGTTTGCCTCTGTCAAATGCGGTCATTATTGTCCTTGTTACGTTACATACATGCCAACTGTTCCGTTTTAAGTGGAACTGTTCCGCTTTCCAAACTTTAAAGGACACAAAAGTCAGAACGTTAGTCATTAAATTTGAACAATGTGTTGCCCCCTGCAGCTCAAATTGAAATTCATATAAAATGTCCCCAGATTGCATGTTGTTCATTGTACCGTCTGTATGCAAATTGTTTCCTCTCTACAAAGTGACCTCTATGACATTTTAGAATTTGCTAAAATCCAGGGCCGCCACATATTCCATTGTCTGGGATGTCAATGTTGGCATGTATGACATTAAATGTATCTGTCTCTTTATCCCTCCCAAATGTGTGGCTTCAATCCCTTTCGATGGTAACGATGTTACATGCCTCTTCTGGAATTTTCTGAAAATTTACAAGTGGCACTGGAAACCAAAATCACAAGTGTTTTCGAAGTAACCCGGGACCAATTTTAAGTTTCGAATACTCTTGCCGTGCAGGTGTGGTCAATGTGTAATCTGTAACTGATATGAAATCATTCTTTTCTAAATTTCTGTGCTTATTACCGCTCGTAGTAAAATGCATGATTGCATCATATGAACTTTTATACCAAACACCTGAGAGCGTTCTGAGGGGGGTCAAACTGTTTCCATTCAAATGGTCTATAATCTCAAACATTTTCATCCCCCTTTTTTTCTTTCAAAAGTACCACATATCACCACTTTGAAATTTTACTTTGGGTTTATTCCTTTTTTATCAGACAATTCCTGATGCTGGAGAAGAAAGTGATGACAGTTTAGCAATCTCATCACTGGAGGGCAGTCTCTCGTCTCCTCTGAAGCCTCAGTTCAAGAGTCAGCAACCCTCGGGAGCAAAGTACGTACCATGGCTTTTTTTTTTTAGCAGTTCCAAAATTTTACTAAAATGACAAATTATGTAGATTGCAAATTTCAAGTTCATCTGTTGCATCTTTCAGCCAGACATTACCTTGTCAAGCTGTTATGGTTGGTGCTGATTCATCAACCGTTTCAATGGCAGTTTACTTCACACTTACAGTAGTATCTTAAACAGTTGCTGCTGCAAATTGTTTCATCTTGTCGAGTAATCTCAGTTTCGAGTAACCGTTAAACAACGTTGTCAAGAACAGCTTCGTCTAATTTATGCAGTCGGTTCAGGAACATGTCACCCTGCTGACTCAGTGTATTGATTTGACAGATGAGTTTGTCTTTATGAATTTGACTTATTATGGATCGTCTTAGGTTGCTTAGCACAAGTGGAACCAAGTGGAAATGGCTATGAAATACAGCAGTTTAAACAGCAATAGAACTTTGGAATAAAGAGCAGTTCATTAAGCTGATTGTGTAAACTCCCAACTTGAATAGAACTACACACATTTCCCGTCATATCATGCAGTTGAAATTTACTTTGAAGTTTAATGCTTAAAACAGCAGTAAAAGTTTAGAATGTTGAGCAGGTTCATCAAAATGATTGTGTAGGTTCCAATTTTTAACATAACTATTCATATTTCCCTTCAAATGATGCCTTATGCAGTACTTGACTGTTGTACAAGAAAGATTTTAATAAAGACCAGCAGATCAATATGTTCGTTTCGTCAGCTTATTGTGAAACACTTTTTTGTACATTGACTAACAATGGAATTTGCTGTATTTGTAAATTTCCATTTCTTCCTGTCGACTTGTCTGTCTGTTTGTCACATTACCTGTCTGTGTGTTTTTTTATTTCTGTCAAATCTCCCAATTTTACCACTTTGACAGTTCCTGTATCTCTTACGGCAGAGAATGCATTATTAGAATAAGAAACCATTGATATGGAAGCACTTTTCACAGACCGGAGGGAAGCAGTTTGGTAACACAGTATAACTGCATGCAGATGTGATTGTCCTGCATTGTATAAATATAATTTCAAATCATTCATTCACCTGTTCTTGTTCTCCTTCTGCTAGATTCCAGTCAGGTCATCCTAATTCCAGGAGCAGTGATGCAAGCAATACTTATGGAACAAGTGTATGGGGAACCTCATCAAATAAAGGTAGACTGCTCCCTCAACATGTTTCAGATCACTCTCTTCTGCAAATTCAAACAAGTATCAGCTCTTTTGAGGTGGACATTAAAAGAAAATTAATCATTAAAACAGACTGACCTATCCAGATTACCATCAGGTATCAATCATTTGATTTGGCACTAGTGAATCTGTTGTTGAACTGTAAACATGTCTCTCTGTGTACTATGTAAGGCTGTGTCGCCGTTTATACACTCTCTCTGTTCCTTGTTTTCTCGTCAACGTCATGTAACTGTTTCTGTGCAATCTTCCAATCATCGCTGACATATTTCATCAAATTTGTGTGTGCCAGTCAAATCAATGAATGAATGGAACTCTGATCGATCAAAATTGAGAAAACAACTCTCTCGATTTTCTGTTTCAGTCTCTCTCTCTGTGACTGGAACTTTCTGTGTCGCTGGGGCAGTCATACCACAACTGTAAAAACCCCTAAAACCTCATATTTGACACTATTGTATTTCTCAATTACTACCAGTCTGTTGGAAATTGTCTCCACTTACAGTATTGTTGTACTGTGCTTTCCCTCGTGATGTTGCTTCACTTCATGTTTGTCATCTCTATCATAGCAGTCAATGCAAACTTTTATATGTTACGTTTTCGCTTGCTTTGACTTTTGCTGTTTCTTTGACTTTAACTTTTTCTTTTCTTCTTTTTATTTTATCTTTTCATGTGTAAATTTGCCTCTCTTATTTTTTTTTGGGGGGGGCACTGTTCCATACTTTAAAGGCCGTAACTCATCACCCTGAACTATATTTTAATCTTCCAGAAAGCAAAATTCCCAATTGGTTCTAAGTTACAGTACTCTTTGATTGACAGTAATTTCAAAAGATGCAGACTAGCTCATATTACACAGCATACACAGGGATCCATTGAATTTAAGACATGCTGTGAGAGGGACTAGACAAAAATGGTTGGGAGAATTGAAACTGTCTGGGGTGATGAGTTTTTGTCTTTAATGTTTTATTGTTTCACTGCAGATGTACAGTTTCTATCGTGGATTTAGTAAAGTTGCCTCATCTCATCTAAATCTGCCGCTGTGAAAGCATTTTTGATTCCTTGCCGTAGGCAGGGGAATCTATGCAGTCCTGATGTCGTGTGTGGGTATGTAAGGGTGTGTGTATGCGTGTGTGTGTGATGGTTGCTCGTAAACACTCTATCTCAAGAAGGGTAACTCTGAGTATTTTCATTTTTGGCATGTTGGTTACCCATATTGAGTAGATGATCCCTATTGTTTTTGGTGTCCAAATCTTGCATATTAATGAGGTTATGGGGTAAAACATAAAAAGTTTTAAAACTGCCATAGTTCCTTATCCGTAGGTCAGATTTGTTTTAAACTTGATAAGGTTGTCTGTTATTAATAGGTTCATGACCCTGTGAAATTTTATGCTTATCAATAGAGAGGAAGGGATAATTTTTCACTATAAAACAATGATAATAGCCTAAACACCATTATTGTGGTTATTATAAACTACCGTACAAATCTATATTGGGCTTGATTGTACCAAATTACTATTGACATTTGTTGATTCCTTTCACACACTTAACTCAATAGGGATTCTTGTCATTGCAAACTTTCTTAAGCTGTTTCAGCCTAAGGTAGCCAATCAGGACCATGTCATGTTTGAAATATCATTTTCCCAGCCTATGGAAGCCACTCAGGACCATGTCATGTTTGAAATAGTATTTTCAATATACTGCATTTGTAAGTAGAGAATAACTTTTTACTTTTCAAACACTCCCTCAGAGGCCTCCATAGGTTGTCTCAGTAACTGGGAGATCATGGGGTCAGATAGCTGTCACCTGCACTTCATTTATCTCTTTGATAGAACAAAGCTGACTCCTGCCCAGTCTACCACTGATTGTCTCCTGCATTCCATAAATATTTACTAGTATGAGAATAATCTGCAGTTACTGTATATATCATCAGAAGTACAAGTAGCAAGATGCATTGCTGAGTCTCCAGTGTGTTTTCTCAAAATCTTACAATGGCGATGAAGATGGGATCCTTTTATTAAGGACTCTGAAAACCTTCAAGGAAGACCTTAATACTAGAAGAAAATTGATTAAATTCTGACAATTGAAATGTCCTATCCACATTTTCCTGAGTTCAGTCTCGGAGATAATTCGGATCATGCAAGTATTGGCATGCAGTGGGAGAAATGGCTCCTTCGATTGGAAAACTTCTTCCTTGCATTTGATATCAAGGATGAAGCTCGTAAAAGGGCAATGTTACTTCATTTTGGAGAGGAAAGCATAGCTGAAATATTTCAAACACTTAATGAAACTGGAGACTCTACAGATTATGACACAGCAAAAACCAAGCTGACGGAGTATTTTCAACTTATAAAAAAAACTGAATACGTGATTTTCAAGTTTCGTCAAGCGAAGCAAGGGGAAGGCGAAACGTTGGATGTGTTTACCACCAGGCTGAGGCAATTAGCAAATTATTGTCAGTTTATGGATATAGATAAAAAAATCAAATCACATATAATTCAAAGATGCAGTTCGTTACGATTGCGGTGAAGAGTGTTGAAGGAACCAAACCGCAACTTAACTGAGATATTTGACTTACGGAGAGTACTTATGAGCTCGGATCAAAATGCTACAGAAATTGAAGCACCAAAAGTGGAAACAGTACAAAGTAAACTACCGAAAAACTGGGACAGCGCCAAAAAGAAATGGTACAAACAAAGCCCAGTGTTGGAAATGTGGTAGTGACTTTCCAGAAGGGTAATGTTGACTGATATCATACTGTCGGTACTTGATGTGTGGGTTGGCCATACTGGGTAGGTGATCCCTTTTGCTTTTGATGGACATCAAATGTCACGGTCATGTCAGGTTACCCAAAATAAAGATCATTTTGAGTTAAAGGCTTGTGGTGTATCAAGAAAAATAACTGCAGTTGATCTTATACTTGTCATGTGGATAATTCAACTTTGTTATAATATAACCATGTGGCAAGGAATCACAAAGCCTTTTGGCTTTCTAGCTTTCTGGTTAAAACGTTAGATCGGTGCAGCTAACTTTCAATGCCCAGATATTGATCAATTCCATGCCGTCTCATAACTGATCTTTAGATATCGATCAATTCCATGGTGTTCGATAACTGATATGGGATTATGTTTATCAATGAATTAATGTTCATCCAGAGTCTGAGTCAGTTTTTGTTCTCATCTGCAGCTACATCTGCTCATGGAACCACAGAACAAAGCACCAAAGGAACCAACAAGAGCTCCCTCGTTTCAGTCACCGACTTTGACGACGATGACGATCTTGACCTGAGCGACTTGTGAGAATGCTGCAGTCACTTCAGAAAGTAGTGGAGGATGGAAGAAAAATACCAAATTTGCTGCAATTTTGGTGATTTTTGTTTAATCTTAAAGTTAGGGTTTATTAGATTCAGCAGTGAAACCAAAAAAGTTGGGTCAGGATTCAAAAATTTGGAACATACATACATAGATATTGTGCATTTAGCAGGTTAATAAATATAGGCTAAACAGAAGCTGTTTCAAATTTTTTTTTGTCACTTTTCTTTTACTCAGTGATGATGAGTCTAATTGTCTGATATTCGATTGAGATATCTCTGACATTTTTAATCACACTCAGAAGTTGTTTGGGCTTTAAAACTAGACTGTTTAGGTTGATAAAACATCAGCAGTACATACTATACAGGCCTATAAAGTACTTCCATACATGAAAACGTTCATAATTATTCAGCAGCCACTGTAAAAAGCCTCCTCAGCTTGTTATGCATCATAGCACGCAAGCCTTTGATCTTTCAGAGACCAAAGGGGTCACAATATGCTATGCATTGCCTTGGGCTAGGGTCATATTTTACACTGTATGGGTCGTATCTGGGCCCTGCTCATCTTGAAACTATATTTGTGAATCAAGTGATATCCTACCAAAAGCTGCTCCAAAAGTCTTCCATATTGGATTTTGTTTATAATTTGCTCCATGAGTAAACCTTTCATCACGATGGTCCAATCCATTGAGAGAAAAGCTCTAAATCGTATGAAGCCCATTGAGGCCCATCTTAAAAAAAAATAACAGATCTGTGGAAATTGTTTTCTCGACTTACAAATGCTTGACCTGTAAAACCCCACCAATGTACATCACTGTAGTCTTTCACCTTACATACATGACAAGCTTGGGAGTTCTAGTTATTTGAAGACATAGTTTTAAGTTTACCAGTGGAACAAATTTGTATTGAGAAGTAGTATTGTCCCAAAACTTTCTTCTGTTCGTGTGTCATCTTGTATCATTGAATTGATGAGCCTATACTCTCAAAACAGAATTTCCAAAACAAAAATGAAACTTCATGTATACGTATATATTTCTCTCATTACGTTTGACTTTTCTACAGAGGCTCAGAAAGTACAGTTTCTTTCTCAATGTCCCCCTTGGCTAGAACATGCCATACTTTTCTAAATAACACGGTAAGGCTTCTTCTACACATTGCGATGCGATGCGCTTCGCCTTGACAAGATTATCTTGTTGCAGCCCCCTCCTGAGGATTGACTAGTTTTAAGAGCAAGGTGTCCACCTGTGCAACTAGTCCTAGGAACTAGTCATAGATCTAAGAAGCAAACCTTCGCTGTTTGTATTTTGTCCTGCTGTGATTAGTCAGTATTCCACATATGTCACTGTACAGCTTATACCACAGACATCTCTCTCAATCTGTTCCTCCATTTTCCTGCAGCCCAGTAATTACAAATACAAGCCTTTGTTTAGCAGTTCTCCCTAGGGTCTACTGTGATTATCCTGTATAGGATCTACGATACAATGTACACAGTACTGGGTGCATGTACGATGTTCACTTGCCCAAACGGCCATTCGATGAATATATTCACTCAAAAGATGGTGAACTTACCAGGGAATGATAAAAGTTTGGTGTAAATATACTTCTTATATGTTATGTTGAAAGATATGTTCTCCACTTATATTTAGATTTATTGGTCTTCAGTCCCACATTTTGATCATCAGCACTTTTCAGTCTCATGTGACCAAACACATTCGGTCGCATGAGTTGCCCGACTGCTTCCAATTTGTTGTTAAGTCATCCACATGCTGCAGTGTGTCTGAATAATCTCACCACAAGGAGTGGCGTCACATCCAGTCTCATATTGTGGAAGGGACTTAACCTTGTAGAATGAATAGGTACAGCTTTCTCAATTTCTGTTTCTAATTTTCATGGTTGAATTGCTTTGGTATTGTTTAATCTTACTTTTAACATAAAAGTATTTTTCAGATGGTTTAGAAAGTATCAGATGAAGTTTCTGTCTAAAAGTTCACCTTTCAGCAAAAACATGAATGCCTTTTCCATTCTGTATTGGTCAATGTAAACTTATAGAAATGAATACCTGGAGTTAAATCTCAATTCCTGTTTCTAATAGTCAATATTAAATTCTCTTGTTATCACATTTTGTGTTCATGTCTGATTGCAAATCAGTGTGTCTGCCATGACTGAAATATTAGCATCAAATACTTAAAAGAAATGTTGAAGTTAGAGAATGTGCCAGTATTTTGATACCATTGTGCTGTAAGTATAGTTTAAAAATAGGGTGCTGTGACTTCTTTTTAAGTATTAATTGTCAAGTTAAGGGGTAACTTTTAAAATCCCTGTAAATTTGAAGAAATCTACCAAAGATTAAGTCATCCTTTTAGTGTTGAACATAATGTTTTAAGACAGTCTTCTATATCTATCTCTCTTCAATTAGTTTTTTATAATGAAATTTAACCCATCAGTTTTTTTTCTGGTGCTTGGCTGCAACATTGGGGTATTTTGGAGACTTGAACAGCACTGAAAATTTCTACCAAGGTGATTGAAAAGCACAGAAATTCTTGGACTGACTAAAAAGGGAAGCAACACTTTGTATATTTCCCTAGAAGAAATCGTCTATGGAATGTGGAATTTTATAATGAAAGTTGTGAAGAGAGAGTTAAAGGAAATATGTGATCATTTCTTCAATCCAAGGAGATCCAGCCAAAAATACAGATAACACCTGGTAAACAGAGTCTGCTTAATGCCACAATAGGCTGAAAGGAACTGTAACATTCTTAAACATTTTGTGCAAATTTGCTTCTCATTTATTTGAATTCTTCATTGTATAGATTGGTTCAGGGACAATTTATTAAATGTGTAAACACTTATTAGAAATTGTAGATCAATATCTTTGGTGGCTTATGTGTGGTCCAGTGTGTTTAGCCCTAATTTTCCTTTGCATTGTATTTACTATTTATTGTTAGTAGATTCAGTGCTTTTGGCTTTTAGAAATATTTGATAATAATTGAGTTGAAAACTATGTCAGAGTACATTGTATTCTATCCGTCCAATTGACCAATGTATAGGTTGAGGATATTAACCTTGTGATGCACCTTGCCAACTCTGTTCTTTTTCTTGTTTTCTTTTTAGTTGCAAGTTATGTTTAAACTTTTTTTATTTTATTGTACACATTGAGCATATTACAATTCAATCTTTACAATGTGTTACCCATTAATGAACATTCAGGTATGGTGTTGGTGGAAGTTGATTACTTCTGTATATTTTAATTTTTGTGGTCATCACAGATCATTACAAAATGTCTCGTCTGTGTATTCTAACTAATTGGAAACATTTCATCTCGCATAGTATCAGAAAAAAAGTAACAAATTTCTTAGACTACAAAGCTGATGGAGATGCATTTTGTGACCTCAACTGTAATGTCATGAAGATGCATTTACTTGTATTTTAGTTCTGTCAAATTTAAGCACCCCCCAATGAACTTGCTTGTGTATTCATGATCCTTACAAAATATTCATGATTATTGTGGAACAGACAGCCAGCTGGGGCAATTTTCTACGTTACTAACCATGCCCATACCACGTTTAAAAGTACTAAAACTAACAACGCAAACAAGTTCCTAATCTATATCTGATGTTAACCTGAGCAAACATTCACGTTCACTCTATTGGTACTGACAACACAAGTGCCATGAAGAGGGGCATGAAAGCACAGTTAGAGAAAATATTGTCACAACTGGGTAAGCTGAAGTATATATCCCTATCATATTCAGATGTCACAACTATCTGCTCCTTACAACACTTTCCCAAACTTAAGTTTGAGTTTATGTCATAAAAAATGTGTTTATGTAATAAAAACTATTTATTGTGTACATATTTGCATAATGTATTCAGAATTAACTGCTGGCACGAGTTCTAACCCCGGACCACTTTTGGAATCTTACAGTATGTACAAGCTGGCTGCCATTATTGTTGTATTATTAGAACATTATTGTATTTCTTTTTCTTATTGTTCTTTTTTGTGTGTGTATCATCTGCAAATAATGGTTTCTGTCTTTGTGGTTGTGCATATACCATCATCTGTTCAGGTCATTTTAAGACTGGTACAGGGTATACCAGAGTCATTTACTTACCCGCCATGCACATTGTCCGGTGGGTATGTGCCAGTGACGCATTTTCTTTGTTAAAGTGAATTTTAACCATGCATGCACCGGTTCTTTTTTATTTTATGACTCACATTACATACTGTTGACAGATTTCAAGCATTTCTATAGACATCAAGCTCATATTGCAGTGAACCAGTCATTAAAGTTACATGTGTGCCAGCACTTTGTCACTGCAATCAAGCCTTGTGTTCTACATTTCTGTGAATGAGGCATTCAAAATCTTGATGGACCAAGGGGTGACTGTATTGCAAATTTAGCAAGACAGACAGTCAGCAGCAATGCTGTAAACAACTAAAATTCTGTCGTAGAATGCAAGGCAAATCTGGATAGAAAGACCCTTGTCATTATAGTACAAGCATGATCTGTTTATTACATATATCAAGCAGCTCTGGCCATTTTCATTTAAAAGTTTGTTGAGTTACTGTATCCTAGTGGTATCTATTTGTGGAACACTGAAGCAAAAAATGTATTCAAAATTGACCTTTGTTTTTTTCTTTAAATTTATAGCCTGGAATGGTCACCTTGAGGTTTTACTAATTCATCACCTTGTAACTTGGACTATATACTGTTAAAAAATTTTTAACTCATCTTTGTACTTCTTTGTGCTTCAATATTACATCCTTTGAAGATCTTATTGTGCTGTGGTTGCTTCATCTTTCAGTCTCCAGTGTGTGTGAATGCTGTGTGGCAATACGTGAATTGCTAACTAGTGTTATGCAAATAAAACATTGATATGTCATTACAAATTAATAATTTTAATGAGAAGTGACCTATAAGTCATTACAAATTAATAAACTTAATGAGTGTTAGTAACTTTAACTAAATTCACCAGAATAATATTACCATGACAACATTAGGAACATTGTTCTAATTCATGATAATCTATGGGAAATGTAACGTTTCCACTCCAGAAGTGAACCCTTTTCCAGCGTACCTTTCAACTTGCACTTCCCATATGACAACAGATGTTTTGCATTTTAGCCAACATATGTAGGTTGTGTTCTTAACTCTTTTGACAAGTGTACGGGGAGTTTATGTTGAAATTCAAAATGAAGTCTAAGCGTCGCTGAGTCATGAAATGTTTCAGCTTAAAAAAAAACAGCTTAAAAAGACACAGCTTCAGTTTAAAAGACTCCGTCTTGTTTTATGCGTCTACAATATGGCCATTTTAAAAGTAAGTGACCCAGTTCTGAGAAACATTGAGATTATGAATCTCTCCATTCGTAAAACGATATTTTTGAGGTCCCACATTTTGTTACAATCATATTTTTCATGCATTGAAACCCTTGAAGTTATTTTACGACGCTAAGCGACCACACACAAGTGTGGAGGAAGCCTGTGGCTAACATATTACAACTTCACGACGGGTGACTACCAACTTAGCGACTTTGGATCAAATTTGGCACTATTTTTCCACAAGGTCAGTTCAGATGGGAAGACCTTAGAATACTCTTGGACGAAAAACCCGACCTACTGTGACCCTGGCCGGGGCGGGATCGAACCCAGAACCTCTCGGTTGTTCAGCTTCAGTCAAACGCATGCCACCACCTTTATCCATTCAGCCACAGCACCGGTTAATTTCCTTTCGAGAGCGAAGTCCTCACCTCCCCTTAATTCCCTTCCCACATTTCATTACCCAGGCAATTTTTGTTGGTAAATGAAGTTGCGTAACAACATTGAGTGAACATAGGCTACACAGTGTTGTGTTCTTGTGGATGGGATAGTTTGCATGATACAGAGTAGTTCAGTTGCGATAATGAACCTGAGTCCCCTATCATCTTTTACCCTCACTGTAAACGTAACACTATCATATTGAAATAAACGAACGAAATAAAGTCAGTCAATGAATGTTCCAGTCGATTAAACTTTTCCTAACTCTTCTTTTCTGGATTTTGACGCAATGAATAATTTCAAGTAACATTGAAATGAGGGCAGTCTCTCCATTTGTAAATATATAAGTGTAGAATATCGGCAATTATTTATAATATTCGAAAAAAAAAAAACCCTTCATAAAAAAGTCTATAGAAAATCATGACTTCCACGTATCTTCCGATATCATCAGTTAAACTAAGTCAAACTGATATCATCTCACCCCTGTTTTATCGTTGAAAAGTCAAAACCTGAAAGGAACATGTCAGATGACTATCCTATATGGCTACCAAGGGTATCCGTAGAGACATCGTTTTTTGGCCGAAATTTGTAATTTCGTTTTCTACAATTTCGAAACATTCGAATGAAATTTTGCAGTAATTGTGTTGAGGTAATATTTTAACGGGAAATGAGATGAATATTGATCGTGCATTTCTCCATATGAATGAGAAATTTGAGTATAGATTTCTCGTATATTTTCACGGTAGGATCCTCCGTTCAAGGTCAATTGGGAGCTATAACATTAGGTCCAACACGCGGCGATTCGGGTCTCAAAACGCCGTTTCAGGAAGGCGTAAAAAGAGAGTATTTTCTACGGTATCTTTTAATGGACCACTTTATATTTCAGTTACTTATTTTACCCCCTTTTACTCACTAAAATGTTCTCATTTATGTATTTTATTTTTGTATGTTATTTACCGTTAATATCACCAATACTTTTAAAGCGTAATTTACAAAGAAATTACAATCGAAGAAATATCAACTTGTATTAAATTTAAACAGGACGAAACATTTCCAGGGTCAAGCTGGGAGAATAATTGCTGAATATAATTACCATGATAACACCAGCGCGAAATCCTTGGAGTTGCAAATCTCAGCCCCGCTTTTAGTCTCCTGTATAAGCCTCTTGATCTGTTCAAATTAACTGAACTCGTGGGTCTAAACATGGCTAATATGCTGACCAAACGCAGTAGATTTTCACCGCCAATTAACGACATTTTCGTTACGCAGTATGTGACCACTGACTATATACCTCACAATCTGATTAGGCTTAATACCCCCAAGTGTCGAATGTGTACTTTAAAGAAAGAATTCCAGTACCGTGAGGCCACTCTTTCACAGTCATATCCATTTGACCCTTTGATGAAGTACTTTCTGAAACATTTTATCTCGCTTAGTTTACTACAACATATGGTATTTTCAAATCCTTTTGGACATTCAGATATGCTGATAATCAGTTTTTCATCTTTATGACCCCTGACCCTTGACATCATCGATCGGGCGGACCAATCAAGTTTGAAGTTCATCTGACTTAAAGTCTAGGGGCCGGAGACAGTCACACATTTTTGTTATTCTTACTTTTGTCGACTTTACCTTGGACCGATTGAATAAGAGATGTTTGGAAGATGTGGGGCTCTTGCTTGGCTCCCTAATTCAAAATATCAGCCACCTTTCTCCATCTAAGTGTTTTCAAGGGTTTGATTTCTTTTGTAATACTGCAGGGAATGTTAAGAGGAAGGGATCTTTTCAAAATGACAATTTTGTTTGTTCATAAGATGTTGCTAAACCTACCTTCCAGACTTCAACCTAAGATGTCAAGTTTTCCGTTTTTCTAAATGCCACATCTCGCGATTTTCCGTGATGAAATTTTAACTCCATGTCCACATTCCCCGATTACAACTAAGAATTTCTCAAATCAAAATTAATATCTGCCATTTCACCAATTTGGAGCTTCATCGGCCCTTCCAACATCCTTCTTGCTTCCAATTGGTTGGTGTATTCGAAAACAGATTTGTTTTCCTCGATTACGTTTTTCTTTCGTTTCCTTCATTTTTATTTTTGTCAAGGAAACACAAGTTTTCAGTGAATTTCCGTGGTTCTTATTCTTTTTGTCGCGTTCCGTGTTCTTTCCAATATTTCGTGACACAGAAAACTTGCTATTCTACTTTAAAAGCAAGCCAAAGAATGATAACAAACAACTGTTGTTAGGTACAGTCTATCTTGTATTGCACCTTTATAAAGATTTGTTCACTCATAATGTAAACTTTTTCTTAAAAAAGAAAAAAAAAATCAACCAAAATCTCACAAGAATACAAAATGCTGTACAATTCAAGAAACTGAGAAATAACGTAACATCTTATTTCTTTTTCTCTCTGTACAAGAGTAGATGTATATGAAAGTTTTAACATCTGTTTGCAATAATATATCACTTACTCGAATCACAGCTGAAAGGAGATTTGACGACAAGAGAGGTATATCAATCTGTAATTTAGTCCCATAAATTCAATTCCATACAAATCTGACGAAAAGCAAAACTTATTTCGATTAACTAGTCTTTTTTTTTTAAATGTTACACTTATCCCAAAAAGTCCTTACCCCTTTTCCCGAACCAATCATTCAGAGAGCTCCATTTGACACCATCAGACTGACACCATCAGACTGACACCATCAGCCTGACACCATCAGACTGATGCAACAATCAGTCAAACTGGATTTTGAGCATTCCAATAACTCTGAGACACATTGTCTAGGAGCTGATCTGTCTAGGAATAATTTTTTTAAATCTTTAGGAATAAACATTTCACTTGAGGTATATTAAGGAAAGATGTTTTATACATTTGACACTTCACCATGATTGTCTGTTTATCAAAAAAGTCTTAATCTAGCTTGCATAGGGCAGAGTTGTGACTTACATATAAAAAGCAGATGAACATTATAAGGTTTTGGGGGCGACATTAATCTAGGCTTTGTAGTTTTGCTAGTTCAAACAATTTTCATGAAATCTCTTTCTCTCCTGCTGCCCTCTTTTATCAGTAAGAGCCCAGAACTCTCACAGTCTCCAAGCCTAATTATTTCTTCTCAACAAAAGAAGTAGAACAAAGGACAGTAGAATGTTGACAATGTTAGCATTGTAAAGACATTGTTAGGTTACATATTGATGCCATTCTTGTTGTTTTCTGGCAGTTATAAATGAACCAGAGTACTCTTCATACCTTGAAAATAGCCTCTCTCAAATCCCCCTTCGCCCCCCGCACAGTGAGACTTCCTCCTAGCCGACGAACCTTGCAAACATCAACAATTTTCAAAAAAGCACAAAAATTGGAACTTGAATAACAATCACAATTCTACGACTCTTAGACAAATCTCAAGTGCTAGATTTCATCATCTTTCAAAATACTTCTTAATGTACATCATCAACTGCGAGTGTACTTTCACTGTAGCCGAGCCTTTGTTCACGACCGAAATTGGTGTGCACAATTACTTTCCACTCCCGACTGGGGGTTTTGACGACAAACCTTCCTGTTACGGTAAAAAGTGTAACACCACTGACGGACAAGGACCTCAGAAAGGACAAAGATGATTTCTGCATTTGGCAAGAGAAACTAAAGGATTTGGATTTGACAAAGCAACCTTCCCGTAAATTGACAAATCACCGTGCGTCCTCCCTGAGGAAAACATCAGAGGCTGCAGGTACATGCAACTTGTTCTACCTCTCCTATCAAAGTGAAATTTACTATCTGCACGATGTTGCACATTCACTCGGATGTTTTTCTTTCTTAGAAAAGAGTCACCTCTTCTTACTGGGAAGCTGTATCTTGACAAAAACTGTGGAATATTGGTGTTTTTTTTTTTGTACAGTTTGAATGCTTCATGTTACATTAACTTTGATTCCTTTTAAGAGACCAGTATACAGACACACCAGCCAATTAAATCTCTAATCAGCATATAGCAGCAATTTCACTCCTTGATTCCTTTCTCTAAGGATTCTAGGGTGAATTTCAGAACTCTAATACCATAGACATGCATGTCCTAGTTGGTAGTTCTGTTGAAAAGAATATATACTAAACATGCAAAGTTGGCATACACGTAAACAAACACATGCTGAGAAATGAATGCTCCAGCTGACAATCAAGGTTGCTGTATAAAAGGATTTAGCACATGACATACATTTACAGTGTTTTTGCTATTTTCAATGCAAGTAGGGAATGTATGTTTTCTTGCACAATGCTTAAAAAATATTAAAAAAAAAAAAAAACAGAACTACAACAACAGTATACATTTTGTCATGTAAGACTGTAGGAAAAAGCAAAACAACATAAAATAAAAGGAAACAAGACAATGCAAATATTGACACCTTATAACAAAAGAATCAACCCACTTAAGGTATAACCTGGCAACGATGAATGCATGGTTTGCATTCACTAACAAAACAACAACAGAAAAGTGAAACAATATACATTGCTGAAACAGCTTTTCTGCAATGGCAAAAGCCCTTAATATAATAGTACAAAAGGTCAAAAACAAAAAAAAAAGTCATTTCACCTTTAAAATATAGGGGAGAAGAACACAAAACCCTTCACATTATTGTATTGCAAATAAAAAGAGTTCCAGCCTGCTATGAAATTATCTATTAATCTTAATCATTCAAACTAAAATATGAAGATGGGTGACACCTTCTGATGCTCACAAGATTCATGGTAGTGATGCTGCAACAACAACTTAATTATAAACGCAATTCTACTGCACTGACGATACTTCCCCCCCCCCCCAGACCAGCAACTTTCTCATCTTTGATTCCATTCTGCACTTGTAATGAAGCACAGAGATATGATACCCTGTGTGCTGATAAGTTAAGTTGTATCAAAAATCAAAACTACAGGTGTTAGATAAGTTACTAAGGAAAAGAGCGTAAATTCTACTTTGTGTTTGTTGCCACAAAAGCTAATCAATTTTGTCTTGGATCACTTTAAAGGTAAAAAGTGCAAATAGCGTACTTAATAATAATCACAGACCTGTATAATACTGCCAAAGGAAAGATTACACTAAACCAGCCTCTACATCGTTCATATGATATTCTTCATATTACACTGTCGCTACAATAGCGGCAACTTGGAGAAAAAAAGAAATATTGAATCTGCATTTTCGTTTCCAGAAAAAAAATCAACAACTTTAGAATACAAATGTCTTCGGAACTGTTCGTTCTGCAGACATCACAGAAATCACAGAACAAAAAGCTCTTTGCAAAGTTACGATCTTGGCAAAAAAGATCACGCACGCTTGTTTCTTTCTGAGACTACTACAATTTACAAAGCACACATTTGTACAGGCAGAGTGCATGTTACACGGATCGATGAAAAAGACATTTAAACTTCTACTTCTGGTTGGATGTGTTGGTTCACAGTACATGAGATGTGAACAAAACACACTCCCTCTGTGGTGCAAACAGCAGCTTTTAGCCAAGTTTTCATCACAGACAGAGACAGACCAACAGAGAGACAGACCAACAGTCAGACTCATTGCTATTAAAATCAGCTGCACAGGTTCTGCCACCAGCATTGAAACGCAGGCAAGACAGCACACTTCAAGGTTCAGAATTTTGCAGGATCTCACACTGTATTTTCATTGTGAACAAAATTTTCCCGCTGATTTGCAAGTCAGCTACCAAATGAAACACATTTGTGGCGTTTTCAGACCTGAAAGATGGCAAAAATTTCATTGGTCACCTGAGAAGTACTATGAAACTGCTGGATGGTAAGTACCACCTATAACATTCTGAAGAAGTTGACTCAGAATAACAGAACAGCCACTTACATGGTTTCCACAAATATAACATCACACTATGCCATCGGTGACACCAACTGGTACATCACATTATGCTATTGGTAACACCAATTGGGTGCACACTGGTCTTTGAGGATGTCACACCCAAACCAGAATGTTGCCATTGATGTGTTTCAACTCCACTAAACACAATGCCAAGGGTTATCAAGTGTTCTGTTACACACTTCCAATTGGTCCATGCACCCTTTCTCTGAGGACCTTGTCTTGAGTTGGAGAGCAACTGTTGACATCCCTACGTAATATTCATCAATCCAATTCTCTCAGGCGGGCCTCCAAAGTGCCGTCCATCTGGACCTCCAACGAATCGTTGACCAGGACCGCCTCTGCTCCGACTGCTTTTGAGGGTCCATCTTCCCGGTTGAGAGATGCAAGCAACTTGTTGATGTCATCACTGTTAGAGTAATGTGATTGGTCATCCATGGGACTGGGGGACTGCTCTACCTCTTTGCACGGTGATTGCGATGACTCTGCGGCCTTGATGGGTCTTGGAAGCTTAAATGGCAGTACAGTATCTATTGAAAGAGATATCAAAAGTCACAGGAATGAAGCCATTTCTTTCAATCTTTCACAGCCAATGATGAGTGTGACTACAACTCTTTACAGCCCTAAACCAGGGTTGTTCATTTTTTTTTTCTTTTAAATAAAAAAAAAAGTTGCATTTCTTTTCATTAAAATTGGATTTTAATGATCCACATCAGATTTTTATGACTTACTTTTTTTTTTTGGTCAAATTGACAATTTTCCTCAAATTTCCTCCAAACCTTCCACAAACATGCACAGCCACCAATATTATATGCAAACGGTCAAAGCACAGTGTTTTAATTTCAATTCTAACTTATACTCTGTACTTATTGCACAGCAGAATTATACTTTCAATAACAACCCATTGCTAAAGGATTATAGGTTTTTGTGAAAAACATCTCACAAGACACTTTGTACTTTCTTTCTCCAAATTGAGTATCCAACTATTTAACAGATATATTAAAAAATAATGTACCGGTGACAAATTCTCTTACAATGTGCCCTAGTAGAGACAAAAAAACCTGTTAATTTTCATTTTTCCCCCCTTATGTTGACACCCACTAGACAATATTCATGAATATGTCTTTTATGCCTCTCCCTGATTGAACATGGAAAGTTGTTTGGTCAAATGTCATTAATACCTGAAATCTGTTTACATTTTGGTGGAACTATAGAGTTTGGGATCACACTTAAATAACATGATATTCATTCGAAAATGATGGGAAAGCGCTGAAATTTCTATACATTCAGAAACTTTCACATTATTTCTTCTTTTGTCTTCTCATTTTTTGTTGGATTTTCTGTATTGTACTATGGTTGTAACTATGGGTTGTCTGTAATTCTGCACAACAATAAGCTCTTTATCTTTAGTTCTACCCCTGAATGATTTTAAGCAATAGCAATCAAAGCACTGATCTCACACTTTCAACAGAAAGTCTATAGAATGGAAAATTCTAGCAAAGATCTCTATCACTCTTGCTGATAACAACAACTAGGCCATTCCTTTAACATGTTGGCACAATTCGTTCTTTGGCCTGGACAATAATTTAGTTCCATTAATACCACTCTAAGGTAACTGAAATAATTTGATGAAGGCCATGACCTTAACAAGTAGACTAAATAGGATAATTTCTCATGAAATTTTCAGAGGTCAAAAAATATTTTTGATTGCTGTTAAAATCATATCTTTTCAACATGCATTACCTCTACATTTATTTTTTATCATTCAAAACTCAATCACCAGTTGCAAAGTGTTACAGGACCATTCTGGTCTCGATAAAACTGAAAAATCAACATCCCACATTTTTTACCACTACTATGTAGTTTCATTCTCAAATTCACCTCTAATATGATCAACAAGAGGCACTTTGATGTATTTTTGCTGGGTCACATCTGGACAGACTTTGAGAAAGATCAAGGAGAGTCAGGGACTCACAATAACCAGACTTACTGGAGACGGAAGTCAGAGGCTAACACTAGCGAGACTTACTGGAGACGGAAGTCAGAGGCTAACACTAGCGAGACTTACTGGAGACGGAAGTCAGGGGCTAACACTAGCGAGACTTACTGGAGACGGAAGTCAGGGGCTCACACTAGCGAGACTTACTGGAGACGGAAGTCAGGGGCTCACACTAGCGAGACTTACTGGAGACGGAAGTCAGGGGCTCACACTAGCGAGACTTACTGGAGACGGAAAGTCAGGGGCTCACACTAGCTAGACTTACTGGAGACGGAAAGTCAGGGGCTCACACTAGCTAGACTTACTGGAGACGGAAAGTCAGGGGCTCACACTAGCTAGACTTACTGGAGACGGAAAGTCAGGGGCTCACACTAGCTAGACTTACTGGAGACGGAAAGTCAGGGGCTCACACTAGCTAGACTTACTGGAGACGGAAAGTCAGGGGCTCACACTAGCTAGACTTACTGGAGACGGAAAGTCAGGGGCTCACACTAGCTAGACTTACTGGAGACGGAAAGTCAGGGGCTCACACTAGCTAGACTTACTGGAGACGGAAAGTCAGGGGCTCACACTAGCTAGACTTACTGGAGACGGAAAGTCAGGGGCTCACACTAGCTAGACTTACTGGAGACGGAAAGTCAGGGGCTCACACTAGCTAGACTTACTGGAGACGGAAAGTCAGGGGCTCACACTAGCTAGACTTACTGGAGACGGAAAGTCAGGGGCTCACACTAGCTAGACTTACTGGAGACGGAAAGTCAGGGGCTCACACTAGCTAGACTTACTGGAGACGGAAAGTCAGGGGCTCACACTAGCTAGACTTACTGGAGACGGAAAGTCAGGGGCTCACACTAGCTAGACTTACTGGAGACGGAAAGTCAGGGGCTCACACTAGCTAGACTTACTGGAGACGGAAAGTCAGGGGCTCACACTAGCTAGACTTACTGGAGACGGAAAGTCAGGGGCTCACACTAGCTAGACTTACTGGAGACGGAAAGTCAGGGGCTCACACTAGCTAGACTTACTGGAGACGGAAAGTCAGGGGCTCACACTAGCTAGACTTACTGGAGACGGAAAGTCAGGGGCTCACACTAGCTAGACTTACTGGAGACGGAAAGTCAGGGGCTCACACTAGCTAGACTTACTGGAGACGGAAAGTCAGGGGCTCACACTAGCTAGACTTACTGGAGACGGAAAGTCAGGGGCTCACACTAGCTAGACTTACTGGAGACGGAAAGTCAGGGGCTCACACTAGCTAGACTTACTGGAGACGGAAAGTCAGGGGCTCACACTAGCTAGACTTACTGGAGACGGAAAGTCAGGGGCTCACACTAGCTAGACTTACTGGAGACGGAAAGTCAGGGGCTCACACTAGCTAGACTTACTGGAGACGGAAAGTCAGGGGCTCACACTAGCTAGACTTACTGGAGACGGAAAGTCAGGGGCTCACACTAGCTAGACTTACTGGAGACGGAAAGTCAGGGGCTCACACTAGCTAGACTTACTGGAGACGGAAAGTCAGGGGCTCACACTAGCTAGACTTACTGGAGACGGAAAGTCAGGGGCTCACACTAGCTAGACTTACTGGAGACGGAAAGTCAGGGGCTCACACTAGCTAGACTTACTGGAGACGGAAAGTCAGGGGCTCACACTAGCTAGACTTACTGGAGACGGAAAGTCAGGGGCTCACACTAGCTAGACTTACTGGAGACGGAAAGTCAGGGGCTCACACTAGCTAGACTTACTGGAGACGGAAAGTCAGGGGCTCACACTAGCTAGACTTACTGGAGACGGAAAGTCAGGGGCTCACACTAGCTAGACTTACTGGAGACGGAAAGTCAGGGGCTCACACTAGCTAGACTTACTGGAGACGGAAAGTCAGGGGCTCACACTAGCTAGACTTACTGGAGACGGAAAGTCAGGGGCTCACACTAGCTAGACTTACTGGAGACGGAAAGTCAGGGGCTCACACTAGCTAGACTTACTGGAGACGGAAAGTCAGGGGCTCACACTAGCTAGACTTACTGGAGACGGAAAGTCAGGGGCTCACACTAGCTAGACTTACTGGAGACGGAAAGTCAGGGGCTCACACTAGCTAGACTTACTGGAGACGGAAAGTCAGGGGCTCACACTAGCTAGACTTACTGGAGACGGAAAGTCAGGGGCTCACACTAGCTAGACTTACTGGAGACGGAAAGTCAGGGGCTCACACTAGCTAGACTTACTGGAGACGGAAAGTCAGGGGCTCACACTAGCTAGACTTACTGGAGACGGAAAGTCAGGGGCTCACACTAGCTAGACTTGCTGGAGACGGAAAGTCAGGGGCTCACACTAGCTAGACTTGCTGGAGACGGAAAGTCAGGGGCTCACACTAGCTAGACTTGCTGGAGACGAAAAGTCAGGGGCTCACACTAGCTAGACTTGCTGGAGACGGAAAGTCAGGGGCTCACACTAGCTAGACTTGCTGGAGACGGAAAGTCAGGGGCTCACACTAGCTAGACTTACTGGAGACGGAAGTCAGGGGCTCACACTAGCGAGACTTACTGGAGACGGAAGTCAGGGGCACCCACTAGCGAGACTTACTGGAGACGGAAAGTCAGGGGCTCACACTAGCTAGACTTACTGGAGACGGAAAGTCAGGGGCTCACACTAGCTAGACTTACTGGAGATGGAAAGTCAGGGGCTCACACTAGCTAGACTTACTGGAGACGGAAAGTCAGGGGCTCACACTAGCTAGACTTACTGGAGACGGAAAGTCAGGGGCTCACACTAGCTAGACTTACTGGAGACGGAAAGTCAGGGGCTCACACTAGCTAGACTTACTGGAGACGGAAAGTCAGGGGCTCACACTAGCTAGACTTACTGGAGACGGAAGTCAGGGGCTCACACTAGCGAGACTTACTGGAGACGGAAGTCAGGGGCTCACACTAGCGAGACTTACTGGAGACGGAAGTCAGGGGCTCCCACTAGCGAGACTTACTGGAGACGGAAGTCAGGGGCTCCCACTAGCGAGACTTACTGGAGACGGAAAGTCAGGGGCTAACACTAGCTAGACTTACTGGAGAAGGAGGTCAGCGGCTCACACTAGCTAGACTTACTGGAGATGGAAGTCAGGGACTCACACTAGCTAGACTTACTGGAGATGGAAATCAGGGGCTCACACTAGCTAGACTCACTGGAGAGGGAGGAGCATTTTATTCCCTGCTTTTACAAAGTTAAGAGGCAGCAGATTACAGTGGGTGAATGGCTGACATTGAAGTGAAAGAAAATTGGAAGTCTAGGCAGATTAAGGCGGGCAGGAAATCTGTATAATCGTTTAGCTGAATTGACCTCCGTTTCAAAGGCTGACCTTTCGTTTAAATGTTTAATTGTGACAGCACTATTGAACATCCGGCAAATAACTGCACATTAATCAATATTTTGCAAAGATCTCCTCCATTGATGACACAGTGTTTTGGGTGTCTTACCTTTCCTTTGATAAAATAAGATGTAGACATTTTCTGCATCCTCCAGAGACGGCTGCCTCTCCTCTATGGTTTCATCATTGCAGTATTGCCATGAACCAGTGATAGGGTTCTTTACATAACAGGTGTAATGACCTGCATTGACTCCTGAAATGAAAGTCATTTATAGGAAATATTATTCATTTAAAATGTAAAATGCAATGTGATAACTAATCTGCATTCCTAAAACATCGATGCACAATGAATGACTCAAAAATCATACTGAACACTTCAATGTTATTCTAACCCTCATTTTTACTCTACCACTACCTTAACACAAACTTACAGTTCTAGTATATGTAGTTTGCATTGCGTTAGAATCATCACACAGATCACTTAACTAACCTAGTGTTGTCAAAAGGGGTCAGATAGAGGGAGACACTCACATTCTGTGAGCTGTGATAAATCCAAAATAAATTTAAAAAAAAAAAAAATCATCCTTACCTCCAAAATGACAGACAGCACTTTGAAGATCATAAACCAGCGAACAGTCGGGACCCATGAACTCCGAGAAAGTGAGGTCTTCGATCGGAAAGATAACTTTATTGTCCAGCTTTGTGCTGGTGAATTGGTGAAAAACAAATCTGAAAAGGAGAAAAAGAGGGAAAACATGATGCCATAAAATCAGCAGTACTTTCACAGTTAGTATTAAAAACTAAACACATACATCGGCAGTTAGGATACTTGAATATCAATGTACCAATGTTTATTCTATGCTCCTTATTGCTGAACAAACAGGTCATTGACCATTTCAGGTTTACGACTACAGGCTAGCCTTTTGTACAATGACTTGATGTATTTTACTCCAAACTGGTTACTATACAGGAACATCTAATACCCTCAACATTTTACCAGGCTAGCATAAGCTTTACAATGGTGCCCAAAGCAAACCCAAGAAGAAATAGGGGCAATTTGCCAAGAATATGACACACATGCGGCGAGCCACTGCTCTGTGTTAAATGTACCAATCAAAGGTAAATTACAAATATCTCAACCTATTAATGAATCATGGATATGTCTATGCAAAAATCTAGGTTCACAGTTCGTAATGATTGGAAGATCTTTAATATTCCATAAAATATTTCCTCTCCATGTTTGAGTTTTGGTAAAGGCTCTTACATTCTAACTTTCAGTCATCCTTAATAGTAATTTCATCTAAAATTCTCACTACTCAGAGTTTGGAAGGCCGCTGAGAGCTAGGTCTCAAATAAAGCCTGTTTGGAGACAATTGCTTTTTCTTAAGAGATCAAAGTCAGTCAACAAGTGTCAGTGTTAAATCCCACCTTCACTGAAAAGTAATGAAACTCAATAAACAGAGAGAATCCTTGACTACCATGCTTCTCAGAATCATTAAACTCTTAGCTCAGGGTCCAAACATATTTCTGAAAATTGAGCTCTTTTCAAGGAAGAACTTTTTGTTTTTCAAGGACACAAGGCCTTATTTAAAACACTACTTCAAGCCACAAAAATTCAAGCACTTTTCAAGAACTTTGACACAAATGAAATAAGTTCAAGCACTTTTTCAATGACAGAGTAAAATTCGAGTTCTTTCATGGGGCCCATACCAACCCTGTAACCTTCTCATCCACCTCATGTCTGTGCTACTCCCTTACCTCATGTGAACAAGATGTATACTCTTTAGAGGTAACAAAGTAAATTGAAAAACAAGTTACGACCACACGTACCTCTTGAGGTACACTATGAGCGTGTTGGGGAACTTCTGGATGGCAATCGTCTTCATGGCCTGCTGGTGTTGTTTGCACTCTGGACAAAACCAGGGATTGCAGTCATCCAATTCCTCACTGGTGAAAGTTCAAAATGGAATATCAAGAAAAACCGTGCATGTCACACATGAGAGATCTGGCACACACAAACCATGGCTAAATTCCCATATACTTAAAGTACAGCAGAGTAGTTTCTGTGTGTACCGTCTATGCAGAAGCAATGACACAACAACTTGCATACCTGTGCAAATATACACTGAGTCTGTGTAAGTCTGTAGTCAGCATAACCTGTGCTGCTGCACTTACTTTCACGTGTTTCCACTAAAATGTCAATAACTTGACTTAGTAGCATCATTGGAGGGCAATATGACTGGATTTATGGTTCAAATGAGGTCAAATGAGGTCAACTGGGATCAAATGAGGTCATCATATGCACTTCGCATAGACGAACAAAACTTTCCATAACACCATCCCCTTAAAATATTTTGTTGGTGAGATATCAATAAAACATCACTTTCCAACCTTTTGACCCTTTCATATAAATGAGATTAATATTACTGTATTTTCTCTACCTACGAATCTATCTTATCCTGCAATTATGTCACCGTTTGAGTTAAGCAACAGCAGTTACAGCAACTCACAGAGAAATTCACTTTCTTTGCCTCTGGTTATCCCAAATGACCTTTGACCTCCACCAAAAACAATAGGGAATATCTACTCAATATCATACATGTACACACCAACTTTGAAAAACATCCATCACTTGCTTATTGATTTATCGTGTAATATAACTTGCATTCTTATCCATCACATACACACACACAAACACATGCCACAGCGACTGCATAAGTTCCTTTGCTACCGCAAGCAACCAAAAATCAATCATTTTCATGGAAGAACTTTTCAAGGACTCAAAACCCCTTACTCCATAAATATATTTTCCACATTTTTACGCAAACTTCAGGTTGACACGAAACAAAACTGGGCCTGGTTCAAACTTTGGTTGGAGTAAAAATTGATAATAATATGTCAACTCATGAGAATTCAAGCACTTTTCAAGGACTCCAACACAAGAGAACACAATTCAAGCACTTTTAAAATCCTGAAAATAACAGGTTTAAATTTGAGTACTTTAAAGATTTTCAGGACCAAAAGCCCTGAAGAAACTGCAGTGCTGGCCAATACAAAGAATCCTTACTAAAATGAAGTAAAAGCTTTGCCAACAGTCTACTTGAATACCTCCCACCAAATCATTTGCATCTCTTCACCACCTTTTGCACAGCAGCCATCTGTTTAAATGATGATACTGATGTGGTAGCAGCACTGATGTGTTCAAGTTTATTTGAATCAGAACCATTGTGTATCTACATCCCATTGGAAGCAGACTTATGCCAGTGGACCTCTTCACGCATCTCAAGTTATTGGAGACTGAGATCTGAAAACTCTCCAACTCTCTTTTATTTTCTCCTCTGTGGCCAAATCAAAAGGATCCCCTAGATTCCATATTTTACAGCACTGTATTGTTACCCTTCTAGCAAGCCACTATATATAATCCCTTTAGCAACAAACAATGGACCTAACTTGATTGCATTGTTACATTTTCTAACAAGTCAATATTTACCCTCCTCCCAGAGACTACCAAATGGACCTACCTTGCTGTGAAAGCTCTGAAGCAGTCCTGTAAAGTGATGGGATCATTACTCTCCAGATGATCCATGGTCTCGTGATCCACGGACCGGGTGGCTTCCTCCATAGCTTCCAGTGTCAAGTCGTAGAAGCACACCGTGAGATGATCGTCAGGGGAGAGCGTGATGTCCACCTCTCTGGCCAGATGGCAACCAGAGCAGTGAAGGTCGTATGAACACCTGGAACAGCGCATCCCCTTTAATTCACAAAAGAAAAAGTGTGGGGGAATTCACTTTGAATTGACTTTAAACTGGTGAATACAGATTCGGGCACGCAATCAGGAAGATGCCGATTGCTGGTTATGTATACCGCCTGGCTATAAAAAACTGACAACAGACTTTGAAATGTTGTACGTTTGCCAAATTACTTCAAAATCACAACGAGGGAGTATTTTTGGTTGAAAACCCTACTAATTTTTACAAATCTGATAGGAATTTGTGCCGTTCATGATCACATTTTGTCCAGAGACAATGTGGCACCTCACCTGGCTGTCAGTAAGGGCAACTGCAAACTCTGCAGTCACCGGGGCGATGGTCTCCAGCTGAGAGAAAAGGTCTTCGCCGCTGACTTTGTTCAGAATGTAAAGGACATTAGGATGACCGAACTGTGTCATCTGAAGGCAAAAGAAACAATGTGTTATATGACAGTTTGAATAGACACAAGATGATTTAGTGGCCATCCATCGCATAATTAACTGGTTCACTTTGACTATACAGGCAAATAAATCAAAAATAAAATCATTTTTCACCTGGTAACACACTAATAACACAATTTCCTTCACCAAGTTGTACCAAACTAATTGAATTATTAAGAAAAAGTTACGCTTATGCTAGTGTTACATGGACAAGCCTTGGACAGGGTTAGGGAAAGGTTCGAGTAGATGCATGTATGCTACAAGACTACGCCTGGAGATAGACACACGATGCTGTCTGCTCCTTCCAATTTATTAACTACACAACAGCACAAAGGACACTACATGTACAATGACCAAATCAAGACAAGAAAATACAAAACAAACTACATACACATAACCTAATCAACATGACAAAGAATAGTAGTCCAAGACTGTATGAGCTGAAAAAGAGAGATAGAACTAATTCAACTCTTATTACGCTCGGTGATTTTTTTCCAGTGAGTCGTTCACTTAATTTTGTGGTCACTACGACTAGCTGCTTCATCGGTGGTGATTTCAGGTCTGGTTTGAAAAGTTCACTCCTTGGTGACTATATCATTACATCCAGACATAAATTGCCAAATATGTTCCTTTCACTAAACGAGTAATGTTGTTCCACAGTCTTTCTATTCCCTTTGGAGTCCCAAAGGAGACATTTTGATCACTTGCAATGACACACCTATCACATAATTTACTAGAAATAGCAACAGCCCTATGCAACTTGAGCAAATTACTTCACTTAGGTAATCAACAGACTATGGAAAGCGTCTAATTATCCTCTAGCATTCACTCAGTACGAGATACAACAAAGCTTTCACTTTGGAAATAATGTATTTTTACATGGTTTTCATAGTTTGACCACTGCAGATTTCTATTGATCTTTGACCAACCTAAAAGCAGACTTCTTGAAATCAGTGTGCTTTATCAAAATTGTAATATGACAACACTCCAAACTTCTATCCTTGTGTGTACAAGGTTTTCTTATCTTGACCTCACTGACCTTTGACCTCCACCAGAACTGCAGGGTTCTTATTCACAATATGGCTTATATACATACCAAATATGAGATCAGTTCAAACTTCCTGAGATAACATGGTAACAAGCAACACGTCATAACACACACACACACAAAATCCATAATGTTCTGTAAGGATTATCATCTACCCAAAAACTACCAACTTTCTGTTAACATAGCACTGATCAAACCATTTCATTTTTAGAATCCTCAAACTTTTTGAAAGTCCAGAGAATAGACACTTTGTTCACTGGCAATCAGCCTGAGATAATCTTCTATTACACAGCTGCATTTCCAGAAAATGTTGAAACATGTCGATAATACAGAACACAGCCAAAGGAAAATCATTTACCAGTGACTTGCAATCCTCTCAAAGAAAGTTGTATGGAAGCATTAATGGTTTTGACATCACAGGTGCAGTCACTGTGTGAAAACATTCTCTGCGACAGTGTGCGGTTAACGTAACTCTAGGGAAATATATTCTGAGGGAGGCCAATCTGATGCTTACCTTTCTCTCTCCATTTTCCACCCAGTCATTTCTGAATTGTACTGGAAGCAGTAAAACCCGGAGGAGAGGCAGTGAGCTGACGGCTGGCATCATGGGCACAAAATCTGTGCCGGGGTTCATGTCAGCACGACACACCTGACGAGACACAGGGGAAAGACAAAACAAGAGACAAATTGAAGGACACTCTTTTGCAAGTATGTGACATCTACAGTCTGGGAATTTTTTCTCGAAGGGCCCAAGGCACCATATAACACAACTGCCTTTTGGTTTTTACTGCCAGATCCGTCATGGCTCTTGTTCAGGTTTACAGTGAACAGCATCCCCAAAATGGAGTTAATGCTAGTAGTTTCTGGACTGTGGTTTAGGTCACATGTTGCACTAGTGTTCTGAAGGATACATCACTCCTATCAGCCTACACAGTAGTCTGAATAAAGAACCATCAATGTAATTGATATGAGTATTCTGAAGCAACATGTCCGCCCTCCTGATATTTTTTACACAACTGCTTCAACAAATTGACCAGTAACTAACTATTTAACGCAGTCTGTTCTTGCTGTAATGTTGACATTAAACCCATTCTTCTAGCAGTCAGTTAATTGCTTGACCTATTAGCCATCAAATTCAGACCTGCTAGTTAATCAGCTGACCAAGAGATTTTGAGACATAGTATAAACTCTCTGATATGACTTTCCACGAAAAATGAGCATCATTGAGGCATAATGAGAATAGGTCAGGTTTTATGCGAGTCAGAGGTAGCAGAAAAGAGTTTTAACTTAATATTACGCATATCTTTCACAACAGACTCACCGGACAAGATATCGTCTCTTCACCATAATGTTTCTTCGTTCTCTGTGAGCAAACAATAAAATAAACTTTGCTTAAAGCAGGTAACCAGTTTTCAGGACTAAGCACTAAAATAATGCAAAATGTACTTTAATATCTCCTTTAACTGGCGATTTTCACTTACGTCAGACTTGAGAAGTCATTTTGCATGATAAAGACTGATCGTTTTAAACTTCTTGTATTATGGAGAAACTGTAAGAGGCAGGAGATACATCACTAATTAAAATTTCTTCTGTAGTGAGAATAATGTCATACATATTTTGACTTGTTATGGTAAAAGCACAGCTGCGATGAAAGGTTTGTATGACTAGGCTTACTTGTTTTGGTAAAATGGAATTGTCCATCCTTCACAAAATTAATATTTCACAAACAAACAGACAAACTACCACACTGAAATACAAACTATTACATTGTATGTCAAGAGGCACTTAAAAGCACAAGCAAATACTCTGTGAGGCAGGGTTGTAGCTAGACAGACTGGTGTGGTGATTGTTTTGAAAAATGGTTGTGGCTAATTTGTGGACAGTGGAAAGCGAAGTGAGCTTATGAGCACAATAAGCCAACTTAGTGTGGAGTTCAGGGGTTCTTTAAGGGCCCATGGTGTGATTTGAGGGGACTTGAAGGGTCCAAATTTCCTGTGTTTTAGTTGATTTTCATAGCTCTGAGGCTCTCCTCAGCTTGTATTTTGCTAGAGGAAAGTCTCTGGTCAAAGGCAATTTAACAGTATAGTGGTAGTCGTGATGTGCTAACCATGGTCAGTATCTGTGTGTTTGTCTCTTTGTTGTGGCCAGCTAACGTGAGTACTGGCTAGAGACAACCACCTCAGTTTACGACAGTAACAACCCTCCTCTGAGGTCTTTACATACCTAACTCACTTGCTACACATTCACAACAATTCCTACGATCAATACTCACGCTGACACACTGGTGGCATAGCTTCCCTTGGCATATTGCATGCATCAGCAATTGGTCTATTGGCATTTCTTCTAAGCAAATCACACAGACGTGCCAGTTGGCATTCAGCTCGTCCCTGATATCGCTGACCTCCCCATGATCGCCGACCTCGGTCTTAACGTCATCGTTGTCGTCTCCGTCACACCTTGGAACGACCGAACCTACCGCGCCAGCAATGAATGCTTTGTCCATTTCCTGAGTGGTAGGAGCAGCCGCTCCACTGTCACCGACGTGACTCACCTCTGCCTCCGACTGTTCCTGCCATCCAGACGATGTGTCCTGTGTTGAGTCATTGGAGGTGATTGGAGTGGGTCTCTCCTGACTGGAGTCAACGGGTTCCTCCTGTGAGTCCATTCTAAATGTTGGTACACTACTGAATACACTGTCATCACCGTTTGTCTGGTGCTGTTGTCCAATGCTGACTGTACTATCTGGCTCCACTGCTGCAGCTATGCTCTCCTGCTCCTTGCTGTTCTCACAAGTGAACTTTGGTTTATCCTCTGATGAGGTCGTGACCTCTGACCCCAGCATATCCCATTCATTACTGCACTCAAATCCAGACCCAGCGTACTGTGATGGACCCAAAGTGGCAAAATCTGACGAAGAAGATATGGTGCAGGAATCTGTTGCTTCATATGCAGAGGCTTGGCTGAGATTGACAGATAGGCTGGTCCCATCTGAGAGGTCAGAGGTCATTGCCATAGTCACACAAGGCTTGTAGTCAATCTCAAATGCGTAGATGAGGCGAAATCCACTGTTGACATACTGAAGCTGTAAACCATCTTCCTGTTAAGTGACGTGAAACCAAAGGATAAAACTCTTGGAGAATTTGCAAACCATAAACAACATTACAGCAGTTGCAACTAACAGAAACAAATAACACAAGGCATAAGACAATTTGACTGCTTGGTTGTTGACGACCATAACTCTACTTCTGTTTGGTAACAGTTGGGAATCAATGTCACAAGAGAGATAAAGAATATTTGACTTTCCATTGACACCTTTATATGATCTTAGAAATGGTCAAGTGCATAATAATGATAAAGTACGAAATCTTTATGAGGTTTTGAGAAAGGGCTGAGAGCATTTAATGTTGGCTTCTAGTCTTCAACAGCTATGTATGTTATTGGTATTCCTTCTGCCAATGTACATTTTGAATATATCAATGATATACCACTTATCATTCAATAGTATGACCAATGAACCTCTGGAATACAAAACACGAATAAACTAAGATCAAACCAAAACAAGGGAGATGAAACAAAGACAGCAAGGATGGAAACATAAAAACACATATGTGATTGTGATGTCACCATGACAACTAAGAAGAAACCATAACAAAATAAAAACATGATAAAGATGAAACCATGCTGGAACCATGACAACAAAGATGAAAACATAACAACGAGGATGAGACCATGACGGAGCCATAGCCACAAAGAAGGGAACATCACAACATATATGAGACTACAATTGAACCATGACAACAAATTTGAAAGGATAATGGAACCTTGACTACAGAGATGTAAGCACAATAACATACATGGAAACATTAATATTGCAACACAAATGAGAGTGTGATGAGGACAGGACATCAAAGAAGGAAAGCATGATGCATGACAAAGAGATGGAAACAAGACCCTGATGAGCTCTGTGGTTCCTTGTGTGAAGATTATTTTAACTATTTGGAGCTTCAACAAAAGGTTTTGAATACCCAAACATTATGACCAAATGCAGTTTCTACAGTAGTGCTCTTCACACAGATGGTGTTGGCAGTGCAACTACTGTATCACTGTCCACTACGAACCAAGATAAATTTGCAGCTTCATATGAAACAAACTGTCCTCCTTCAAGACAGCTTGGCATTCATTCATTCCACCACCCAATAAATAATGACCAGTCCATGATGACTTGGATGTCAAATTATAGTTAACATTGACAATTTCACTTTGATTTACAGCAACTTCTTCTCAGTCTCTGTCAACTGACAGTGATAATATACCCGTAGTTCACCCCTGGTTTTACTCAAGCAGACTAGGCTCGTCAGTCATGAGTTGTCACTTAGAAGTATGGTGACATTAGTGCTAGTTCCCATGTGCAAAATCTCTTTTACTTCATTGCAGTTCAGAATTTGTGATGGCATTGATATAGTCAAGAACTTTGCAATATTCTTGAGTATGCTCACTCATAATCCATTCATTCATATCAGAGAAATGTGCCTAAATGTGAAACAAAGGACAGAATTTGCAAATAAAAGAGAGGTCTATTTCTTTGCTACCACACTATTTTGAGGCACCATATAATGGTGAGATGTCCCACTAAGTACTAATCTGAAAACCTTAAAGTGATTGAGTGTCTACTGAAAAAACAAAAAGATAAGATAATGTTTGATCTTAACTTTTTCTTTATTTTTAAATGTACACGGGAGGTTGTACATGAACGAACTATGTCTTTCAACGGAGGAAAATGACAGTAACTACTTCGAAAAGCAAGTGGATTGGCATAAAAACAGTAAAAAACAGAAATCATATTTGAAAATTAACAGTTCTTAATATAACCGCCTACATAATGAATATGCAACAGTGCAGGTCTCACTAGTGATCAAAAACATACTACTCAAATTGACGCTCCTTGGTAGGTATCGGGAGTTGTAGTATTTGGTCAAAGGAAACACTGTATTTACGAATAACCTATGAACTGAACACAACCTTGCCCGTAGCATCGGCGATCCTGAGTTGGTAACTAAATATTCAATACTAGTATACTTCCCATTGGCTTGCTCAAAGAAGCACACCGTTGATTTGAATAAAAACTGTCAACCACTACATTATCCTATTCTACACTTTTTGTCGATATGTTAGAAGAATTTGAAATCATATGGCAAAATTAACCCACTGAAACCTATTTATTTTCCCAGATTGTCTGAATCTTGTAATTAAAAGCCTTGCCAAAATTTGGGAGATGAAAGTTCAATGTTTTTACTTTTTGCCTATGCATGCAATCACTTTAACATTGTTTCATGCAATCTGTAGAAAAACCATCACTTTGCACAATGCAATAATTTATGGTCAACATTGACAAACATTTCACACTGTAAGGCAAAATATGAAGAAAAGCATTAATTCATAAAATGGTCCATGTGAACCCATATGGGACCAAAATCTCTGAAAAACCTGAAGGAACCACTGCCATAGTAGTAATGTGACACAATTTCAATGTACTGCTACACAATTTGTAGGAGAACAAGCCTTTTGCATGATTTCATAAAATGGCCCATATGAGCCCATTTGGCCCTGGAGCCCCAAATCCCGAAAACATCCCAGGTTCCACGACCACGATGCTAATTTGATGAACATTTCACATTGTAAAGTAAAAGATGCAGAGAAGAGTCATTTGCATGACTTCATAAAATGGCCCATATGAGACCAATAATTCTGAAAAACCTGAAGGAACCACTACCATAGTGGTAATGGCACACATTTTCAATGCAATGCTATACAATCTGTAGCAGGAGTGGCATTTTGCACGATTTCGAAAAATGGTCCATATGACTCACTGGACCCCACAATCTTGAATGCACCAAAGGCCCACTACCATATGCATCCATATACCAAGTATAAACTTTGTCTATGCTTTCTAGTTTGAGATATCGTGCTCAAAAGTTTTCAGATTTTTGACCCCAGTCCCCCAGATGACCTTTGACCTCCGCCAAAAACAATAAGGCACTCCTTCTCAATATGGCGAACCTACGTTCCAAGTTTGACTTTCATACGACTTCCGCTATTGAGTTAGAGTGTACCCAAGTGTCACAGACACACAGAGTTTTGCCCCCAGACGACCTTTGACCTCAACCACAAACAAGAAGGCCCACCTTCTCAATATGTCAAACATACATACCAAGTTTGACTTTCATCCGGCTTTCCCTTATTGAGCCGAAGCAAGAGTCACAGACATACACACATATGCCAACCTGACGGCACAGGTGCCTTTGCTGATGCAAGGAACCAAAAATTACAACACAGGTGAGACCATAATGGGACCATGGTAACAAAGATGAAACCATGGCAACAAATATTCAAACAACAACCTTAGGAGAGACTATGATAAAGCCATGGCAACAGAGAAAAAAAAACATTGATGGAACCATGACAACAAAAATGGAAACACTGAAATATAGATGAAGACCATGAAAACAAAAATGAAATTTTACCAGTATTCTTGAGATGTGACAATCCAATCCCTCTGCTAGGACAATCTCTCGTCCAGAAATTTCACCATAGAGGGTATAGAGAAGAGTCCTTCTGAGTTCTGTGACCGTGTCTGTTTTATTGAGTACAACTGCATACCTGATTGGGGTTTGTCCACGACTCCCCACGAACGTTATCACTAGAGATGAGAAGAAGATATTCATGTTTCAAATGGAAGCTGTTGGCCTGCTGGCAAAAGTCTTCTGCAGGGTACAATTTTGTTGGTATGTTTAAGTTCCCATTGCTGCCAATTTTAGTGCCTTCAAGAGTCGCACTTGCTATTCCAGCCTAGTTGAGCCCAAATTTGTAAATCAGCAGTAGGCTGCTTGTTCAGTACATCTGAAATAGCTGTTCACACAGCTATTCCTAGTTAATGTCCTGGATGAATCAAAGGAACACTTTGGGCATCAACTTTTCCAAGACCAACAGCAGAATTTAGCGAATTAAGTGATAGATACATCTTTGATCGCGTAACTGTTTGTCAATGTGATAAAACATCAAACTGAATGTTTCTGATTACATCAGCTACTCTTCCCAGGGTTTGTACACTTTTCTGAGGATAAACATCGAGCACACTTCAAGGTAAAACTTTTGTTCTTCCAAGGACATCAAACATTCATTTCGACCAAATTTTAATACATAATCTGGGTCCAAACATTTGCTGAAGATAATAATTAAGTAAAAATGTATAGTAATATTTCAAATCGCTAAAATTCAAGCACTTTACCAGGACTTCAAATGCAAAAGAACATATTTGTGTACTTCCAAGACCTCAAAACGATGGGTTTAACTTTAAAGCCCACAACTGTACTCACCAAATTGTTTTTCCATGGCTCGAGGCAAAGGCACAGAGAGATACATAAATGGTTCATATATGATGGACACATGACCACAAACTTTACAAATAACCTGAAAAAGAGAACACAGCAAAAAAAAAAAAAAAAAAAAAAAAAAAGGGGGTTAAAAAACATTTTACGTACATCTTACATGATAGTACCATCTCAGTAGTTCTACTGTTTAGTTGTATTATCTAAGTCAACTCTAAAATTCATCATTGGTAGTCATGGTCAGAAAAAGCCAGGTGAGGAGAAAAATGAGGCTGGATATAGCATAATTAGTAAGCAACTACAGAGATATGCAGAGAGGTCTTCAAGGTTCCCCATTGTCCCAAGTTGGAGTCGAGCAAAACATCTGGCCCCCTGCCTTCTTGAAAAAAGAACCCCATACTGCCATGTGCACAGTTGCTTCAGGCTAAAGCTCCTCCATGGCCTATTCTTCCACGAGATGATTAAAAACCTGACACTGACCGTGCTTTTGAGTTGGCCGTGAAAATTATCCACTATTACAGATTCGTTGTTCCGGAGATAATCGTCCCACTGCTTCTCCCCTTCCTGGTTTTTCTCAAAACTGGTCGAGGGTTTCTCCAGCTCCAGAGAGGAGAGATGTTCTTTATTATTGGGAATGAATTCCCTCTGAGGCTGGCCTTCCTCTGTCATATTTGCAGCATCTTCTTTGAGCAGGCAAGCTCTCTTCATATTGTTGGCACTAGTGGTACTGGAAGGCATATGTTCCAGCTTCGAGGAGATCAGGTCTTCATTTTTCTTTGTTAGGAATGTTTCTGAGAGATTGGCAGCTGATGAGTCACACCCCTGAGTTTCACTGTCTAGTTCCTGCTTCAACCGCCTGCTCAGGGTCTCCAGACCCAGCTGGTCCGCCTCCCGGTCGTAGCCCACGCTGTCGTCCCCGGAGCCTCGGACAACGTAGTCGTGAAAGTTAGCTGATACCACATTGGACGGTTTGTCGAATATTGCGTCTGCTTCCACAGAGTCCATTTTCATCCTCTTAGTACTTTCCTGCTCATCGGTGCTCGATGAACACTCCAGAGTGTTCACTGCGGCATCTCTTGACTTGCTGTTAAGGCTGCAGCCATGAGCCCTCGACTTCCTCGCTGCTATTACGTTCGTCTTTTTGTTCTTCACAGGGGACTTTTGGAAACTGTTTTCAGTTCTCCCTCTGAGGGAAAGCCTTTCAGCTTTTGACAGCTTCTTCTTCGGAAACTTGTCACTGCCAGTTGCCAATGGCAATGATATTTCATTCTCCTGCAGCATGTTTGTGTTCAAGGTCTTGACATCCTTCATATAAAATTCCTCTATGCTCGGCAGACGGACCGGGTCCTTCAACCTCTCTGCCGTGTTCCCCTGGAGGCTGTCCGCCGCCGTCGTGGGGGGTTCTCTGTCGCTGCAGCACTGTGTATTTGGATTCCTGTTGTTAATAGGTTCGTCTTTCACTGAGTCTAACTCCAGGGCTTCAAGTTCACTGAGTTTGGAGGACGACGCCTCCGAGGCATAGTGTGAATCATCAGATTCCTCGGAGAGGTCTGTGGCAGGAGAGACCACCTTACCTTGCCTTGCATTCCAGTTTAACTCCTGGTGGAGTGAATCCAAAAGGAGGGCAAGAAATTCTTGACCATCATGCTGTAAAAAACAGGAGAACAACTTTTTGCCTTAATTTCTTTTTGTAAATAAATGTAGGCCATCTATCTTTTACAGGCATGCACATATCTTTTGACAGAGTTCTATTGTCAGCACACATTAGTTGGTGGTAATATTGATACACAGTCTAGCACATTGTTACCATTTTTCTTTTAAGTGGGGGAGCAAGGACAGGTAGGTTCATTGCTGAGACCACTGCCACTCTTTGGTTGTAAACAATCATGTAAACATGCAGAATGAGCATGTAATTTCCCTAATTTCATACACGTTTTCCTGTTGGCAACTGGCAAGTAAGAACTCGACCCACCTGACGATAATCTTTAAATTGGCCATGCACAGAGCCCAATTTCTCTTTGAAGTCCAACGGATGAAGGACAGCATATTGACCTTCCCATACTTTGGTCAGCAGCTCCACAAACCTGCCCGTAAGCGTTTCCGGTGGGAAGCTGCAGTTGCCAAGGAGACTGTGGCAGAGATATGAATTATGCATGAGGCACTGCAGACCAGAGTTCATGAAGCAAGTGTTCCCCATATTCTGAAGTCCACTTTGTCCGGGCTGCACAGACGCGTCTACGGATAAAAAAAAACATGAACCCATTATATAGCAGGTAGATATCTTCTAGATGACTTTTCCCAAATTTATTTTTTCAATTTCAATTTCACACAGATGTCAGAAAACTAAATACAAATGTGTGATGGAAGGAGAGGTGAATGGTGCAGCAGCCGGTGTTTTACATGAGTGGTCTAAGGAGGTGACTTGCCACTGAAATAGCAACAAAAATTCCAACCCCCCCAAAAAAAAAGCTCTTCTAAGCCAAAGAAAAAACTTACAATGGGCTGCAATTTCTAAATGGAGCAAGAAACTGTCTCCAAGTAGCAACATTTTGCATCATTTAGTGTCTCAATTATCCAATGTTCTAAAGGTGAGAACGCCCTCTTGGAGATCTCAGGAGAACACTGGAAACACATTTCTGAAGGGTGTAATCCTTGATCAGTCTCCCTGAAATTACTGCGATCTTGTGGCGACTGAAACATGCTACAACGACAGCATATGGTAAGATGATAACAGCATGGAGTTGTATCAGCTAGTTCAACCAATCGTGGAGAAGACAATTCTTGTTAGTTTCCACCTTGCGATACACATTTCAAAGTAGCCCTTTGGCACTGTTTCAATCTTACAATATAGGACATGTATAGGAGAGTTAACTGTTCGAAAAAAGGTTGAATGTAAATTCTTAACTTATGGCTATTTCTGTTTCCTACAAGTTCTGTGGATATGACCTTGTCTTCAACACCAATTGACATCAACGACCAAGGACAGGCACTTTCCATTCATTCCTATCAAACCGTAGCTACGTCTTCAGAGACTGCTGATATTATTTCAATGTATACAGCATAACCTGTGATGATACTGAACAACAATGTCCTTTCTGTGTGGCTTGCCAAGTAACTCAAGAATGCAAGGGTGGATTGAAGAAGCCCTGAAAGGTGGAGCTCATCCAAACTTGCAAGAATGAGTATGCCAGTGTAAAAACTAACCATCAGAATGGAAATATGGGTACATTCTTAAGTGTGAACAAGGCAATGGCTTCCTCGACGTGCAAAGCTACTGTATCAACCAGCTGTTCTGTGCAGACACATACAACACCACATACAGAGTGTTCAAAGTTTAAAAATAAGTAGCAACAGATGCTGACTGCCAACAGGTTCTGTTGGTAAATCAGCAGAAAATGAGATATAACTGAGTCATACCTTTGATATCAGCATTTATGCCAGGTGTTGGTTCATCATAGGAGGCCATGAATGAATGAGGCACTGGACTGTTTGAAGGAACTAAGTAACACAGAAATTAACCAAAAGTCAATCAATAACAGCAAAATCTGACAGCCCAAGGTGGTAACTAACACACTATAGATAAAGCACATCCAATATTATTGCTAGTCATGACTATCAAAGTGCAACATGATATACCCAAATGTATAAAGATTTGTAGTAGCCTACAGTAGCCAGGTACTAAGAAGTATAAACTATAGGCCAGGATGGCATAAGGTACGTACTATAAAGTCACTAAACAGTTAAATTTTGTACTCTTCCGATAATCATAGTCATATAAGTTTCTCACTACTTTCCTACTGACAAGAACAGTATGGTGTGGATTCCTGGTCACCATACATGTGGAAGCACTGTTAACTCTTTAAACAAATGTATTCAAATTTCAAGGGCAAATTTTTATATGAAAATAATAGTTTAACAACTAAGTGATATCATGACCACTGAAAACTTGCTCAAAGGTATTAACTTAAGGAAACATGTAACAGACTGTAAAATTAATGGCAACATACAACAAACACATCAACTTTCACTTACAGTAGTGAAGGAGGTGAACAAGAACTCATCACAATTGATGCATTTTGCGGACAGGTAAAAAAGGAATGGCAAGACTCCCTTAACAGTATTCCACAGAAAAATGAAACATCTCACCATTCTCCACACTGTTTCCAGCCTCCAAGCCAGGAAGGTGGGGTCCATAGATGGGGCCCACATGGCCATGTTCGCTCTCTGATGGCAGGAAGTCCATGACCTCTGTGTCCATGCCATGGGCACTGGATGTGTTGGCTGACTGCAGCAAGCTCACTAGGGCTTCGTTGTCTTCGTCCATCACGTCATCGATAAGCAAATGACATTGGTAGAAGAAACGAATAGTACACTTGAGGTGTAACACCCTCTCCCTATCAATATCTGAAATGACAACATTAAACTGACACAGTGAATGAGGTTGAACAATGAACATCATACTGCACCAAAAAAACTCAATGCGTGAAAGCACTGCACAATACAGTACAGTACAAGCAGTTTAAGATTGTACTAACTACCAAGAGATGGCATTTCAGTAGATTGTTGGCAACTGTCAATTAAAGGTTAATCAACGCCGGACCGTGCATTATCTGTAGGATAATATGCGCTACTGCTATGTATGCTATCGCTGGATGCACTTGGGCATTGCCTTGAACGTCGCTTGCATTACAGTAAGCCTAAGAGTGTATCAAGTGTGGATAATGCTTGGTCCAAAGTTGATTAACCTTGTTCATACATACAGAACAAAATTCTGAAAAAAAGATGAAATAAAACAGAATTATTTGGTTCAAAAATAACCACATTTTTATCAAAACTGAACCCCCAGAAAAGATAAACAAGATTCACAACAATTTTCATGTGCAATACACAAAGTAGCACTTAGACAAAATAAATAACATTGCATACACAGCAACAACATGCTAATGCGTTTCAGTTTGCACTCAACTATCAGTGAAGTGTGTATGTATGTTGTAGAGTGCTTGTCATATAAAGTGTTAGCATGCTGTGGTTCAGTGTTCATGTGCCTGTTCACTGAGCACTTACAAAGCTTTGTTTTCCTCATCAAGTAATCAAATTGTTGGAAGTTGCCTAGGATTAACTAAACTGATCTTTGATAGAGACAGTTGCAGATTTTTGAGTGTTACATTCAATCTTGAACATGTTACAAAGCAACATTCATAAACTTGAGTCCTGGAGAAAAAGAGTGAAACATGCAATTTAATGAAGATAAATGTTCACTATTACATTTTGGGTATGATGACCTAAACAGTAACTATGTTATGAATGGTAAACCCCTTACAAACAAGACGTTTGAAAAAGACTTGGGAATTGCAGTATTGAAGAATTTTTAACAAAAAGAGGGCACTCAAAGAAAATCAAATCTGAACATGCAAGATACTAGAAATCTTGGAATAAGCTACATGAACATGCAGTCTCTGCAACCTCAATTATTGGATTAAAAACCTACATGGACCAGCACAGTAGGGTGTCTTCAAGAGGGCAAGCTTCCCCTCCATTGAGAGGTTATGCTATTTACTGTAGAATAACCTCACCAGCAATTTCAAACCAACGTAAAGGCAAACGCCCACTACAAACGCCAACTATTGTTAAGCAACCCCAACGCAATCAGGTGCGCACATAACAATGAACACACATCGCGAATGCGTAAACAGATCGGCTGGGTGCAATGTCAGTCCGATAAATGTATCACTTCAGTAAAGAAGTACTGGTCAGAAGTGCAGCGCAAAGTTGAATCCTGTAATGAGTTATGAGCTTCATCGTCTGCTACAATAGATGGACATTATAAGTGTTTTCATTGATTCCTGAAACTCAGAATCGGGTAATTTTACCCAACCAAAATGGCGCCTTAACTGTTAACACTGGCCAGTATTTCTACAGTGCCGTATATCACATTTGTGTGGAGGAATCTTACTAGTACACTACATACACTCGCCTACACCTTCTCATGAATAGGACCCCCTCCTTTCCTTGAGAAAAAGAAGATTCCATTATGAGCTATTTGCTGTGTATGGTAAGGTGAAATTTGGCAATCTGACACAGTGTGTTCACATAGACCTTGGGCCATTTTTATCTTAATGAAGAAATCTGGTAGCAATTTTGGATTTGTGTAATAAAATGCCATTTGGGTAACCTGTGACAACACTACTAATTATCTTCCTTTTGACTTTTGCAAGTCTCTAGCATCGGGATTTTACTAGCGTCGAACTGATCCTTTGCCTGCTTGCTGCGTGCAGACTATTGAACTTAACTGAATTATTACATGCTGACCTTTCGCAAAATCAGTAAATAAACTGAAAATGTAATAAACTATCCAATCCACGGCAATACTACCTACATGATGTTTTGGCACAAAGAAGTTTTGTCATGGGCACATTTTGACAAATTAGCAGGGCTGTGCAATACAGGGTTGTTTTAGTCTAGGGATATTTTGACAAGTAAGTCCCTACAAAGTTGGTGAAAAAGCCAGTCAAAATGTCCTGCTTTCCCAAGGCTTAACTTCCCTGAAAACTCCAGGGTGAATTCAATGTAAAGTCAACGCCGACGTTACACTGAGGTGTTAGCGTTCAAGAGCCAACAATCACAGGTGCTATATACCTCATAATGCAACATAACATAACCTGCTGTATGATTCTGCTTCCAACTTGAAGCACACAGTTACACATGTTCTTCAGACCTATCAACTCTCCTGCTTTTACCGGGAGACTCCCGGTTTTTGTCCAGATCTCCCACCATCCTGTTTTCCTATTCTAATCTCACTGTTTTGTAAGTCCACTTGCAACATTTCTGAAAATTGCCAAAACAGTCAGCACAAGGCTCATTTTAAGTAATTGCCCATAAACAAACGAATAGTGCATTGAAAATCAGACTGTTTTACAAAATTTTCAACGGTCACACCAATAGCAGGTTGCTTTGTAAGTTGTTAGTTTATGAAGGGCTGTGCATACAAAGTTGGGGCGTATACATGTAGCTGTAATGTATGTGTTAATAGGCCTACAAGGACACCTTGCACGGTGCAAATGTGTGATGATTCTCTTGGAGGAACTGGTTTTTTTGTTGAAAATTACCCCTACTTTTATTAACTAATCTCCCAATTTTTTGGCTCTGGAAAATTTAAAACTCCCTATTTTTTGGTGAGACAGGATGGCAGGTCTGGTTCTCTCATATTTGGCAGGAAATAATCAATCATAGTTTGTGTTGGACTTAACGTGAATTACGTGGAAAACTACTACAGCAGAAATACAGCAGATCAGGCTAGGCCTTACAAGTTGTACGCCAAGGATGATTTATTTATTTTCTCTGACACGGAGAGGTAAACATTTCGACATGCCACTATGCTAGGAAAGAGTCAGTGACCATGCCGAAGATCTTCACTTCCAGTGCATGGAATGCAGAACAGTGAAAACTGATTTCGTTACTGGTGCATGGGCTTTCGTTACTATCGCAACGGCTTTCATGTCAGTTAGTACAGGGGGCAGACTGGTACTCCTGGTTGAAATTTGGGGGCTAAACTACTCCTACGTCTTTGGGGCAAAGTTGCAAGGGGGCAAATTCAGAAGCTCTGGCTTCCCAACTTTTTCCAGTCCAGGATATGAACATGTGAGGCGGTAATTACGGCACATTTTGGCAAGGCGGTCTTAAAAAGAGTTGCGAGGCAGCCGCCTCCGCAATTAAGCACCAGGGGAAACCCGGAATCACTTGAATCAGCTACGTTAGTTAGTAATGACCTTCCGATTACATTCACCGAGTTGCAGAGCCATGACCCTCTCGCTCTCAGAGTTTTTGGAGTTTGGAAGACCATATTTCCTTCTTGAAAGTTTGCAGAGAGACACGGCAGGAGGACAGAAGGCCAAAGTTGATCATACTTCACCACCACTCACTAACTGTAAGTTACTTATTTAGCCCAGGCCAAACAGTAAGTAACAGTACCATAGGCCTACACTTCTGTACTTCGTTATCGGAGTACGAATACAGTGACACTGACAGTATATTGAAAAAGGTCACTCTAAGCCTAATTGTAACACTAGGCCTGAGTTTCACTTCAAGCCTAACGCGGAAACAGTTACAGTTCATTGGTAACATCACGTGGGCGGATACCAAACAAAGAAGACCAGACACCGTCTCACTGAAGAATAAAAGCATTATTTATCGGAATACCATCATTAAGTTCGTAAATAGCTGTCACGGTAATGTTCAAGAAAATAAACTTACAGTAAATTCTGTATGCAAGTCGAGAAGGAGATTACCTTCCTTCAGTATTTTCCGCCATATTAATATTATTATGAACAGCGCCACAAACTGGTATTTCCGACACTGTGCATGTTATCACAGAACACTGAACAGATAAGTTACACAGCGTCTGTACGCGCGCACGTATCTCCGTATGTATGTGATCTACGGAACTCGATTAAATGTTTTCGTCCAGATCCCAAGTTAGACAATCACAAATGGTCATAAAAAGCTGTCACAAAAATGATAATAACATATGTTGGTTTGAATACACGGCTGAGTGTCTTGAGATTTTATTGGACAGGGAACGGTGATTTTTTTTTAACTTTTGCACTTTCTTTGTGAAAAAACCCCTTAATTTAGAGACAGGAAGTAGCAATTACACCCGGCAACATTAGTGAGATATCGTTCATACATGACACCGGCATGGCGGAACAAGAACAATTCAACAGACTACTTGGTGAACTTCTCTCCGAAAATGGGGATACAAGAAAGGAGGCCGAGGTATGTAGCTGGATATTTAAGTTATCAAACCAGCGTTTTAAGATGTTGAAAGGTTTAATATTTGTTACTGTCGTTTGTTACAAGTTTGCTGCGTCACAACTTCACTCGAAAGTTTCGCGCCATCTGTACTTACTGTACCACACATGGGCCTTAACCATGGCATTGCTGAGGAACATTGTTAATGTGACATACTACTAAATTAGGCCTAGGCTATCTAGTAAGTACTGTCTGACATTTACACAATTACAGTTACACTGAGGCATAGGCTCCATTAAGTTGCTGGTATTGTTCACGTTGGCCTTGCTGACTTCCAATTTTTCATACACTGTTTTGTTTTTTCCAGCGATGTCCCAGCAGTCTGAATATAAGTCTGATGTACGTTACTCATTAGGCAACTACGTTTGTTGCATGAAAGCCTAAAGCAGTTCCGAGACCGAGCCAAGGAGAGGATTTGTATTTTGTAGCACATCTTGCAAATCTAAAAGTTTTAGGCTAATTTGTTGCTATTTGCCCACACAAATTGGTGTCATCCCTAACTAATGACCGCTTACGAACAGTAACTCCTACAGTACCAGTTGTAGCCTTGTTCATTCAACACTAGGCATAAGGCTAGTTATTCTTTGCAATCTTTTTGGCAAAAGAATTCCACTCCTTTGATACATTCCTCACAATTTGAGCTGCAACCTACTTATACCCAACGGAGGATATGTACTCATCTAGCTAGTTATCGCTTCACTATGTGATCGCCGGTCTGTCGGAAAGACCTTGGACACTCGATATAATTATGCACACATGAATAGTTATGTTTGATGTTACGGTTAATACATATTAAATTACTACGGGTTGGTCTCATGAAATGAGCCAATAGCAGTGATCGAATAATGAGAGAAAATAATGATGCGTTCAAATATGAAGGGAAGAACTTTTTAAAATAGTGATATTTATATAATTGTACAATAATGTACAATAATGATACAGTGCAAATTATCAAATTCTTTTACATCTGAATTATAAAAAGAGTTATGAAAAGTGTGTGAAGACATTGCATCAGTATCTGAAATCTTCATTTTAGTTTTGGTCTGTTCAATGTCGCCTTGATGTAAAGAAAAACTAGGACAATAGTACCTAGGCCAACTTTCACCCTATCACCAAATTTCCCTACTGCAGAAATAGGATATCCGTAAGAGAGACCTAAACAGTTGAAGAAGAGTAGAAAATTACCATTATATTTATGAAACTAATCAGTCGTAGGTCCTTTACCCATCATCACTCCCATCATTCCTCACAATGACCGTGATTGGCTTCTACCAAATTTGGTAGCCAAAAATAATGGTTTTAGTTAAAAGTTGTGTGCATAATTATAACGAGTGTCCAGAGTCCGCGAGGGCAAAGATTGTGAGGGGAGTAAACACTCTTCTGGAAGAGCAGTACTGTAGCTATATGGATGTTCCTTCAGGGGTGACAGAACCAAGATTATGAACAGGACTCTCCAGCCCAAGCAGACTCTGCAGTCTAAAGGCCAGTCTGCTTTCCTTGCATTCAGAACTGAAGATTTTCGGCATGGAGTTGGCATTTTCTTGTGTTTTGTATTGTTTTGTCTTTTTGTTGTAACTCCGGCATGTCATGCGGCCTGACATGGAATGCACTCTGGGCATAAGGGTATCGAAAAGCAAGCTCGTTCGTTCCATCAATACAATTACAAATCGCTAAATATAGGGTTAGGCTGACAGTGTGGAGGTTATTTGCCTGCTGTTTGTGCGAATAGTTTCAACCAAAAGTTTACTGGTAAGACTAACAAGGGATTCCAAGGCCCGAATGAGCATAGAAGTCCAGACAGATCTAGGAAAAAAAAAAACCCTGTTGTTTTCTCATTCTAACTTTTCAAAAAATTTGAGTGTGCGCAAGGTTTTTTTTTTTTTTTTAGACAGGTACCTGATAGTCAGATTGGAAAGCTTGCAAAATGTGCAGGCAATCTGTAACCTGCTGTAGAGAATGTTGATCGTTTTGCGTCTCTGGGCAACATTGCTGAATTTCGCATAGGGATAAATCTCCCATGCACAGTTAACTTTTCAATCTGGCCTGAAAGACCTATTGACAATGTCAACTGTTTTTATGTGCCTGTCGCTGTGTTGATAAGTGCTATGTTGCAAAAACTTCTCCAACACGTTGGACAGATAATTTCCAATGTTTAAATCGGTTAAAATTCAACTTTTGGCTTAAAAAGCCCATGCCTGTGGTCAGAGAAACTAGTGTTTGTTTTACTTTTTCCTTGGACTTATCCTCGTGATGGCATAGAATTGAATTCCTTTTTTTTTTAATGTGATCACTTTGGTGTTGCCATATCATTAGCACCCTAAGACTAGGTCACAACAGTTGAGATGCACCTACTTTGGAACCCACTTTGGGAGTATAGTTGAGCTACAGTAGCCTACATTTGTAGAAGTGTCCATTTACAGACTTGCTGATGAGCTTCTCATGGTGGATATGCCAGATCTTGTATCGAAATCACTGTGAATAAGATCAATGCTCGTAACCATAGCTGGCTTAAGACTGGAGGCATGGAACATGTCTCCTGACATAAGCCATTTCAAACCATCGTCATTCGTATTCATGAGGTTTTGAAAACTATTTATGGTACACACGATATGTTCAAACTTCCACATCCAACACAGTTTCCAACACTATGCATTGTGTGGCCATTGTTACCTCATTCACCATGATCTCTGAGAGATGATGTATTGGATGTATTGGATGTTTAGTGTTGATTAACAATGATTTGTACATTGCCGATGTATCCCTGTCAGTAACTAACATAGCAAAAGATGCCCTACACGAGATAATATATAGCTGTACTAAGAGGGTGAAAAGAAACCCACAGTAGATCTTTTTAGTTTAGAAAACACTGTTTATAATTGCACTGGAGTTTTTTCTTACATCTCCAGGTTTGTGAAATTCAATTCTCAGGTCTCCTTGCAAGAAGCCCATTGCTTGCTGTTTTTGAGGTTGGCAAGTCTGCAATTAAACAGACCACAAACTGCAGTTGTAAAAAAATGTTAGTCCTGTTGATACTCGGAATAATTTATCCAGTATCGCATCTCGGTTTACTATGCAATCAGGACAGAATGTTACATAATTAACAAAATGTGTAGCAAGCGTTTGTTGGATATTTCTTCGCATTTTTACCAATAGTTTCTAACAAAGAGATTTCTTGAAAGCAAATCCCCAATTTGCTGCACAAAATTTAAGCACTAAGGGTGTGATATAGTCCTATGGGCCTGATGGGATCCACCATGATACTGCATGAATGCTCTGAGATTTTGTCAGTTCCAACGTGTATCAGTTTTCGGAAATGTCAAGACTTGTGCTTCATTCCAGACTACTGGCTGATTGCTAATTGTTACTCTTATTTTTAGAAAGGTGATCGGAACTTGCCTTGCAACTATTGGCCTGTTAGTTTAAACAGTATAGAGTGTAAAGTCATGGAGTCAGTGGTCAAGGATTATGTGCTTAAGTATTTTTTAGATAATAGTTTAGTTAACTTGTCTCAGCATGGTTTCCTGCCTAACAGGTCTTGCATCACTAATTTACTAAGTTTTCTCAAGGCTGTCTCTTTGTCTTGTGATTCTGGTCACTGTATCGATGTCATCTGCCTCGATTTTCAAAAGGCATTTTATAAAGTGCCATTAGACAGACTTACGGTGAAATTGCAGCAGTTAGGTATTCAGGGCAGGTGTGCTGATTGGATCAATTCTTGGCTACTTGGTAGATCCCAGAAAATTGTTGTCAATGGTGATTTCTCTTTTTGGAGAGAGTCAAATTGGCAAATGTCTTTTAATGCTGACAAATGCAAAGTTCTTCACTTTGGTACTAAAAATTTGAGTTATGATTATACTATGGCAGGGCTGGTAGGATGTTTAGTAATGTGACTTCAGTAAAAGACCTAGGTGTTGTCATTACAAGTGATCTGAAGTCTTCTTAACAGTTTGCAGATGCTACTAGCAGGGTGAACAGAGGAATTTTACTAAAGATATTGTTTTGAATCTGTATAAGCAGTTTGTTAGGCCACATCGTGACTATGCTGTGCGGGCTTGGGGTTCTATTATGAAAAGGACAAGTTTCTTTTAGAGCAAGTTCAAAGTTCACGTCATCTCCCTTTTCATGATAGGCTTAAATGTCTTGGACTTACTACACTTGAGTTAAGAAGGATCAGGGGGGATATGTTGCAGGTTTTCAGATTCATATCTGGTAGGAATTCTCTAATTGTAATTACTTAGAAGTTTGTCCTAATCCCTGTGCTCGTGGCCATTGTAAGAAGCTGGTGAAATGCTTCTCTAGGCTTGGTGTGAGAAAGTTTAGCTTCCCTCATAGAGTTGTCAACGAGTGGAGTAGTCTTTCCGATTGGGTTGTAAGTTTCACTTCAGTAAATACAGTAGTTTCAGGGGCAACATTGATAAGTTTTATTGTAACTCTGGTAGAATCTGGTTATGCTGGGTTATGTTGGGTATTAGTTTGGTTAGGGTTTTTGTATTTTGCAGACATGATTTCCAGTATTTGTGTTATGGGAATGATGCTGGATAATCAGGGCTCGGCTGGTAAAATCTGAAATCATGTCATATGATTTTATGTGTGGACCTGAGGTAGAATGTACACTGGTAATCAGGCAATGGATTTGAGGTTAAGGAAATCTTTGTACCCCAAAATCTGATTTGCTTTTTTTTCCCTGCCTCAGAAAAGTTGAATATTTCCATACAATTTCCTTTATACCATATTAAAAGTCTGACTGTAGCATGTGTACAAGGTTAGACTAACCTAACACGAATATTTCACCTAAGCTTATGCAGAACAGCCTGGACTTTGCTTTATTGCACATGAAATATTGAATAGTTTTGAGACTTGCATTAAATTTTCACATGATTGTCATTAATGTTTGTCTACTTTCCTTTTTACCTGCAGGCAACTTTGGAAAACATCCAACCCCTCAACAAGGCTACCTTGCTAGTCTCTGCTTTTACAAATGTCAACTTGCCAACAGAGGTACAGTGAAATAATTGACAATATACAGTGTATATAAACATTGTGCGGTGTGTGTGTTTATGTTTCATTTTACTTTTACCAGCTACACTACAATATGTTCACAGCATGCTTGAATTAATATTGAAAAAGAGATGGTTAGTTTACGAAACCAATTGTTGAAGTCCATGGAAGGATGTCAGTATAGACAGAAAATGTGGTAACGAATATATCGCAACCACCTACTGTCCATGATTGCTCCTGACCCAAAATTTTTTTCAATGTTCTAGCAGTTCCACACGGAAGCGTAGAAGGACATGCAGTCTTCTTTACCTATCTTCTTTTCCTTTTGCATGTCCCTTCTATACTTCCATTGTTCCCTGGTAAACATGCTATGTATCATGTATTGTCAGATGTCAGTGTATTGTATATATTTGCGAGGATCTGTACTGTCGCTGGGAGGAAGGACTGCAACCATGGAAAGAGGTATGTGACACACCGTTGGAACGAATATCAGGCTTGCATGTACAGTATACCATTGGGAGTTTGACTTGCTCAAGTCTTAAATTGTGAAACAATAAAATACAAAAGTGCCAAAATAAAAACCTGCCTTGTTGAGCCCTATCCCAACCAAACTTTACAAAGAAGTCTTTTTTCCCTCTACGTGATCCGCTTAAACACAATGAGCTCAGTTCTAGAGCAAACCACAGACATGTGGATCAAGAAACATTGAACGAAAGAGTTGCTTCTCAAAAATGAGAGCCTAGGTACTGTCCATGACGTCATGGACGGTACAATTATGTACTTGTATCCCAAAGATAATTTACTCCAAATGACATTTCATTTTGAGACAATATTAGATGGCACTTTTTTTCCTAGTAAATAACACCACATAATACCAAAACAAATGTGGTATGAAGATAATCAACTTGATAAAGGCGCATGGATATTGCAATTACTTTGGGTAAGCCGTTTCAGGATACCTGTTCAGCCCCCAAAATGTGAACTTTCATATTTTGGATGGAATGTAGAAAGTCTTCCACATTATTAGTGATAAAAGAATATGTAGCCTGCAGTAATTTAAGGTCTGTGTTTGACTGTTGGGGAATGCTTGATCACATAGCTAGTAATGTTATGATGAAGCCATACTGTCAAATATGTTTAAAAACGTCATCACAAATTGATTTGACAGTAGGTCCATTACAGAAGATGTGTTCAAATATAACTGCCATAAAAGCAAACTAATCACGTACCTGTCAGTCATATACCTTACAACATTGCAGGTATATGTACTGTACTGTTTCCTCCCTCTTCAAGCAAGTTCACCTCTGCTGTTAAACAAACTAGCATTTCATAGTATTCATTTTGTATAATTCATATAAATTTGTAAATTTGTCTCCATGTCTCTTTTTTTTTTTCGTGGTGGTGGTATATCCCTTTCCTCTGTGGTATAGTACTGTACAGTATAAAGCCTATCACTATACATTCATATGATTCATGCTTGAAAATCCATTCTCTAAAGGTGCTGAGGAACAAAGAACCTTGTTTTGTTTGTTTTTAACCTTTGTATGCCCATTTTGCTTTGTAACAGGTTTTGTCATGTTTGCCAGTGAAATCACAGTTGTTTGCCGTATTAATGAAACTGGTTTTGATTTTGTGAATGAAATGCTGTCCTTCAAAATGTGTCGGACCATACTTTTAGGGAGGACACTCCATACTCTGCAGTGTTTTTCCACTGCTTTCATCTGGATGATCGAGATGGGCTCATTATTTTTGTTCTCTGGGGTAGTTGATTTTCTGCAATGTAATTATCAGGACTGGAAAAATAAGCAGTGAAAGCAGACAGTTATCCCGTACAACAGACATGTATTGCTCATGCATTAGCATGAGAAATACATTCATATTACCAATGTCTGCGAAGTATTGTTTGAATTCCGAATCAGTCTGCATAAAGATTGTGGACTATTAAAATTCATGTATGATAACCATGATCAATTACACTCTAGGTAACACTCAGTACGTCTTTCCCTTCAGATATAAATATTCATGATTTTTTTGAGCCAATAACCAAATGTGAAGAAATGCTCATAAATATTGAGACCTTGGATCTCAGATGAGACAAACCTGTAATTGTTCGCAGGTGTCACGGTGTGTGCGTTAAAAAATGGTGCATACTTACACTCGTTTGGAAGGTTAGCGGACAGTTTGGTTTGTGGCATTAAAAAGCTATTTTTGCTCTGGAGATAAGAACGTCAATATTTTGCCATAGAAAAGTAACATATCTTGCCAAAGTATAAGATCATGTGAGTACCTTCTGAGTGCATGTATTTTATGTTGCAAAGTTTATTGTCATTACAGTAATCACCAAAGGATTAATTGTAGTGAGTTTTTCTTTTCAGTGTCGCCAAATGGGAGCTGTCCTGTTCAGGAGACAGATCTTCTCATCTTTTGAGAAATTTTGGAATGAACTCCCTAACAACGTACAGGAGACGTGGAAAGGAGAGTTGTTGAGTGCCGTACAGAAGGAGCAAGTGGCACTGGTCAGGAGGAGAATGTGTGATGTGGTGGCTGAGCTCGCCAGGAACCTCATAGGTGAGACTAACAAGTACTTGTTCCCCACCCCTTGATCACCCCTTGATCACCAAGAATGATGTCTACTTCTCTTCTGAATATGTCATTCACACAGTACAAATTATGTAGAGCAACTCTTTGTGAGAACAAGATACAAGAGACATTGACTCTGGTTCACACTTTTGTGAGCTGGTAATGAATGTGATCGCTGGTAATGCTGCCATTGACAGACCAGTAGCCTTCAGTCTATGGGAGTACCTTAACTAAATCGCTGCCGTTTCACAGTATGAAAGACTCATATGGCTGCAAGTTTACTTTGAGGACATACTGCATGTCCTAGTATTGGCCGTGACAGTTTAATGATTGATCAACCATTTAAACTTATGTTGCAGTAAACTGTAAACCAAGGTGTGCTGAATTTGGTGGTTGCAGGGTGGTCTTGTTTCAAACAGACAATCCTGACTGAAGCCAATGTATTTGCATCAAGTTAGTGAAACCTTGGTTGAGACAATACATGCTGGCAGAGTTCTAGCTGGCATGAAGAGCAAATTGCCCGATAACAGCTGTCAGAAAAACTCAATGCAAATTCTCACAGGAAGCATCAGAACTTTTGTGGAAGGTAAGTATTATTTGCAGTATGAAACATCGGAAATTTACAGAATACAGTAATAATAGAAAGTTGAAAAAGACCTGTACTCTTTCAATAGTAAAAACTTTGAAGGGTATTCATGTATATACAGAATTAAAAAAAATTGTTTAAACAAAGCAAACTCACCAAGAATTCATCTTAGAGACCAGTATAGGGTCAATTCTTATACAAATTTGCCCACAAAATGAGAAAATATATTGCACCATTTACCGTCTGTGAGCATGTTTATCTGCATAAAAAAGACAAAACTTCCCATACTGGCATTCACACTACACTGACAAAGCATGCAGCTGCCACGTAGAGTTCCCTAGCTAGGTCTCTGCAGGTAAGTTTATCTGCTGTTGCTGAATGTTGTTTGCCACTGTACAGTAGATTGGCACAACTGTGATATAGATGCTTTTCGGTGCCTAGTGGTATAAATGCACAATTCAACTGATACTCTCCCTTTGAAACGATTTGCCAGCTACAGAACCTTATTTTTTTTGTGATGCCTTGATTTTCAGATGACTATGGTAACCAAGGATGGCCTGAGGTGTTGCAGTTTCTCTTCACTTGTGGATCATCCAATGAAATTGAGCACAAAGAGAGTGCCCTCTACCTTATAAAGTAAGTCATCGGGTCCACTTGGTTCCTCATGTCTGTTTTTATGGATTTGTTTGGTCATGCCTTGAGAGCAACCTTGGTATGTTGATGATCATACGAAGGACAACTTGAACGCACACAGTTGGGTGGATGTCAACTCATTCTGGGAAAACACAGGATGTCAAATCATATTTTGCAATTAAGTTTGTCTGTTAATGGTACAGAAAGCAAACAATAAAAAACAACCACATCCTTTTCATATAGTTATGTCAAATAGTCTATAAACACAGCTTTTCAGTGATGTAATCTTTTCTCCAACTCTGGCGATTTGAAATGTAGGAACAACTTTCAATTATCAGCACCAGAACATTGTGGTCATTTTAATCGTATGACGTAGAACAGGAAAGCTTATGGTCTTCAGCGTATCTGGCCTTATTTTCAACAGGAAGTTTAAGTTGTCCACTAGACAACCCACTTCCCATGTCTGGATGCCCGAAATATAATGTGGTTATCCAAACAGAAAACAAAAAGATGAGCCAAAAACACAAGAAAAACTTTCTGTAATTAAATTTGTATGCACACGTTGGTACAGTGGACTCCTTCGTTGCTATTCAGGCTGGTAATCTCATTCTGCAGAAGATAGCCCTGTCACAGAGCATATCGCATGAATCCCCACTATGCTATAGTTAATTCACAATACCATCAAACTATACCCACTTTTAATTTGTGAAGATTTCTTCAGAAAGTTACTCGCTTTTGGACAACCAGAAGGCTTGGATTTGACTGTGATTTTTACTCATCTCAGACAATCAGATGGCTGTCACCATTTTAGTCCTGGCCCTTACATTCAGGGACCTGCAAAAAATTTTGTTATAACTCAAAATTTACCTGTAATTAATTGTTGCACAGATTTAGCACGTAGAGCAACTAGTAACAGAACAGTGGTGGAAAAATTACCATTCCTAGTTAGATATTCTTGATTCCTCACCGAAGGCAGGCAAGGAATGTATGCGATGGTGATGGTGTGTGTGTGTGTATGTCTGTGTGTGTGAAGTCTTGGTTTGCAAACAGGATATCTCAAGAAGAGAAAGTTGCTTGAACTTTAAAGTTGGTGTGTAGGTAGTCTACTGAGAGTAGATGGTTCCTATTTTTTTCCAGGTAGTTCTAAGGTCATTTGAGGTCACTAGAGCATAAAGTATGAAAACCTATCAAGGAAGATATCTCAGCAACCAAATGTTACTGGAGCCTGAAACTGTCATCATTACCTAATAAGTAAATGATGTTTGTTATGACGGTCTTCAAGGTAGAGGACATAGTTTGAAAACTTTGTTAAGACAACTCAAGGAGAGAAAGCCGCTTGCAGAACTTCAAAGTTGGTGTGTTGGTAGTCCACTGTGAGTAGATAATTCCTCTTGTTTTTCATGGAGGTTGAAAGTCATTTCAGGTCAGTGCAAAAGGACTGATGATATTTAACATACTGCACTGTATGGTTTGACATGAATGAATATATGATAAGTTCTGTCATTCCAAAGATTTGTCCTGGATTCTAAAGCCCTACAATGTGATACTTTGAAACTTTTACATGTCCTAAATGTGACCATATGAAGAGGTACATGTCACTCATATTAAGGGAATAATGCATTTTTTTTTTTTCATATTGAAAACCACTTAACATAGCTCTTTACATTTATCACCTTTTCTAAGCAATCAGTGAGTATTCCAGATTGCCAGCAACTCCCTGTCGAGATTTACAGAGTGCTTTGTGTTAGCCACTAACAAGGGAAACAAAAAAACACATTTGGATGATGTTTTTGCAGGTTGCCTAAGTTGTCTTGCACAAACCTTAAACCACAATATGGTGTTAGGAACTTTCTATTCATTTGTGAACTATCTTGATTTAGAGAGATATGGCATCCTTCATTATTGCAATTTTCATCATGCTGAATCAATTAAGTTTGTGCCACACCCATAAATAATATGGTTGATTTTTTTAAAGTGATTGTGTATAGTATAATGAAATATTGGCAAGGAATCACAAAGTCATTTAAATTTCTGGTTTATTTGTTGAAATTATTGCTGCTAAACTGAAAGTATGTTGTTGTCACTTGAGAAAATTTGGAGGATTCTATTTGCAGAGATCTGAAACTTCTGGAACGTGTATGCAGTTTCAGTCATTTGTTGTTTTCCCAAAGTTGTGTGGCTGCATTTTTCAAATATCACATCCTTCTGCTAAAGATAGGCAGCAAAAGAACATCCTTTTCATGCCTAAATATTTAGTATTTAGTATTTAGGATAAAAAAGAACAATATTATGTAGTAGTGACACCCACACTAAGTTTAACAACAGTTTGAAATACTTAGAATAGTTAAGTACAATGTCTTTAACTTCAAGTATGTGCCATACTAAGCAAAGATTCTTTTCTTATCAGTTATTTCCCAGGCATCTTCGGCAACAGGCAAAGCCATTACCTGGAGGTAATACGACAGATGCTCCTGCAGTCGTTAGCGGCAGCAAACCCTGTTCCTGTGAGTAAAATGAAAATGAGTAACGAAAGTTGTACTTGCTCTGTTTGGAAGTTAAAGATCTCAATAAGAAAGTTGGCTTTAGTTTTATTGAAGTATTGAAGGGTTACAAATAACACAAGAACTGGTTCGATGAAAAGTGGTCAGTGTTATTACTGGTGATGCAAGATTAGCCTGGTGTAAACGAATTACGAGACATGCGCCTTTTGGTATCATTGGTCACTAATCAATTTTGTGGTCCTGAAGGTTGAAACTATGACATGGGGAAGCGAACAAATAAGGAACTTTGATTTTTTTCCCAATTGGCATATTTCCTGCCTCAAATAGATCACTTCCAGGGAATGCTTAACTTTGAAATAGTCTGTCTGAGCAACTGTTTGGCTTCGGAGCAATATCTTGCTGAAGGAGATTTGATCAACTGGTCTTCTGATTTCAGTACTGGTCAAAGGAGCTCTGAAGATAATTATCTTTTTGAACAAATTTTGAAGAAATATAGGGTGTTTGGGAGAAACTGACAAAACAGAGAACAGGAAGCCCTGCATTAACTTTTCCTTTGTTTAACCCTATATTTCGTTAATAAAACGACATGTAATGATCTAGAAGGCATCAATATGATGATGCTGGACAAAATTGCAATGAATGTCATGCGGTCAACTGTGAGTCTGGACTACATGACAGAGAATATTTCTCTAGTTCTTACCAAAACTTATTGTTCTAAGCAGCAAAAGACAGTTACCTCTCACCTTTAATCATTGTGTGTACGAGAGTATGTAGCCATAATCCCATCCAGTCACATATCAAGGTCGAGCTCAAGCTCTTAAGGAGGTTAAGCTTACCTCAGTGAATGGAAGCAGTCAAAATTGTTTCAACACTTCCCCTTAGGATGACGTGACAGCTGATCATTTTTGGTTACGTAACGGTTCTCCGCTCTCTCTGTCAGATCCGTCTAATGGCAGCCAGGGCTGCGGTATCATTTCTCATCACTCAGCAAGACGCTACAGTCGTTCAGAGGATGGGTGGAGATTTCCTTCCAGGAATCTTGCAGGTATTCATGCGGAGAGCACAATGTAAACGAAATGAGATGTGTGTAAATGAAAACATCCAAAAGTCTGAGACGTGATTTCTCGCTTATTTTGTGAAATGTTAATTTTCTTTAGGTTGTAATTTTCATGTTATGAAGTGTTTTAGTTCCCCAAACATCGAAACCACTGCCCACTGGCTAGTTGAACATCACCACTTTGCTTGGCAATGTAGAAAGGTCAACAGTGATAATTTTATCACCTAAAGTTCGTAGTATTGACCGAATTAATCATTAAGACTGTTGAAAATAGCAAAACGTTCCAAAATCCATCAAATATTGGCCACTTACCAACAAATTTTTGTGCTCCTTTTCTAGATTTACTTGGTCTTTTAAAACCTAGTAAAAAAAAAAAAAATTTTTTTTAGTGCATTGGGTTTGATTCTTCTTCAAAGTTTGGTCAGTATTTGGTTCAGAATTAGTAAATAGCCTAATAATTGAATATGCACTGTTCATGACAGACAGGAACCTAAGCTGAGATAAATATGATTATGCTGAGCTGAGGTAAATATGATAACAAAAAGTAAAGACACAGAATTGGCAAATAAGATCCATGAATTTGTAGGAAAATGTAATAATTTAGAATGTGCCAAAAAAGTTCAACTTTCATTTTTTTTTTTTTTTTTGGTACTATCATTTAGGCAATCGTGGAATGTGCTAAGTTACAGGATGATGACAGTTTGCTGAAGTCTTTCATAGAACTGGAAGAGAATTGCCCCAAAATGCTGAGACCCCGCCTGGAAGACGTGCTGAGCCTCGCACTGGAGGTAAGTGTCAATAAATGAAGCCGTATCGATCGAAGTCACGTTTTTTTTTTTTTTTCATCCAAAGAATGTTTGTAAGTGTGTTTCATTTTCTTTTCCAGTCAAATTATGTCCCCTGTGAATGATGTAATGAAACCATTCCTCACATCAGTACTTCATACGTGAATATGGGTGTACTTTTTTGCAGAAAAAAAGAATCACGTAAATTATCGGAAAACGCAAAAAATTGAGATGAGGGAGGGAAAAAAAAGATTGTGTGAAATACCGTGATGAACATCAAAATGTTTAGCGGTTTTAGTATTTTCCCATCATTTTCAAGCAAATATGATGTCGTTTAAGTCTGACCCTAACTGCACGGAAAGTGTAAACAGTGGATGTGATATTCATGTTCCACTGAATATGGTACTGGAATTCCAGGTGTGCAAAATTGAAAATTTCTTTCACAAAAATTTAAAAAATTTAAATTCAATTCAAATATTGAAAACGCAAGAGGAATTGGAAATCGAAATTTATGAAACCGAAAAAGCTTGTCTTTGCATGTATTTGATTTACAGTAATGCTGTGGGAACTTCAGGTTATTCATGTTTCAATGCATTTCTTTCAGTCAGCATTTGTAGAATTTTTTGTCTTTCGCACACGGATGTATAGTTTTTTAACTTGCTTGTGTAGCAATTATTTGTGTAAACAATAGGGATTTTGCAGTTTCATATGATCTTTAGTACAGCCAAAGAACTTAAAACAGGGCTTGTATGGGGCATTGAAAACCTTTCAAATACTTGAATTTATATCATTTTCAAGGCCTTTAAAGTGCTTGAATTTTGTTCCTTTGCATCAAAGCCCATGTAAAGTGCTTGAATTTTAGTGATTTGAAATATTACGACACACTTTCTCTAATTATCATCTGCAACAACTGATTGGACCGGGATAATTTTGCAGAGATAGAGGCTGTGGATCGTTTTGTGAATTGAAGGCTTAGGCCTTTACAATTTCCAAGCCTTACAATTTCAAAGCCTTCACAATTTCAAAGGCTTCACAATTTCAAAGCCACAAACAAAGTTGCTTATTGACAGTCGGGTACCTCGGTGACCAATGGGTAATGGCGTATCTGACGGGCAATGGCGCTAAAAACCCAGGTACAAATTTTCTACCCAGTGAAAACACTAGCGTTTTTGAAGATATTTTTTTTTAAGGGGTTTTTGGTTTGATGTCCTTGAAAAACAAATGTTTTACCTTGAAATGCTCGAATTGTCATCCTCAGAAATGTGTAGGAATCCTGTTGAAACATGCAGTGATGTCATGTAAATATTGCAAAAGAGTGTAAGGAAGCCTACCCTTATATTGCATGCTGCCAGTCACGTTGTGGTGGTTCATCATTGTCAGCAATTGAGTCATTTTCTTGCCTTCTTTCTCCAGTGTCGAAGGACATTCCCCCCCACACATTATTCAAAGACATACACTTTCAAGTGACGACCATTTGTGGCTTTGGCCTTTAGTCTGAATGGTTTTAACAGCAATTGATGACAGCTTTATGACTTCTCTTTTCATTTCTGTTCATTTGATTGTATTTTATGTTTCCCCTTCTGGTAGATTGCTAAAAACACAGAACTTGAAGATTCGTGGCGACAGCTTGGTCTAGAGATGCTGGTAACTCTATCAGAAGTGGCACCAGCCATGCTGCGTAAATTCCCAAGGTTTCTACCCATGATAGGTGGGTGTCACATAATGCTGTTTTTGTTGTCCAGCTAGCAAAATGAGTATTACCTATGTTTCTTTTCTTTGTCACATTTGAAACAAAATTTATGCTGACTGCTGAGTTGGTTACTATTTGTGTGCATAGCAGTTTTGAATCAATTTTGCACTTCAATTAACATTCTGGGATCAGTTTGCTATGCTGAATGATGAAATTCAATTTTGTGTGCCCAGATACCAGATTATGATGGATTGCACAGAAAGTGCCAGTAAGGGTTCTAGCTAGAGGATTTTGAGCGGCAGGTTTAGTGCTTTGTCAGTTTGGTGTACACGCCATCCAAGTGAGGGGTCTAAGGGGGCAGGGGGAGCCTTTCAGAAAGTTTTGCTCGCAATATAAGTGATGGTATGGGACTCTGGATGAATGCCTTATTTTGCATCAGATGACCAGCTAAAAATGTGGGTTGTTTTTATTGCAGTAATAATGTGTGTTTTCATGAATTTTCAGACATTTTGTATGGAATTTTCATTGTATGAAGTTAGACTAGCACGCTGATATGGAGATAAAATAAACATACTCATATAGAGTTGTTGAATGTACTTATACTGATTAAAATTTATGTCATCAGGTCTATTTTCCACAATGGTGAAAGAAAAAAAATCAAAAGTTCTCAGTAGGAAGGTACCTATCAGCTCTATCATGTCCTATAAAAAGCTTTGAAAAAAAATCCATTAATTCCCAGGGTGACAGAGCTACAAACTGCATTTGTCATGAACGGACTCATTGCTTGTCATAGATGGACTCTGATCAAAATGATAAAAACTGATAACAGAATAAATAATCAATATGGATTACTTTCTTTGTGAAAGTAACTGAGTAATACCTTTCCTATTTATAATTACCATCACATATGACAAGATTTTGTACTTAACAGTACTCGCATATGCTGTCCCATCACACTGTGCAGGTTGCATGTGCACACAAACTCATGAGCACTTTCCCTGCAATCAGAAAGTTGCTGACTGTACTTCGCTTTTAGTCTTTAACTTCAACTCAGCTTTTTGCAATATACATGAAATGAAACTAGTCGGGGAAAAATAAGGTTATGGTGGTAGAACAAATTTGCACAACACACAAACAAGCAAGATGTTATGGAAAAGTCAATATATGATTTTTCCCCACCGATCTTGACTTTTTTGGTGGAGTAAAAAGAAATACGTTGGCTCTTATTTTGTTAATTTTAGCTGAATTTTTCTCAGGGACTGAGTGACTATGTATGGTAGAGACATGTGAAACTGTATTTTGTTCTAAAAGCGCACTTTTTGATGAAGCCTAATCTCATTCATCTTCCTGTCTTTCTCAGTGAACGAAATGCTCGCTATGATGCTTGACCTCGAAGACGATCCCGAATGGTCGCTCTCAGACGAGATCGACGATGACGACAGTGACAGCAACGCTGTGGCAGGAGAAAGCGCCCTCGATCGGTTTGCCTGCGGCGTCGGTGGTAAAACCATGCTGCCACACATCATTGAACAGATCCCACAGTTCTTGCAAAACCGTAAGTAAAATAAAAAGATGTCTTGAATTATCACCCTTTGTGCAATTTTTCTGATCTAGCAGACATCCACTATGAACTAAACCCTTATCAAAATTGGGAGACTCGATATTGAGAGTAAACGTTTCCCGTCTGACGTGTTTGTTTTTGACATTCCGTCTCCTGCAGAGAATTGGCAGCACAGACACGCAGCCCTGATGGCCATCTCAGCGGTCGGTGAAGGATGTCACAAACAGATGGAAACTGTCCTGCAGGAAGTCGTGGATGCAGTCTTACCGTTTCTTCACGATCAGGTGAGTCAAGAGGATGCCCCTCAGAGTTTGCAGTTGTCCAAACCTACAACGTTGACCCAAAGAAATACAAAATAAGGAAAGGCGCCATAAGCTGATGGTCCTCTGTAACTTAACATGCTTTGAAATCATGAAAAATGACAAATTCTTTGTCTCAAAGAGTAACTGCTCTTTACGAAAGGCTAGAGATTCCACCAAATTTCACATTTTGTGAAAAACATGCTTTCAAAAAATTTTGAAAGTTGATATGCTAGTCCAATTTTCCGTTGTGATGGGTTTTAATTGGACATCGTTGCATTGTCTCAAGTGCCACAATATCTTATAGCAGAATGCAGTTGGTAAGGGATAAAGTAAATTTTCTTGGTTGAAAAATACAGCATGTACACAAGTGAAAAAAGATTTCTTGCAGTAGATTTCTTAGTAATGGGAGTACCCTGAAAAATATCTAAGGATTGTATCTTACATTCTCTTTTTAATTTTTGGCCTTTTTGTCATTTGTGTATTTGATTCATGATTCATTTAACATCTTATGACGTTTCTTCTAACTCATGTCTTTCTCTCAACAGCACCCAAGAGTGAGGTATGCAGCTTGCAATGCTCTAGGCCAAATGGCAACTGACTTTGCACCCGTCTTTGAGAAGAAATTCCATGACAAGGTATTGCTTTTTGTCTTAGATGCCATACTGAAGTAAAAGTTTTACAGGGACAGGGGATTCAATTAATTCTTAAATCACCTATGTTAAAAGGTACTGAAAATTTGTAATTTTCCAACGCAGACTTTCCAAGACATTCGGATTAAGGTGTTGCTATCATCTATGATCCATTGCAGACTTGTTTCTGTCTCTCGTACAACGACACGTCTCCTGGTACGATAATCTTTCGCTTTCTTTGCAGGTCATTCCTGGTCTACTGCTCGTTCTCGATGATCACGCCAACCCTCGCGTCCAGGCCCATGCCGGTGCCGCCCTGGTCAACTTCAGCGAAGACTGCCCAAAGACGATACTCATATCGTACATAGACACCGTTCTGCCCAAGATTGATGAGATCATGCAACACAAAATTCAGGAAGTAAGTGCTTCTCGGAGATGTGTCTGCATCAGTAAACAGTGACTGGAGACACCTCGCTGGCAGTAGCACTTCTGCCACTAAATACAGACAGACTGACAAACAGACAAACAATCTCTTAAAAGGGTACTTTTCTTTCCTTCATTTTTGGACCATCTCATAAATACACAAAAGTGAGAAAACGTGCTTATGACAAGTTGTGATGAATATTCTCAACTTTTGGTATTAAAATTTGGTCATTGAAAGGCCTTGAGTTTAAGATTTTCCAGGTGTGCTTCAAATCACACTACCTCAGAAAATTAAGGAGTGTGGTAGATGTGCTAGTTTATGAAACTGCAATAGACTTATGTGAGTTCCCATTGTTATCTAGGTGTGCAAACATTCGCACTCCTTACAGTGATTTCAGGTGAGTGATGGTGTGTGATCACACTCGCACACCTCAGAATTCAAGGCCTGCATTGTGGTGATGTCTTGTTTGCTTCTTCAGCAAAGTATGTTGTGTACCAGTCTTGCTGACACTGTTGGTATAATGTCTTTGGCCATGTCATAGGACAGTGCATCACTTAACTGTAGCCCTGATTGGATGGATGTAGTCGTTCATGAAGACTAGAGGCCCTGTATGTTGATTTGTTGGTTTGGAGCGAATGGCTTATTGTGGTAAGGCTGGGTTGTTGGGTCATGAGCTGGATTGCATTGAGAGTTAAATATGCTCTCTGAGTTGTTTCATGAAACTCACTAAATTGTCCTAAACCTGTTGAGTTGCCTCCACATAGTAATGACAAATAGTCAAACTGATCCCCATTTTTCAAACAAAAAGGAACATTAATGAGTGAGGAACCAACAATTCAGTTTAGTTTGTGAAAATTTGTGACCAGACACCTTTCACGTTACTACTAATTTATATGCATGCAAACAGCACATGTCAGGGTAAAAATTTCAAAAATCTTTGAACTTTTGGACGTGAACCTTGACTTATTACGCTAATCGTAAGCACTGTCATTTGTTTGTGCTCTTTATTAACTTCACAAACTTATCAATAATCAAATTAATGAGCACCTTTAAGACATCCAATCAACAGAAGACAGAGAGAGAGGTTGTTAGATAAATTTAAGCACACCTACGAGTGTGTTCTTGGCACCTTAATGGCATTTGCTGCAGTTTCAGTGAGCAGTTCATTTGTTCATATTTTCCACTTGAAAGAAAGAATTTTTCCCCACAGGTTATCAAATTTGATATCCTGCACAATCTGTCTTGTGACTTACATGTATGTTTGAAAGTTGAATTTCAATTTATTGGAGGCTCATATCTCAGTTTTCAAACTTGGAATTGTGTATTTTCACCATTATGGATGTACACAATACTGATGCCCATAGAACATGAAGAAATGCATAATTTAAACAGATTAATAGTTGCTCATTAAGTGGGGGAGAGCTGACAAAAGCAAGGCTCGTTTTCCTTAGGAGAACTTTTCTACGGATGGTGATGTTTTTTTTTTTGTCTTTTCCTCTCCTTAGTTGCTCCAGAAGGGTACCAAGCTGGTTCTGGAGCAAATGGTCACAACCCTCGCAGCAATAGCCGATACTGCCGAAGAAAAATTCACCCACTACTACGACAGGTTCATGCCGAGTTTGAAGTACATAATGCAGAATGCAACGGCGAAAGAGTTAAGAGTTCTGAGGGGCAAAACAATAGAATGCATTAGCTTGATTGGCTTAGCAGTTGGAACCCAAAAGGTGTGTGTTATTGCTTTTGAGCACATTCCAGTGATCAACTGCGATGTTTATACTACATTTAGAAACTTTTAGGTTCCTGAAATGCAGTTTTAGTCAGACATTTAATTTCACTCCCCACCCCATCTCCTCCCCTGCCCCCCCCCCCCCAAAAAGAAACTATTTGGACTTGCACTTCCTGCCCAGATTGTGAGCACATTTCCCACTTGTACCTTTGGCTTCCATTGCATGACAAATTGAATTCAGCATTTTAATTCTAATAGAGCAAGTGAGAGAGCAGACAGCGGGGAGTAGAAAACATGTGTATTCAAATCTCCCACCGGCACGGATTTCAGCATATGGTATATATTTCAGGCCATAGACATGACCTTACAGCCCACAAGTTGGAAACCCAGGTCCCAGGAAAGAATAATTTCTTGAAACAAAAGCATTCCTGTTTACAGTTTGCTGCAGATGGAGTGGGATTGCATAGGCTTGTACCTCTGTCTGTGGAATGTGAAGTAATTTTCAGTTGAAGCAGAAATAAGTTTTCAATGAACCCCTGAATGGCTTAGGAATCTACTTGTTTCAAGCTGAGGAGCCAATGTATGTTGTATTGTAGCATTAATTGTATTCTTTTAAATATTTTTTTGTTGTGTATATCTTTATTTTTGTTTAGTTTATGCAAGATGCTAACGACGTGATGCAGCTACTTCTGAAGTCCCAAACGGATGCCAGCGAAATGGAGGACGACGACCAGCTGATGTCCTACATGATCTCGGCCTGGGCAAGAATGTGTAAGCTACTGGGCCCTAGCTTCCAGCAGTACCTGCCCGTCGTCATGGGCCCTCTCCTGAAGACGGCCTCCATGAAACCAGGCATCGCATTCCTTGATGGTCAGTAAAATTTGGTTACATAGAGACACCTCCCCCTTGTTCCTCTCTGCCCCCCCCCCCATTACATAAGAAGTAGGTGATTTTGTGAGTAGATATCTGTACAGATGCCAGTGAAAATATCAAGCATGCCACCCTCGTGGACATTAATGTGACAAATGCCGAAGCTTCATGAGTAATCGGCAGTGATGCTCAATTTGCAAAGTAGGAATAGGTTCAGTGATGTTGTGGAGTAATTTATGTAGTATGTAGATGTGGCTCCTGGTAGTCTCTCCTTCAACCTATCATCTGCAGGCAATGGTGCCACATGATGGCAGGTTCCATGTGGCACCCTAATTTGTAAATCGTTTTGTGAGAAAATATGTGAATAGCATAGCTGGTACCACCATTGGTAGCACTCCTGATGTTAAGAGCAGTAGAAGCACTCCCAGTGCTTGCAGTATTAGTGGTGGTCATAGTTGCAGCAGAGATACATGGTAGCATTTGCAGTTATACTTACTAGTATGGGTGTTGTAATAGTGGATGTTTCAATGGCAGTTCTACCGGTGATTATTTTAGCAGTAGTCTTGGTAGTACAAGTGAAAGTTGTGACTATGATACTAAGATTGTGGTATAATCACTGGTGTGTTAGTCCACTATGAGTAAATCAGCACCGTATCCACATTCACCATCCACAGCCGATGATGCCAAAAACATGACAGAAGAAGAGGGTTGGCATTTCGTGGACGTCGGGGAGCAACACACGTTCGGGGTCAACACCGCCGGGCTCGATGACAAAGCCACGGCCTGTCAGATGTTGGTCTGTTATGCAAGAGAACTGAAACAGGGCTTTGCCGACTATGCAGAGCAAGTCGTGAAGATCATGGTGGCTAACCTCACATTTTACTATGAAGACAATATCCTTTTCAAAGAAACTGTCAACACAAAGTTTTTGTGTTCTGTTAAGTCTCTAGTAACTGGAAATCCAAAGAATTTTTACCTCACTCCATGCCCTTACCCATGCAAACTTAAGTTTGGTATTTACAAGTGCATTGTTTCGCTCCAAACTCTACCCATAGACATGAAAAATTAATATTTTGCTGTTCTCTTCAGTTTGTTATGCAGTTAACTCTGCAAGGGTGCATCATACAAGTAGAAGCCACCTTACACTGAAATGCTACCCCGCCTTTATGTCATTTTCTGAGTACGAAGTATGCATTCTCCTTGACTGCTATGCACTAACCAGATTCACAGCAGCAGAGTCCCTACCTCTTCTCTTGGAATGTGCTAAGCTCAAAGGTGAACAGTATCTAGTCCAGATGTGGGCCTACATCTACCCTCCACTACTTAAAGCTATTCAAACTGAACCAGAAGTGGATATACTAGAACAACACATGGAATCCTTTGCAAAGGTAAAAGAGACAAAACTTCAAATGACCTTTGTAATTTAAATGTCATCTGAAGATGTGTAACATTATTACAAAAGGAGAAGCTAAACGACAGTGTGCCAGAAGATCTACTTACATCAGTGTGAAAGAGTGAATGTCAGTCATTTGTCAGCATTTAAGAGATAGCTTGGTCAGTCGAATTGATGGTAGTAAGTTAATGTTTATTAAAATACATAATTGGAATTAATTTTGATGAGATTGCTGTCCTTAATAGTCAGTATTGTGTTGAAAGGAAAGTGGATTTCGGTGGCACTCAAATTCTTTTTTAACTAATTACATTTAAAACCAACAATTTTCAATATGTAATTTTTCTCTCGTTTTTTGTTCCACTACCAGTGTGTAGAATTTTTGGGGAGAGGCTGTTTAGACGAATCTAAGATGCAAGACGTAGCCAAGGTTTTAAATGAAATGATGGACTCCCACTTCAAAAGACAGAATGAAAGATACGGTGAGACATTTAACTGTCGGTTTAAATGGTTTTGGAAGTCAGTTTTGCTCAAATCTACCGGTATTCCATTTGCAGTTTTGCCAGTATGGTGATTAGTCGTTGTGATGTTTGCAATTACATCATTAACACATACTCTAGCAGCCTGGTAAAGAAAACCTATGTATTTCATGTGCATTCAGTTCATTATTGTGGATACTGAGAGATGAATTGTAAATATGTCATGAATGCGTAATACCTCATTGTGAAGTACAGTATTACCCATGATGCACCACTCTGAATACACGGCACCCTATAAACTACGGTGTTACATTCTTGTCTCCCCATCATGCACCATTTGGGTATAGTTATAGTTATTTAGGTATAGGTATTACTTGCACATTTGGACTGAGAGAAAAGAGATGATAAAACTTGTTTGATTTGCCTTGTCAATCTACACTGATGCTGGTGAGCCAGAGAAAACAGGCAGATGTTCGTCTGATATATAAGTTGAAATGTTTTGGTAGTCAGTTGAATACTGTCAAAGCTGATGAACAAAATTTATAATTTTTTCAGGATGTATTACCCTTTCAGTTCATTGTTTCATGCTAGTCACTGTTTCGAGTCATTGCCCTATTTTTAGTGGCCTCTTGGATTATCAAACTGTGAGGACAAATGCACAGATCTGTGTCTTTAATACATGTATTATTTATCAAACTGGAAAGTGTGACTGGATTAAAAAAGAACCTTAATAACAACATAAGATTAAATGTTGTTCATTTCATGTCTCTCCTTTTTTTTTTTCGTTTGGTTTTAATCACCTTTGCTCTTCAACATAAACCGAAAGAGTTTTCTTGACAGATTAGGCTATCTGAGCTGCTCAAAGGACTGTTCAATTTGAACCATCACCTTTCCGTAACTTTGATAGTTCATTGACTCATGCCAGTAGATTTTGTGACAAACATGTGCAAATTAGAATTTCTAGGTATACTCTACCAGTATTGGAACAAAAGTACCAATGGTATGACATGAGTGTCATTATATCCTGCAAAAATAAAACAAAACAGGTTTGCACTCCCTTGGAGTAGTAGGTTGGGAGAAGCTCTGGAAGGAGCTGTAGTCATAAACTTGTCCATGTTTTGAAAAGAAAGTTTTCTGAAATCTTTCATCCTCTGTCAAACCATGTCTTTGCAGAACAAAGAAAAGATGAAGACTACGATGAGGATGTGGAGGAAAACTTACAAGATGAGGTCAGTATTGAAAATACTCTGCATTTGAAAGTCACTTTTTGCATGGGTCCTAGGACCCATGCAAGAAAAGAACAGAAGAAAGGACTTTGGTAGCTAAGTTGATGTTCCAGCACTATAGAATCACAGCCAGCAGAACTATGTAACAGTGATCTAAAAACAGTCATCCATTATCCATTATTCCTACTGTGATGCAATCATGTAATTAGCCAATGAAAAAAAAAAAGGGGTAAGACCATCACTCCAGTATGCATCACTATAACAGTAACCACTCAGTCTAATGTATACACAATTGTCTTTTTTCTTCTTCGATTCAACCACCCAACAAAACGTCACCACATGATGCTTATAGCAGAACTCAACAGTTCGATACGTAGTTTGAAACATTCAGGACTGCATGGAGGCTAAATGCAGGACACTCATTCATGGAATGGATTTAGTTTGACCATTTGCGATTGGCTAATAGTTGCTCTTGACATGTGGTGTTCAAGAAATAGTATCTTACGTTAAACAAATGATTTATTTCCAGCAGCAGTAGTGCTGTCAGATACCGTTTAATTTGCTAAATGTCCAAATGGTCAGAATAAGCGTTCGTATACCGTTTAAACATTTTTAAAATACATCATTTTGGCATACCGCTCACTGACTTTTACTTCTGAGCTTATGTTGCTTGTATCAATCAGAGTAGAGATCATACACATGGTTTTCTCAATGGTTTTGTCCGAAAATAACGGGTGAATAAATCTATTCAAATTTGTATTTCAAATACTCCAAGCTCAATCTTGACTAAAAAGTGAAATGAATTACTGTCCTTGTAAGTAAATGCCCGTATTTTTTACTCATGAGTCAATAGTTTTTTGAGTTATGTAAAAAAGTAAACAGTGTTAGCAGATGTTTCCAGAGGATTCCACTCATACCTCCTTTACTACGGTCAATGTCAGTTAAAAAGACATAATTTTAGGCCTGTATGCACACACCATCTACAAAGTGATGACGGGCATATCACAACCCATAGTTCAGCTGGTAAACTTATGCATAACTTTAAAGTATGGAAAGCACAACCAAATTTTGCATGTTGGCTTTCAGTTGGACAACCATGGTGTTATTGTTTCTAGACCAACACCTACTAAGAAGGCTGTATTCTAATCTGTGGAATTGAAAGAACCAGTATCTTTCACCAGGGAATTCAACCATACTGCACAAGCTGTTTTCCTTGGTTTAGGTTACGAAGCAGTCCTTGAGAGGTTGGCACATCATTGTGCTGATTGTCGGTGTCAATATGGCAGACCGTAGATAACACGGCACGACATTAAAAATTCCTGATACAAAAACAAATTATAAGGCAAAGTTTTCAGTTTGTTCAAGAATTGCGATGTGAAAGTTTGTTTTTGTGTTTTTGTTTTCCCTTACCAGGATGATGACGATGTTAAATTGTTGAGTAAGGTAGCCGATGTGATTCATGCCGTGCTAGGCTCCCACAGAGAATCAGCTCTAGCCATGTTTGAGTCCTTGCTGCCTAACGTCATAAAACTGTTGGTGAGTGTAATGCGTGGCATTCCTAGGGTCACACAGTGGACGCTATGAGCTGTTTTGTGGGATGTTTTCATTCACGATAGAGACTGGTGTCCTACCGGAGACGAATGGTGCTCTTGTTTTTGCCTGTGATAGTAATCATGTCCGTATCTAGCACAAAACATCAGAAGCACATCCCTTGTAAAAGAACTCATCTTGTTGGTCAATCAAGTTGGTGATTCTTGACAGCTTTCAGGCAGTGCTATGCCTATGGATGTCAAAAATGATTATCTTGATTGGTGGTTGATTACTTTTGTTCTTGGTCTCTTTTTTTTTCTCTTTTTTTAGCCATTGTATCTCATAGTTTGTTTTTTGGATTTATTAAACTCAGGCATAGACTATCAATAATTACATTGTTTCCATTGTTTGCAAAGTCTGTAAACACCCTTGACAATTTGTATTTTTACCCTAGGCAGCAGGATAAATTTACATCTAAGGCAAGTATTGCATGAAACTAGCTATGCATCACCGAAGGTGAGGTTCTGGTTACTAATTCGACATTACCAAAATTTCTTAATCCAATGATGCAGTTGTTTGTCTCATTGCTTTCCAACCTGTGATAATTCTGTTTTTGGCTGCAGCCCCAAGACAAACCTTGGACGGATAGACAGTGGGGTCTCTGTATATTTGACGACCTTATAGAGTTCACAGGGTCTGTAAGTAATTGGCAACTTTTTCTTTTTATAGATACTTTAGATGCATTTCTGAGTGCCTTAGTACCATCCTTTGTTGCATGCTAATATCAAGTTGTATGTCATCATTTCTCTACCTCCACTTTGGCAATTGAAGTTTCATTGTACTTCTTTCCAGTGGCTTGCATGGAGTGGTCTTCATTCAAACTGCATTAGTGTTATCATTTCTAAAGCATCCATATTTTCTGTTTTTTTTTTTATTTCCAGCACTCATTCAAATACAAGGACTACTTTCTTGCTCCTATGCACCAGTATGTCTGCGATGCCAGAACCGAAGTGAGGCAGGCCGCGGCCTACGGCTTTGGCATGCTGGGTACATATGGCGGACCTGATTTTGCTCCTGCTTGTTCAAGTGAGTTTCTCGGAATACTGGGTGTAACCATGAGCGTTTTTCTTCTTCTTGCCTTTTTCCTTGACATGCAAGAATTGCAGAGTTTGTCGCTGTGACTGCGGTGGTCAAGCAGTGTGTGATAAAAGTGTAACATCGTTAATTAGTATTGTGTCAATATTATGCGTATTACTTTTAAAAAGAAAAGTAAGAAATGTGGACTGATAACCAGATTGGCCCAAAGAATTTTTGCCTTCATTACTTGGAATATCATGTCCCCAAAGTTTTATCAAATTTCACATATATGAGTGGATTATTTTGCTTTTCATCGGACTACAACCGGAGAGAATTTTCCTGCAACCTTTGTTGCATCTGTTGGTTAATTTACCTCCTCCAGGTGTCATAGAGCAGTTAACAGCCGTCATCAACGACCCCCAGTCTCGGTCAGAAGAGAACATCAGTGCCACAGAGAATGCCATCTCGGCCATCGGCAAGATACTTCAACACAACCATGGGAACCTTTCGGTGAACGTGGATGAAGTCTTGCAGCAGTGGTTCTCGTGGTTGCCCATCTGGGAAGACCTGGAAGAGTGTGGTCATGTTTTCACATTTGTCTGCAATCTCATTGAATCGTAAGTCTCTGGTCCCCTCTGAAATGGTATAAGTAGAGTACTTTTGGTGTGAGTGTGTGTATTAGCAAAACCTGCTAGTAAACATAGTGACTTGACGTACCGTAGCTGGTGTCTACATCGCCTTTAGTGCGTTCCTTGACCTCCGCATCTGTTGTGTATGTCTCTCCTCCTTTATCACAGTCATTGAGGTCCAGCAGTCTATAGCATTAATAATTTAACAAGAATATTTCAGAGGAGTTAACAGAAATTATGTGGTGAAAGTATGAAGACGTATCAAGGAGATTCATTATACCATATACTCTCTAATGCGATAATTGACTTCAAAGAGGTCAAAAGGCACCACACTTTTAAAATGAATGAAATTCGATGTACTTTTACTTTTAATTGTCTGAGATTACCCTTAGTGAGTAGAAAGATCCTTTCATATCATCATAGAAATTAACCCTATGGCTTAAGTAAGCAGAGGCAGGCCCTGATGGACTGAGATGAACATGTGCACACCAGCAGAAGTGACCTCCATAAGAACATTTTGTCTTTGCTTCGGAGTAAAGTATTTCCATCCAGTTGAGTAATATGCCTTGTGCAAAACAAACACACGTTTTGGCTTTTACATCCCGAAACAGGAATAATGCGATAATTCTCGGCCCCAACAATTCAAATCTGCCCAGGGTGCTGGCGGTCTTTGCAGGGGTGTTTGCCAAAGAAGGCCTGAAGGAAGATGAGGACCTTTTGCGTAGGTGTGCAATGATCGTGCGTCAGATTCAGGTAAGGTGCTGCTCGTGAGATGCGTCGAGTCTGGTGTACAGTTTGATAAATGTGACTGAATTGGAGCAAAAAAGGCTTCCACTTGTGAATGGTGGCGAAAATAATGGAAAGACTCGATCCATATTTTTGTCTCTGAAGCAAGGTATTGATTTCACAGGTTTACTTGGTTAAGGGAAATTCCAAACAAAGTATTGAAATGGGAATCCTTAAAGGTGCATTGCTTCTATCAAACTTGTCTCACCGTTGTTGCAAAATTTATTTGTCGAGAGGTCGATTTTTTAATGTAATGAGAGGGCTTTTCACCGTCTGGTAGCTTTGGAGGTTTCCAAAATGTATGCACACAAAAACTGCAGAACATGATAGTTCCTGTTTGTGTGATGGTGTTGCTTGTTACTACCAAATGACCACTGTGTTGATGTGATGTAATGTAATCCTTTTTAAATTCCCTGTGGCGTTTTTTACGGCACGCTAAAAATGAAGACATCACGGCAGTGATCCATCACTTCTTCAGTGAGGGAACCAACATGCACACGCAGGCACTGATCAGAATGTTTTTTTCTCTGTACTTTTTTCAGAGCAATGGTGAAGTCTGGTCTAGCTGTGTGAGTCAACTCACTTCGTCTCAGCAGCAGGCATTGGCCGAAACCCTTCAGCTTGCCTCTTAAGGTAAATTGGAAGATGGATATTCTATGTCGTGGCGGTGAAGCGAGGCATCGTATTGAACTACACTATCATTATCACTTACAGACTAGTCTGGCCAACATGACAGTCGGCATGAATGCCGGCCAAGGTCGACAAATTTCAATTCAAAGTATTTCTATAAGGCATTGAATATGCAGAACAACCTGCGTATAGCAAGATGTGTTTTACATTAATTACATTTAATCTTTTTACATATGTCACTTAGTGATTCAAACAATCATTTTCATTGTTTGCATGCTCTGTGGGAGGTTTGTGTTTTTCATATGTTTTATATAGTTTATTTTGATGAGGATCTTCTGTTGTGGTACTGGTTAATACGGAAAGATGTGTAGATCAGAATCGCTACTCCTCCAGTAAGAATTAGTTGCAGTCAGAGCGTTGCAACATTTGCAAGAACTCCTTTGGGTTGAAAGCAGTTGAGGATCCCATAAATGTATGACAGTGTTGCATTTTGTGAGTATTGATACGCTATTAATAGTACCAATGGAGTACTCAGATAATGAACAAGGGTTGTCTTGTCTCTCAGAAGGATAGACAGTGCCCCTCTGTGATTGGTCTACTTAGGAGATGACATGCGTTGGCCGCAGACCCGTTATAGAGTGATCAGCATAGTGTCGATTTCTTCACCCCACAGGGCCTGGTTCAAACTAGCTACAGCTGAGCTGTTTACAGTTAGGCTAGTCCTGCCAGCACACGATACGTCGTCCAGTGGTCACCATAGTGGTCGATGAATGGAAACCGTTGTTGTTCAGTTCAAGCCACATACAGCTGAACTGTTTTCCACTGGAGTCTTGCATCAAAAATTAATGTAACTTTTGTGATCAAAATAAGGATAGGAAAAAAACAAATAGTGAGCAACTGCTCTCATTCATGTGACAACAGTTTACTGTTGTGCTTGTCTGGATTATTACTGGCAACATCACTGTCAAGTGTATAGTCTGTGCAAATGATTTGTGTTAACTGTACAGTGGCAGTAAGTTAGGGAAGCCTGAATGGTGTTGCTATGGAAACAAGTGATATCAGCAGTAAAGTGGCAGTGACGTTGTCCTGCATTGAGAAGTGCTTGCTTTTTCTGTTGTGTTATTTCTGTTTTACATATGTTTGGAAAGAATTACACAAAATATGTAGACAAGGTCATATCAGAGTCCCTAGGGTTCTATTCTTCTCCATTAAGTTGATCAAATATTTGTTCAATACCATGGAAAGAAAACCATGTCAATTTGTACCTAAGGAATGATATGTAATAGAGAACCGTGTGTTTAAGCAGGGAGAAGGCTATGCATTACCCAATCCCGCCCATCATCACCCGTCTTGTCAAGACCCTCGAATGCTACCCAAAGACAAGGTGTAATAGCGAAACCCCTCGCTCATCTCGCTCATCTGCGTGAAATATTTGAGAAATTCCCTCCTTTGTGGTCATTGCATCTGCTGCTGTACATGAAAGTAGTAATGCAGGCCATGATTTTTAGTTTTGAGCTGACTTTCGCAACTTGTTGTCGATTTGCATGGTGAGTCGCTCATATCCGTCTTGACTCGAGCCATCTCGATTCTTGAACTCTTGACTCTGTTCTCGATCAATAGAGATGCGTCTTGAACGACCATTCAAGCCGATGACTCAGCTTGGACCGACGTAGATATGTCTTAGATCGTCATCCAAGCTGACTCTGATCTGACGAAAAAAGATGTTTTGAATGTTCACTCAAACAGACTCTGTTGTTGATAGATGCACATCTGTCTCGAGTAATCACTCAAGCCGACTCCGTTCTGACCATTACAGATTTGTCTTGAACGATCATGCAAGGGGACTTTCCCTGATTAATGCAGATGTGTCTGAAATTATCAATCGATTTGGTCTTCTCATTTTTTCCCATCTGAACAGATATTTGTTAAATGGTCGTTCACTTTGACTCCCATTCTCATTTAACAGTTTATGCCATACATGGCCATCATTCAAGCTGTCACTGGTGTTTTCTAATTCTGTTGATCCTCGATTTGTTTTGTGTTTCTCATGGATTTAAATCATGATGTTGAAGAAGGAATTCTCATCAGACGGTTGTTTTAATTTTGTCCTCTTCTTTCCTTTTTGTTATCGTATATCTTCTCGCTAGATAACATAAGTGCAATTACCATTGATATCAAAGTTCTTGACTTAGTTTGGTGTAAACATTTCTTTGGACATGTTTAATGTTAAAATGTTAAAACTTTCTCCTTTTGTTTCCCCTGGTTCTATTTTATTCACCTGATGTATGAACTTTTGATACAAAAGGAAAATCAGGTTTTCATTTCAAGGGTACAGACGGCAACGAGAATGCTGTTTCGGCACATTTTGAATTACAGTTTTTCTATGCTTGTCTTTAATTATCATTGTAATAATCAACTGTTACTCCTATGTATTCTTATTTTAGTCTTCATTTTATTGCTTTTATTATATTCCTCCTCATGTGATCAACGTCTTTTGTTACCGTCTGCCCTACGTTCATATCGTCATCTCCAAGCTGCCGTCGATACCATGCTTGATAACTGTGTGCAGACACTTGGTCATCTGCATCAGGTCTCAGTAGGAAAAGAAAGAGAACGGTGGGTGAGTCTTGAATGGTTGATGGAGGAGGAAGCGAGTATTCTAGACAGAGAATCACCGTGATCAAATAGTCTCGGGATATCGGTTCATTTTTTTGAGCACCGCAAGCCTTTCTTTTTAAATTATCACGAATCGCTATTGTAACAGTTGTTTTTTTTTTCATCTCTGTCGCAACTTATGATTGTTCCACGAAAATCAATCCTACGAAATTCAATGTCCCCGAGAACGACGCTGAATCCCTGTCAGGTGTGATTGTTCGGTGATGGCTGGCGACCACTGTCCAGCGGATGAAGACCCTGTTTGTCTCGAGAGAGCACACTTTCATTTGTATGGCTTTAATATGAGAGTTGGTTGAGACCTAGAGTCAGAAATTACGTCTCAGAGGGTAATTGTGATTTCCAGTGGTGCTGGTCCCTTTTTTTGCTTTAGGTAACTATTATCAGGTAGGCAGGAGTCAGTATTTGAAAGTCTGTGCAGAAAGTGCCTTAATCACTCTGCCCATCGATGAAGGAGAGGTTTCAAAGTGAAAAGTCAGTAAACATACCACTCAATGTTATGTTAAACACGGTGTTATTAGTCAAGAATGGTACCCATTGTAGATTTTAATTTCCATGACTTATGTTCAAAGCAGAGTTGTTTGATTTAGATCAAGCTGATTAAAATCATGAAAATCATGATTTATCATGACTTTTTAAAAAAAAATCAGCAATTCTGGTTCAAAGCTGTATGAAAGTCACATGAAGAGTTTTGTTAGATGGGTTGACCGGTCCAAAGCTCTGTCTGTGTGTGAACAGCTTGAGAAGAACAAACTATTTGGGCTGACATTATGATATTGTCTTTAATGCATCACTGTTAAGAACGTCATTAGACCAAGATGCCATTCCACCCTTGTTAAAGATGCCCTCCGATGGTACAATTTTCAGTTAACAAATAAGTGTCACATTTCATCTTCAGTTTTACCCTTAAAAGTTCGGATTTTTTTATTTTATTTATGCTAATTATTGTTTCAACTGTTGGTCAATTTGCTTTGTTCTGATTTTCGAGAGAGAGGAGGAGGAGAAGGAGGAGGTTGATAATGTCTCTGTATAATAAACTGTGTACAGCTTGGAATTTGCTCTTGTAAGAAATAGAAATGAATGATGAAACATTTGTGTACATCTCCTGGAACTCTCACTGTCATTTTGTCTTTTATTTCTATGCTTGTATGTCCCTCTGGTGATAAACAAACTAAACATTTCATTCTTTTTCCAGTAGCTGCCCGCCTTCCCCTCCTGCATTTCAGAGAGAAAATATTGCCAGATATTTTCTCATGTGATCGTAATTCAATTTTAACACCGTTTAGCATCCAGTCCCCACACTAGATCCAAATTGGCCCCACCCTGACACTTTTTTCACCTTGATGGAGCCACCCCACCCCCTCCACTAGCCCATTTCCTGAAAAATTCTGGATGTGACTCTGTGATTGTGACATATCCCTGGAAAAGTATATCAACCAGTCATTTGGCTTTCATTTGCACCACCGCAATTGAATTTTGTAACCTTGATTCCTTATTTGATACAGGCACCCCTTGCTTTCTAACAGTTTGCAGTATAACCCATCGTGCAGAAATCTTTCCCTAAGCTTAGCTTCAAAGTAGTTGATTCATGTATGGAGTTTTACGTTTGTGGTATACTGTGATAGAGCAGCTGTTATAACCAAATATTTGGTGTCCGTGTGCAAATTGGTCGCCATTGACGTATTCTAGGATTAGTTTTGTATGTATGGCTGTGGTGCGTAGTAGGTCTCTATATAGAACCTCACTGCGTATTGAGAATGGGCGCCCTCTATTTGTAAAACCGTATCTGATGCTATTCTGTCTGCGACTGCTTCTCTTTCTTTGCCTTGTGTAGGAACGACCATTTCAACAAAATAAATATATATGTGGGTTAATTTCCTTTGCTCCATTTCACTGAGTGAGTATAAGTTGGATAAGATCCGCAAAACTTCAAAACCATCTTCGGATACTATGAAAGCATATACTGAGAAAAAATACATTTCCGTCATCTTTATTTGAAATATTAGCCCCCCCTCCTTTAGTAGTTATGTATTTATATGAAGAAAACTGCCAGCCAAATGCCGATTGCTCTCTTCACAATAATTACACATTTGAACATTGTCTTTAGATGGCAAAATGAGACGTTCGTTTGGAGGAGTAAATTGAAGAGGGGCGGAGGGGGGGGGGGGGACTAGTTTCAATAGTGGGCTAATAGGTCCCTGAATTTCCACCCACCGCTGCGACGTCCCCCTAAGTCAGTCCCCTGAGCGTTATTATTACTACGCTCCCACACTGCTCAGATTCAACAGTGAAAGTAATGGACTTGAAGCAAATGGACAGTCATCCGGGCTGATTATCAACAACTTATATCCTATCTGAGTGAGAAGACCTTTAAATCAATGGCTGATTAAGTAACATTTTACCTGCGACATTATCGCATTTAGTTCTCAGGTTACCGGCATTGTGGTATCCATGCTTACACCGGCAGCGGACTGAGTGCGTTCGTTACAAGAAAAAAAAAACATGGTACATGATTGACACGTGCCTCGAAGGTTATAAAGTCAGCTGTTTATCCTTCCCAAAACAGCTACACAATACGATGTGAAATAATAATGACAATACGCCCCCCCCCCCCCCCGAGTCGAAAGATCTGTTTTGTTATTTGTTTACCCATTACCTTCCCTTCAGTTCCACCCCAGTATAGAATGTGTTTGTACCTTTAACTAACTCAGTTGTCATCAATCACCAAATCATTTCTTTGAGACCTGCATGTGCAGTGCTCTTCACAGATTTCCGAGAGAGGGGTTGTCACGTGTGAAGGTGTTGTCACGAGTGAAGGGGTTGAGTGGAGGGGCTAACTCTCACCTCCAGAAATAGTGGAGAAACGGCAGCAGCCTTTTTACTCTGTGGAGATGAGCTTCGCTCATCTGTATATTAAACTACGTGGAGGCGATTACGTGCGACATCATAATCTTGAGAGAGCCCCAGCTGGGCATTCATTAGCCAGGGAAGTTTTTTTTAATCATCAACTTTTCCTGTCCTTAAAATTTAACTTATTAATATACAGACACAAAAATTATATGTCCGCTCCAAGATAAAAGTGCTGACCCACAGGAAATGCGTGGTTGAACTGGCACTAAATATTAAAACCACGTAACAACAGTTTATTTAAAGTAACGATGAGTCATCAACAATCAAATCACCGTTTTTATTACACGATGATAAACAGGAAGCATAAGAATCTCCTATTATTATTTTTTGCTCAGTTTATTAGCCCCCCCCCCCCCTCCCTCCAACTTCTTAGTCAAGTAACGCCTCTACCGGGTCTAGCGTAATATCCCGCAGAAAGCTAGGCCAGTAGTGACTTCAACAGGTTGCACTAATGAGGCTAAGTGCACGGAGACTATTAGGGGAAGGGGTGGATATACTTTTTATGTTACAAAGTGATGGACAATTATTGGAGAACTTTTTAACAAGAACCAAACTCTTAACCATGCACATATTACTGGTGTATCCAAATATTCAATGGAAATATTTTGACTCTGACTAGGCCCTGTATTGAATATACTGTGCGGGGGGACATGAGTGCAGGATATTGTATGTATATAAATCAGAGTTACCGAAATTACGAAAATGATATAACAAACAGGAAGATCAAAAAGCCTGATTTGCATATACCGACCCTTTTTGTAGTTGGTTATATGATCTACGGAAATAAGTATTAAATTCAGGTAAATGATATCACATTCTAAAATACTGTTTTTGTACGGGTGGTGTTGTATTTTCGGATTCCCTTGAAGAATGTGGTCACTGGAGGATCCAGGTGTGTGTGTGTGGGGGGGGGGGGGGAAGGAAGGCATCCGTCGTGGGTGCACGTTTGTTTTGATATCAATGATATTGATGAATTACTGAGCTCCCTTGTTGTAAAGACTCTGTTACGTCATACTGTTCTGCTTTGGAGTGTGAACATGGTAAACTACAGGGCAGCCGAGCCAGGCCTATCACACTCAAGTCGATCATGGGTTCATATTTTTTCAGGCACAATCTTTTTTTTATGGGAGCGGGTAGGGATGCATATCGACACCCGCACGAGCCTAATATGAGAGAATTTTTGGCTTTACAACATCCGAAATGGCCAGCAAAGGAACTTCCCGGGTGCTCTAAGCTGCTGGTACACAAGCATGAATATCTTCAATTTTCCATTTCATAAAAAAGAAAATCAATCTATGAAGGATATATTCATATCAGATCACTGGGTGAACTATGCGTGACTTACAGTATGCATGCCATTTCATTTATTACTTGAGTCGGCTTTGGCAAATGTGGGGGTAATTGGAAGGTAGGCATACCTTTGGTCCACTTTTTAATGGGGAGCTCAGCTCCCCCTCCCCCTGACTCCTATACGCCACATACTCTTTAAATTAGACAAGGGACATATGACATATTTTGCGAGTTCGTGTTTGATTTATACATGTTACTCCTGAATAGATCAACAACTGTCAGTATTTACGAAGTACATTAGTACCATGCATCAAAGCGACTTTCTACCTCCGCATGTGGAAATTTTTTTTTTTCCCAGGACGAATTAGGGGAAACAGATTTTTCAAAAACGTTTGAAAAGTTTCTGAATCAAGGTTAGATTTGTAACATATAGCCATAGGCTTGTTCTTTTATAATCAACAGTCAGAATTACAAAAACGGTGAAGAAATAACTCATCATTTTGGAATTAGGGGTGTGGCCTATTTCCGAGAAGCTGATTCGTCCATCGTCATGCTGAGCCTCATTCTTCCTGGAGGGGGGGGGGGGGAGGAATAAAGGAGTCAGGTTCGTTAAAATTTCCTGAAATTTATGACTGTACGCCATTGTTGTGTAAGTTTCGTAAATGACGATGGACTAAATCACAAATGTAGGCCTATGAAATGATTAAATTTTTGTTTGATCTTGCCCCTCACATGTTTTGCCAAGGGCTCTGAAAAGTTTGTACCTCCTGCCCCCCCCCTCCCATTCGGCGGCCTTGGTAAACCGAATCGAAGATTTTTGTCGTCCGTTGCCTACTTTATGTGAATGACACATACAAATTGTCATCAAATGCAAGCAAACAAGAAATCAATGAATTTCTGAAGAGCCTCCATCAGTCTCAAGCTTGAACACATGAAGGCTATAAGAAGTGTCTATTGAAGATGGGAATTGGACTAGGCCTATTTGAATTCATTTTCTAAGCTTTGTGACGTATTTTTTTCAATTGAACTTTGACTTTGGCCTTCATCCGAAAAAAAAAACGTAGCCTATAGATTATAATTTGAAAGTTGAAATTTCAATCACTGTTAAGAAATTTAGTTACATCGATAATGAAAATTTAAGGGCACATGGCCCGTGTGCGTCCCGCCCCCTTGTCCCATGATAGTTATATTTCCCGGAAGATTTTCTTGATAAAACCACACCCATTTACCCGATCATTTATCCTTCCCCGAAACCGAAAAATAAATTAATTGCGGTCCTCTACACCCACCCCCGCTTTCCGTTAGCCTGTTTGTTTTTACTACATCGCCTCTGTTTATATACAAATAGTATAAAACGTGTTTTCAGTTTACTAACGGTGAAACGGTAAATTTCTGCCAGTTATATACCAGCACTGTACGGATATCTACATACACGTGACGAGTAGCTGACTCTTACCGCATCAAGGATTGGTACATACTGTTCAGCATTTCATGTGGTATCCGGGTTTTGCAGGCCGTTCAGTCACAGTTTCAAGGGATTTGTAGTGTCGCAAATTGTATCAAATGTAATTTAACAGTCTTGGTTGAAGTTGCTGGTGTATGTTCACACACACACATACACACACACACGCTCACTGTCTGGCAGCTCAACATCTCTTCCGCGAACAATATCAACACGCTACCGTAGGCCGATAAAAATAGATGGATTTTGACAAATTTCAGAGCGTTCAAGGACGGCTATGTTGATACAGTGTTAATGTTATCTGAAACATCGTGTTTGTCGTTGGGAACTTTTTTTTTACCAAAACCGGTAAGTAACAGGACACCTTTGCTTACTTCTGCTTTCGCATCGATACGAATTGTTCATGATTTTTGTTTCAAGCCTTATACTCTCGTGTACTATGATATGAGAAAAAGAGTTCACCAATATCAGTCCGCGTGGAAACCAATTATAGGCCTAATACTTTCTTCCTCATTTCGAAATCATCTCACCGTTGTTTCGTTAGCAATGTACATTATTACAATGAGTTCTGCGGTAAGTGGTAGTCGGTTTATTTGTGGCTGGCAAGACCAGTGTAATTGCAATTTTAATATATCGCAGTTTAACTGGAATCGTAGCGAATTGATATATATTGGTCAGCGTCTTTTGTAGGATTTTCTCGTGTGGTGTTGCACAGAGGAGCGCATTTTTTGATTAGTCCCCTTCCCCCTCCTACAAGTTCCTAACCAGGCAAGTCACATGTAGGCCTATGATTCTTACTCTTAGAATACAGAATGTCCGTTGGTTTTACGGTTTCATTTGACATCAGTCAATTCCCCTACTACAAAAATCTAAGGGCCTTGGATCCGTACCCTATAGCTGTGCCTCAGTGTTTTCAATAGGCCTTTATTGATGGGTTCGTTATTACCGCTCAATCAGCGCACCAATTGGACGAGGTGTGGATAAGTATTGATACACACTTCCAAGCACTCGCCAAGGATATGCAACTTGTGTCCGGTCATAAATCTTACTGATCGCTAATTTGCAGCTTCACATTACAACATACCCGTCATACTCCATTACTCATTACTAACGTCCACCGGTACACACGCTGTGCTTGGCGAGGTATGCCATAGATCCTTTATTTTGTACCTCGGGTTCACTCTGTTTACAAATGTTATCCAGGCGTATCGCACACAGAAGAAATGCCAGTGAACCAATTGCGGCACAATAACAGTGCAAATATTTACAACGTTATCAAAAGAAGAAAGCCGAGTCAACAATTTCAACAGGTTACAGTACACTTTGTAGAACTAGGCATGTTCGTGGAGTATCTAGTAAACGGCACCCATGCCTTGTTGCATGGAATTTGCAACTACGCCTTACAATGGTCTTACCATGTTTCTTTGCGTTTATCAGTAGACGATGCCATCCCTACATGTAAAGCAACCAGCTGTTTTTTTTTTTTTAAATAGTAGCCCATTTGAATCTACTTGAAGTTGGATATATGAATCAAGTAGACGAGCTATGGTGCGCAAAAGCTTACGTTTCGATCATATGCGTGGAGGCCACTACTCGCAAGAATTCCCCTTCACCTAGATGCAAACAAACAAATAACTAAATAAAAATAAAAACAAACAGGCGAACAGGAAAAAATGATATGAAAAAAAGCTTAGGAGGACTGCAAAGTTGCTGCATCCATTAAGCACGAGAGTACATTTTGTGGCGATGCGGCCATGAAAGACCGGTACATAGTCTGTTAGACGAACACCGGACGTGAGTCAACCCCACACCAGTGACGCCATTAGTTTGCTCATATTTCATATTTTCCAGAGGATCGGTCCTCATTTAATGAAATTTTATTCAATTATTTTAATTATTTATTTTATTACATTTATTTTTATTTATTTAATTTAATTATGGTATGTCGTCATTTAATGAAAGGTTTATCGACGCTGGACCGTGTATTAGCTGTAGGATAATGCACGATCGGGGTTAATGCAAACGAAGCACGAGAGCGCAGCCCGAGTGCATCCAGCGATAGCATTGACCCCCAAGAGTGCATTATCCCACCGTAATGCACAGGTCCAAAGGTGATTAACCTTTTTGCAAAACATGACATGCAAAACGATATTTTGATAAAAAACAAAGCACGAAAAAGAAAGGAATTTGGTTCTTATGTAACCGCGTATTGTTGGAAAGGAACCCCGAGCAATGTAAACAAATTACAGCTTGTCAACAATATTCGTGGGCATTATAGACATTGTAACACGATACTTTGTGTAAGACAGCGGAAGACAAAAAAATGTTGATGTTTTTTATTGCGTTCATCCGCTCGTGATCGTGTTTTAATTGAGGGTACAATCCACGGTAACATGACGGAAATGGGACCAAAATCAGTCGAGGATTCTTTCCAAGTATGTATGGACAATGATTCATGTTGGACTAATGTATAATCATTTTCATGATCTGTTAGGGAGAGGAGGTAATCTTGCTTTACATTGCGAATTCGTCTCGTCGACCGTTTTAACTTCTTATGTAATCATTCTCTACGTTGTATGTATATTTTTGTAACCATTGTTATCTTTTAAATTTGTTCTTTTTTTTATGCGGGCCTCATGTAAGATTAGCCTAGGCTAAATGAGTCACCCTCTTTAAATAAAGTTTAATAAATAAATAAATAAATAAATAAATAAATAAATAAATAAATAAATAAAATAGTCCTTGGTTTCGAAGTCATGCATATTCGCGTATGCAACGGACATTCGCGGTTTCAATTGCTGGGATATTTCCAGCACGAGAGCTATAATTTACCGTGTTATGATTTGACGTTATATCGGTGATGTAGAGCCGATAGTGAGAAGCCGGGGATCTGGATCAAATTTGGTAGAAAACAATATCGCAACTTCAAATTGCAATTAATTTGATTACTTTCTCTCCCATTTGAATCAATAGATACCTAGATTTTTTTTGTGTGGTATATATTTCCACAAAAGGTTTGGCCAACCCCACTGACAATACAGTATACACAGGCCACAGGAAACGAACCCCAAGTGATGATATAGTCCAGGGACAACCCTCTCAGATTCTTAAATAGCTCACTGTTAGTTTTCTCAATTATTTCATGCAGTTTTAAGGCTAAAGCAATCACCGTTTTTTTTTTTTTTTTCATATTTTCCTCTAGCCGGATCTGATCCGTGTAATTAACCGCTATTTGAAACCATATTCTATGCAGGCACGACAGCTCCCTGCTCTGTGTAACTGCACAAGCTACATACAGCGCTCTGATTAAGTGTTTTCGAATTTTAGCAGTACTGTTCGTATATTGTGCTGACTAATTAATTTTCTACTTTATCGATAGCTTGATTGAGTGATTTGTTGACTGACTTATTTGCTCTCATGGCTGTATGACTCTTCTCTCCTTTAGTAAGCTACAGTTTAGTAGTTTACCAAAAACTGGAACTTTAGTCCTGCGTATATACCTCTCCTGCTGCAAGATGCTTCCGTCCATTGGACAAGATTATCCATTTCAGAAAACGGTTTCAATTCGTCTTTCGGTACAGGTTACTGTAATTTTCTTAGATTAAGATGGGGAGTTGTAGGGGAAAGGGACGGGGGTTCGAGCTACAAAATTACTTTTCTTTTGATCACAGGAAAGAAGTCCGGAAATTTCTAAAAGAGTCTACTTAAAAGGATAATGCAAGACCTCGTTGAATGTTATATGGTTAGGGTAACATTTTAATTGTAATCTTGAGCAATGAATGGGGCTATCGAGCCATGTCATCATATCAAAGAATGTAACATAGTCTTACTCCACGAATTCCGTCGTGTATGTATTACTATTACATATTACCCCAAAATAAATTTTACAAAATGAAAAAAAAAATGAAAGCAAATTAGGCTGATAAAATTAAAGAAGAAAAATAATAACATAAATAAATAATATTAAATAAATAAATGAATAAATGAAATGTAAAATATAAGTAACAATAGTTCGTCATTTACAACTTATATTGTGTTTGACAGATTAATATGCGTAGGCCATACCGTTCGCAAAAGGAATACCGTATAGGCCTACGTCGTGCCTGGCCTGCAGGGAAACAAATATCTGTTGTGGAAATAATGGAAGTGCATAAATTAAGCTAAAAACGTAAATTAGTTGTGGCAAATGCTTCTATCTTTTTATTCAAAAATCAAAAAAATTTATAGCTTGAAATGTGCAGATCTATAGACTGAGGATACAGTATACACTGTTAAAAATGTAAATTGTAAATTTACATAAAATAAAATAAATACAAAAGAAATACAGAAATGTTCTGGCAATAAGTTTCCAGACAATTTTTGTAATCCTTATTTATTTCTTTGTTTTATTTTCTGTAAATTTACAGAAATTTTCCACAGTATACAGACGAGTATATGTAGCAACCGACCTTTTATGTGACGCTTGGGTGGTTGTGCTTAGTTAGTTCGCAGTCAATCAAATATATTTTATCTGTCCTGTCTGATCAAGTGTTAGACTATATCCAGACTTAACGATACATTCCCAAATAAAGTGGATTAGTGGTGCACGAAGACAAACTCGTTAACTCCTTCTGTTAACCGATGTACAATAAAACCACCAGTGTGTGGTATCTAGTGAACCATACCCGCATTCGCTCTAAATTGATACGTAAGACCGGTGGTGAGGGGAGGTGTTGGTCGCCACAACATGAGACCTAGAATGGACAGTTTCTTTACGAATTGGGTAATTCTTTTTAGTTCAGGAGTTTTTCGAGGTAAAGATTGGTAGCATATGATTGGAACTAGATTGTGTTGGCAAAACATAGGCACAGTGTAAAAAAAATTCGAAAATCGAAAATTTCTTCCTTATTTACAAGTTCCTCATACTTAGGCCTATGAATGACATAATTCCCAGCAGCCATCTAATTCCGTCTTGTTAAGTAGACCAAGTATATAAATACATGGTACGGCATGATTCAATTTGGTCGAAACAACCTTTTTTATATTCCCGATTGTGGTCGCAATGGCGCACCGTTAACTATAACCGACCACACGTCGCACTCCTCTTCACCATGTCCAACAGTTTTACCATCTGCTCATCAGAGCCATATAATTAGGCCTAAGTAACGCCTTCGAGGAGACTACATTGCGCGATGGTCATCGTATCTTGCCCATATGTGAGAAACATATTATAAAATAGATGAATGAAACCCTCACACGTCACAAACGATATATGAAAAAGATGAATCAAACCTAATTATAGAATACGGGCGCATAATTAGCCCAAGCGATTTTTATGTGTTAAACCGTAACTTATCAGTGTTTGCAGTCCGATTTTTCTAGAAGCCACCCTACCCTAGCTGTCTTAGGTGATTTCAAGATGATGGGATAACCAGGCAAACTGTCAGTGTACGTCAGGTTAACTGTATATCCATTCGAGAAGACAGGCAGGGATATGTGACGCATGATTAGTGGCTAAAGTTGAATGATCATTTTGAATAGTGGAATTAGTGCACGTGCACTTGTCATTTTTGACGACCGTATGAATACAGTCACCGATATATCGTCAAAATACACCACCAGACTCGATGCGGTGACTTTTCCCTCACGCCAATGCGACAAACAAACAGAATATTAATGAATAAACAAACAAACAAATTGTGGATAGACCTATACACACATCACAAGGGTTGTTTGCAGGGGTGAGAGGTCGTTTCGACGTTCTCCTTACAGCTTAGCTAGATTTTTTTTTTTTTTTGGGGGGGGGGGGGTTGGAATAAGCAGGGAATACGCAGTGTGAGACGGAAATACGATGAGTATCAACGTATACGATGAGTAAATCAAGATAAACTCCTGAAAATAAGTATACCCCTGAAATTAGGGTGTATCTTTTAACCGTTGTCCGCTGAAAAGATAGGTCGGTCAAATATCATGTTTAACTGCAGCCTGCTATGTTATTGTTGTTTTAATGAAAAGAATGACAAAATGTTTTCAAGGTTTTCTTACAATATTCATTATCTGTTACAGCAGGTGACTGAGTAGAACGCGTGTTCAGGCGAAAGAGTTAAAAAATGTAGCCTACTAATAATATAGACTTTGCAGTTGAATATTGATATCGAACTGTTTTTTTTTCGATATTTTTCTTGAACCTGATACACTTTGCAATGTTTGCATGTACTTTTAATTGGTACGGTTACACGATAATCGTATCCATGGAAATTGTGCAATGACGAAAACGTGTATCTGTCGGAAGCTCATTCAACTCCGCAAGGTAGTACGCATGTATGTAGTATCGTACAAAGTTCATCGGGTTATTTACTCACCACCAAAGTATACGTTCTACTCTATGGGACTGATCTTCCCCCCCTTTTTCTTGGGGGGGGGGTCATGCTGGGCAAATTAAACGGTATCAAATCTAGCTAACCTGATCCGCCAGTTTGGAGATAATTTTTTGCGTAAACTTCGTTGCGTAAAGTTTTCGTCGTCCAGCAAAACTGGTCTCGTGTTGCGAAAAAACGTGCACCGCCCTGCAGTCTGTCATATGCATATATTCTCTCTCTCTGTACAATTTTTCATTCAATTATGCAGTTATCCGGAGACCTATTGCTGACTTACCTCGATAAACTTTACATGCTGTCTATAGATGTCCATTTCACTAGCTTTTTTCCTGTATGTAGTATATTGCAAGTATCATTGACTGCAGGCACTATAGGTTTCATTCTATTACTTTTTGAACTTTCCATGTCGAATTTGATGTGATGCACAGTAGGCGCTGTACTAACGGGGATGTCGATCACTTCCGTCCAACATGCCTACCTTGTATCCAAAACTCATTATTAGAAGGTTGTGCCTGTCAAGAAGCTTCTCCTACGGGCAGTTACTCATCGCCCCTGCAGACCGTTCCGATTCTCCCAACCCACTTAACTTCTATCCCCCCAGGACTGCACCTGTACGTCTAAAGCTCCTCGTGCAGACACAGTCCTTATTTTAGTGCCGCATATCCTGATGAGCATGCAACGATTACACGAGTAGCCCCAGGGGGTCACTTTCCGGGGGGAGAGTTGACTTTGTAGATTTCTAGATCAAGTTTCCCGAATATTGAGGCTCGGCTATATATGATGGCTCCAGTGGCGTCACAATGGTTGTTTTCGGGAATGAGTAAGTTAAGAGCCAGGGCGGATGGGGGGGGGGTGGGGCAAGGGGGCCTGGGCTCCCTTCCCAAAATGATGAATCTTTTCCAACTACAGAAAGCTGTTCAAAGCATTATCCCCTTCTATAGCATTATACAGTCTAGACCTATGTGACGTGTCAGTGAAACTTTGTTTATTATTTTCGATCTCAAAGTATACTGGTATACACCTGGAGATTAACTTAATTCTGTCACTTAGAATTTTGGCACTCTTGTGGCTCATATGGACCACAGCATAACTTAGGCCAAGTATTATCCTCTGTCGTTACTCATGAGGAACGTACTGAATCGCATTGCCAACTTCAGTCTATTAACATTATAACCAGGCGTCCAGGCCCACAGAAGTCTGCTTTCCACTTTCAAAACACTTCAGCTGTAACTTTCCACAATCGATCTCAAAGTATACTGGTATACACCTGGAGATTAACTTAATTCTGTCACTTAGAATTTTGGCATTCTTGTGGCTCATATGGACCACAGCATAACTTAGGCCAAGTATTATCCTCTGTCGTTACTCAGGAGGAACGTACTGAATCGCATTGCCAACTTCAGTCTATTAACATTATAACCAGGCGTCCAGGCCCACAGAAGTCTGCTTTCCACTTTCAAAACACTTCAACTGTAACTTTCCACAATCTCAGGCTTTTGTGCCATTAACTCTCTGCACCGTTAGTGTCTTACTCATTTGGATGGAAATTGTGGGTGATCTGAAGTAACTCAAAAGTAATTCTAAAGTGACTCATACAGGAAAACCTGTACTATGGAGAACTGCAGTTGACACACATAAAGTGAAAGAAACAACATATCATATACCTTTGTAACAAAATATAACTGTCACAGAGATTTCACTCTCTAGTTTGCTTTATTTGCGATCGTGACAGAGACAATGACACGGTTGAAAGAATAGCATGCATACTAGAACACGTACGTGTGGGATCAGTTCCACTGTTGATCATTTACTGTTGAACTTCTAAATTTTTTAAGTTCTTTTCAATAAGACACTCATGGCATGCGCTATCAACCTCTCCATACTCTGTGATGGCAACCTACCCAGTAATACCGTCAAAAATAAGAAAATTTACATTTTGATCATTCTTCTCATATAGGAAAAAGCAAAAACAATTGCAGCAATTTGTATAAAGTGAGACCTGTTAGTTAAAAAAAAAAACCTTAAGGGGAAGGCAAATCCCCCCGCAGCTTAGAAACCTCCCCCAAGATCAGTAGTTTATCCAAATCACTATGACCTGGGCAGGGGTGTAGACTGGGATGCGGAGAATGTGCCAGGTGAATGAAAAAAAAAAAGAATTACCTTGAAGGGTCTAAGAATTCCAGAATCACCCATTAATGAAGATGGAAAAAATAAAACCATCGCTTAAAAAAGTAATTCCTGCAAAAATATTCAAGTCAAATCTAGAGTCAAATTTAGCACAATTTTGCATGTAGCCCACCCTACAGTACATTAGCAAAAGTTTTCCAAAGAGAAAGGACACTACTTTGACGCCTCCCCTAAGATCAGGTTTTATACAAGTCACTATGACCTGGGCAGAGTTGTGGGTTGACGTGCGGGGGGCTGTGCCAGATGGAGAAAAATCTCAATTACCCAGAAAAGGTTTGAGAATGAGTAATTTCACCCAGCAATATGAAAAATCAAATCACTCTTTAAAAAGTAAGAATTCTGACGATATATTCAATTCAAACCTAGCATCAAATGTGGCACCATTTTGCATCCACCCGACCCTACGTTAGCAAAAATTCAGCCATCGTCCTGCTGCCTCCCCCACTACCTTCTTCTTAATTCTGGATCCGCCACTGAGGTATGGTATGGAAATAGCCTTCAGCCGTATACCCATATTACAAAGAGGGGTCGTCAGGGTGTTGGACTAAGCTCGACGAAGATTGTGGAAGATTAAGCGGAGCGCAAAGAAGATTTGCGCGGAGTGCACAAGAAAAGTCCTTGCTAAATATATCGCCTAGAAGTCCTATAGAAAATACCTCCCTGAAATCGCCTTTCCAAGGCTCACCAAGGATAGTATATGCCAGTAAAAAAAAAAAAACCCAAAAAAGCAAAACAAAAACAAAACAAAAATAACAAAAAACAATGAAAAACAAGACACACTGATTTTGTTCTCTCAATTGGCTGCCTTATTTGCCCGAATTCTCCCACTATTTATCGCAACCAATAGCGATCGCTGATTGAATAAAATATGGTTCTTGGCAATAATTCGTTCTTATCCGCACGAATTTGTTCGAGCTATGGCAGAACCAATTTTATTCGGTAGGCATATATTACAAACTCACAGTACAAATCTAGGTGACTACCATCATATACAGCTTCCTCGTAAAAAAGAACCAGTGGTACCTACATTCCATGCGGATTCGTGGAGGGTGCTTTTCCAGATGTTCTCCTATACACCTGCCAGATTTTTAAACTTGTGTAATTAAACCCTCAACAAAATAAAATAAATATCACTCTGACAGTGATAAAGTAATATTTTCACAATAAAAGTTCCTGAACTTAAACCTTTCATTCCAGATGAGATTAAGCTGCAATTACTTTGAATTCGAAAGGAAGAGAAAAAAAAAGAGAGAAGAAAAAAATTTAAATCCCCCTCAGGTAAAAATTTTCGTTTTATTCATGGCTGTTTATTTTCCCAGCTTGTTTTTGCAGACATCAATCAGATCTAGGAATAACATTAAAGCAAATACAGCATAGTGTCTCGATTGAAACGTATGCTTATCGAATCGCACAAAAATGTTATAATTTGAATTGTAAATCATTTGAAACATGTTAATAAAGAGCATATCGAGCTTTTAAAAGCAAATTTGCGACTTAAAAAATTAATTCACAATGACATTTTCAGTAATATGACTCTTGACACATGTTCCTTACCGTTAACCCTTTAAAACGTACGTCGGTTGTAAATCCTTTTTTAAGGGTATAACAGAGCCCTGTCTTTTCGACCTCTGGCAGTGCTGCATACTCAGAGCATGATTTCAGCCATAGAAAGCATCATACGATGCCTCAAGAGGAGGTCGCTATGACAGTCAATTGGCCTACGGAGTAAGCACTTACCTGAAGGAAAACCGCATGCAGATACATTGTGTAGCGATTACGGAGCTAAATTGAACTGGATCACTGGCACAAAATCATCCAGGGAGAAGGGGTCCGGGGGCGGGGGGCGACGCAGTATAGCTGCCATATGGTTACACCAAAGGTGGGCAAAAAATAATATCAAAAGAAAGTCAATTCCACAGATGTACACTTTTGTCGCACCAGGTCGCATCTGAGGGCATTCGTTTACAGAAATTTTTTTTTCCAAAAGTAAACCCCACTGCCCCACCAGTTAGGCCCCTCCCAAACAGTGAACTTGGACCCGCCAGTGGGTAGGATACAGTGAAGTGAAACCGATTGGAGACAATTCAGAATGATCCTCAGAAGAAAACTGTAGTCTACCTGCTGTTGTTGGGTTTTGACTGGTTTGACTGGGTTTTAAGTGGTTACGTCAGATACCTTAAAGCTGGAATATGAGTTGTACACTGGCAATCGCCTGGTCATCTAACTTTGTTCTTTGTCATTGTTTCAAGGAAGAGAAGGTGTAGGGAGGTCACCTGCCACGAAATCTGAGAGAGAACTATGCACTCATCTTCCAGATATTTGATTAGAATATGAAAACGGTCTCGACATTTTTGTTGGCCCTACAAAATTCAGACTCTCCAGAACATAGAAGTCAATCGCTGTTGCTTGAAATCCAAGAGACAGATGCGAATGGATATTCGTTTACGCAAAAATAGGGCTTAATGTTTTTTTTCTTCTGTAGTTGCAATGACACATTCCGGGAAATTTGACTTTCACCGTGACAAATTAAGTTCCACTCGTAATCCAGCTGTAAGTTCGACACCAGTTACCTGAATAATGTTCTTGAATGACTAGGTCAATTAAGTTCCGATACGCCATGAACTTCGCCAGGTGGGATGGGGGGGGGGGGGGATAGTGATTGGGAGGGTACCTTCAAATGCCTGCCGAAGGAGTCTGTATCAGTTTGATCTACAAACATCTTGCGAGACGTAAGGTATGGTAAGAACAGTAAAAATAATTTAAAAAATATAACAATAATCGGTAGAAGGAAACAATCAGTGAAGTACAGAAAACGCGGGTTAGCTATCATAAAGGATTCAAACTCATTTGTAATGTTTTACCAGGTCGCTAGTTCATCTTCCAAACTTGACTTTGCCGACAGGAGCAGAGGAATAGCACAATCGGCCGGACTGATGTGGGTGTAACGATCAGTGCCATAATTCCGAGTGGAAGCAAGTTGGAGTTGATGTTGCGAATGGAAAGGGAAGGGCGGGGTTAGCATAAATGAATCGCCATAATGCATTTGCTCAACTGCACGGTAAGCCTAAACTTCGAAACAGCAGTTGACTCAACTTTATCCTTAAAAGAATAGTCCAGAGCCGAAATTATGTTTGATATGTTAAAAAGGGACATATTCTAAGCATACTGGTGAAATTTTCACTCATTTTCCCAACGGTATACGGTTCTGAAGATATTAGCAATTGAAGTTGACACATTTTCCACAATAAGTGAACTTGAAGCAAGCATGCAGGTGTGGTACCACAGATTCAAATTGATGGCGACTGTTTTTGTTTTTCTGTAAAGTTTATCACAAATTTTATGAAACTAAACTTTGGAATACAGATACGATACGTGCATCCTGCACAATAGAGTTGCCTTAGGGGCAAGATAGCATCCCTAATCAAGCCAAGGTCCAAATAGTAGAATGAAAAATAAAGAAAAAACAAAATATTAGCCATCGGTGTGAATCCATGACCTCGCAATTTTTTGCTTTCAGTTCACTTTTTGTAGAAAATGTGTCGACTTCAATTCCGAATATCTTGAGAGCCGAACAAGGGAAATGAATGAAAATTTCACCAGAATGCTTAGACTATGTTTCTCTTTAATATATCAAATATTGCCAGCTAAATCTTACACATTTCTTCTTTTATACCCTACAAGTATCTTTCAGAATTTAAAGTAGCCTAAACAGATAGCTTGCATAAAGTTAGAAATGTCACAAAAACATTGTCACTTGATTCAAAATAGCCATCCGTGAATGAGGATAGGGTACTATGGTAATACAAATTGGGGTGACTGCATTTTCCCTTTAATTGATGTACCTCACAGACGACATTTGACTTTCAGTTTCCAAAGTTTTTTTTCAGTTCTTCGCTCATCAATAAATCATATAGCCGGACATATTGGTCATTCAGGGCAACATGACCAGCTCTAATTAAGGTCTGAGTTGGGAATGGCGATGAAGATAATTCATGAAACCGTACCCCAAACCCCTTTTGTCTTACGCCGGAAATACTGTACATTGTATTTCTATAACTGCGGGATGTTACGTCACGATTTTGTAATGGTCTCATCACCCCATACGAGGGAGCACCGCTTCCAACAGTGAGGGGCCTGACCCCTTTAAATTTCTGCGATTCTTTTTATACTCATATGTTTTCGGTCTGTTTACAGAAGCTGTCACGTCAGGGATTATTATCATAGCTTTTGTAGAGCAGCAAAAAGAAAGGGAGAGAAGAAAATGGAAAGAACAGCATACATGAAAATCAACGACGGTAGGCGCTACTCTGCCGCTGAAGCTGTACAGAGTCATGACTTGGACACAATGTATTCACATGAGGCCACGGAAATTCGCTTCAAACGTAAGCAGAAACAAGGGAGGAAAAATATGAAAGATACAGCAAAAGTGCTTCTGCCGTATAGAAGAAAGCCAAAGGAGTAAGTTGACAGCTGTTTTGTTGTATGGGAATTGGGATATCGTATTCAGAATATTTTATTCAAGTTATAAAAAACAAACAGGGTGCACTTGTCGTCTCATCACTGTATGCATCCATGCTGCAACGCAGCCTTTGCACTTACCGATCGGTTAGTCTAGTGGCTGTGGTAGCACTAGCATGCAGACTACGTCGATCCATTCCCTGGCTGAAGATCACATACACTTCACACATCACATGTGGGTCCAGATCAAGACCGGCCCATAGCCTGTTGCGGTGGAACTGGGTTGTGGATGACATTCAGTGCCGTAGAACCAGTGACGGGAGCATGGAAACCTATTCGAAGGGCGAAATCCATTTTGTTTTCAACACTAGACAAAGTCTTTCGATAGAACTATATTCTATCAAATTTAACGTGTCTTTCTCTCTCTTAAGACTTAACACTCAATAACCCTAACAGTAACGTTATGTTGGGCCTAACGTTAATGTTATTAGAAAACGTGACCCTAACTTGCCTGATACACGTAGGCCCGGCCTAGGCTAATCCTTGAACAGTACGTGGTCCAGCTCAATAACTAACTTAGATAGATATACCTCAGACTGAGGCATTTACGGCCGGCTTAGCCTACAGTAGCAATAGCGACTTAAAGTTCCATTAACCAATCAAGTATCATAGTCCTAGCTGTCATTGTCAGTCGGTGTTCAAAACCAGCACTAGCTAACTTTGAATCATCCATCCATCCCGAATTATGCATAAGTCTGCTAATTTTCAGAGGGCACTGGTCCTTTTTTTTTTTAAATTAAAGTTCAAACATTTAATGCATGTCTTTTTATCGGGACATGGGCAACTGCTGGAAAATAAAAACTTAAAAGAAAGTGGAATCAAATGCAAAATCAATCTCTTACATCAGAAGCATAAATAATTCCAAACCTCTGCTCTAAAAATTAAAGAATCTTAGCTGGAAATCACAAGACCAAAGAAACTAAAAAGTGCCATTGCCATCTATCTGATACTGAGGTATTATTCCCAAAATGTTCTCAGTAGACATGCACCAATCACTCCACTGAGGTAATGTTATGACTGTTTCTTACCTGTTCCAACCCTTTGCTCCCTTCAGTCCCCCCTCCCAATGACAAAGGCTGGTTAGGTCACAACATCAAAGCTCTTTGCAGATCTGATCAATTAAAGTCCACCGGCCCACCCTTTAAATTTTTTTTCTGTGGATGCCATGTACCCATGCATTATATGCTCTTCTAAGGAGTCCTGCCAGTAACCTAAACAGAAATAGTAATCTTTGTCACTTTTGGTTCCTATTGCTGGTAACCCAACCACTATTGCAAGTGGACAAAAGCTTGCATGTTAACTGTGTTAGATCATGACCACTTTGAATGTTCAAACAGCTGTGTAGTATCTGAACAAGTCTGAAAAGTTTAATGCACCAAATTGAACATGTGTGCTTCCAAGTTGTAGGAAATATTTGCTGAAATAAATTACAAAACTTTTAATGTTTGGTATTACATTCTTTCAGTTTCACAAGGATGTTTTCAGGTGTCTTGCTTGAAAGCTTGGTGAAATAGAAGGTGTACATTGTGTGTGTGTGTGGGGGGGGGGGGGGCAATTATGATGATATAATCCGCTAACACAGATTTCAAATTTTATATTCCGCATTGATGAGTAGTTGCATTTCAGAGTGTCAAAAGGTTGAGAAAATATCACTTAAAAGGTTTAAAGGAAATGTTATTGCTACTGTTGATGTTGAGGTTTGATAGTAAATTTCAAAGGAAGTATTCTACTTAACTAACTAGTGTGAATTCTGACTTGAGTAAGCCATAATGCAAGATCACATGTTATTGAACTCTGAAATACAGAGACACTCTGGTTCTATGTAAACTGGAAACAGGAACAAAAAACTTCTGGCAAATATTTGAGTGTACTGTGGCCTCTCTCCACCGCCTTCCTCTTCATTGTTTTATATCTGACAATGAAAACATTTTTCCTCCATGTTTTGTCCCAGTGGTAAAGGGAGCCCAATGGATACCACTGGCATATTTCCAAGTTTATTCTTCACCTGGATGACACCCATCTTCAAACAGTCTTTTCAGAAAAAGCCCATACAGGAGGAGGAATTGCAGTGGATGATGTCACAGAGGGAAGGATCAGAGATGTCTTCAGAGAGGTGAGTCTTCGATCATCAGGAGAAGATCTGTCTCTTCGTGATGGCATTCAGGACTGTATGGGAAACTGAAATTTGTGAATCTTGGGTTCTTGAGGGCTGGTGTCCATACCAGTGAAGTATTTTTGCTCCTGGTGGCTGGTTAGCCATTCTTCATCATGACATGAAAGGTGATCCTGGAGATGATGATTGTTTAAGTCATTGGGTCCGTGTATAGGTTCCGAGGTGCAAGTTCAACCCATATGTCTTCGTGATTATTGCCCATTTAGTGTGTCATATTCGGTGGATATATAATGTTGATTTGGAAGTGCACGATCAAAGACCTACAAGCATACAGCGACCATACCTGTGTTCTTAATATCCTGGGTTCAATGTAGTGAAGGGTATTAGTCCATAAACATACAATCTCCAGTGACAAACTGCAGATGAGGAAATGAAACGTGAAGTTTGCACCGAAATTAGTAGTGAAAATGTTTTACTTGCATGAGAAGTCACGGCCTATTGAAAACTTACATTAAGAGACATCTAAACCTTAGTTAAATGTGGTGAACACGAGAGAAATGAAAATTGTGAGAACTGAGAAATGTTGTCATTGTTGTAAATTGTTCTTATTCTAGAGAAAGTTCATGTAACTCTGTATTCATGATGAATAAATACTCGTTCAAAGAGAGAGCTGGGGTAACATTCAGTGGTAAGTGTGGAAACTGTCTGTCTGATGACTTTGTCTAAATTTGCACAACATATTTTGTGATGTAAAACCATGCTTCTTGTGGCTAGTTGAGAGTAAGGGGGTAGGGAAGGGATTGGAAAACATAATTTTGGAAGTGTTCAAATTCATGGAAAGTGTTTCTGATACAAGTAGTTTTGGTCAAATACTGCATTTTCTTTTTAAAGAGAGAAGATGGAGGGAGTATACCAGGTCTATTTTGCAAAATGCCAGATATGGTAGGACATGTCAATGAGTGGGAGTGAAGATGTATTAGTATTCACTCTGTGATAGCCATGATCGCAAAGCGCTATTTGATTCAATTGGCTCATTGCTGCTAATGAATTTCACATGGAGTAAGTTCTATGTGTTACATTTAGCAGAAAAGGAGGTACTGAATCTCAACATGCAACTATATGCACTTTTCCCCATTCTGAGTTTTGTGTTCACAGGTAGTGTAGAAAATCTTATCTATAATGCAGGAAGTCACAGTTACTGCAACAGAAGTGTTTCCTGGTGGTATTCTGTACATACATGTAAAGTAGAGCTTGAGAACTTAGAGTAATGTATAATTGTAATTTATGCAACTGATGCAAGGGACACTCTTTACTTACCACTGTAGGCTACGTACAGTACTTCTTTGGAATGTTCGAGTATGCAGACATTCCAACATTTTACATTGCTTTTCTTTGAAATTTTCTGTTCATTTACCATAATTTGTGGTGCAATTAGTTTTGTGTTTGTGTCTGCCAAGAGCTTAGAAACAGAAGTAGGATGGGAGAACCACTTGCACTGAATGTCATGTATGATGACTTTAAAAGGTCCAGTGTTGTGTATAACTTTTGTGGCTAAAATGGGCTTTTATGCTTGGTCAATTCCAGATCAGTTGTGTCTTATGGGATGTGCAAATCATTTCTATCATTTTCATTACCCTTGAATATTGCTCTGTGAAACCCTGAACTGACTCCAACAACTTGACATTTGTCTCATTTGGTTACAGTATAGGCTACGATTGTCAGTGTCAGACAGATGTTTGCACAAGTGGGTCTGCAACTTTCATTGTTAAGTTTACATTGACTTCAGATTTGTCTAAAATTCACTCAAACATATCCAATCGAATTACATGTAGTCAATGATAATTAGCAGGTCTTGGGGGGGGGGGACAGTTCTTTGGGGGAACATGTTTAGTAATTAACTAAAACTGAACTTCCTCTGAATGGATGTAAGATATAGTCATTCTGCCAATCCTCCCTGCATCTGATTTCCTGATAGAGAGACTCACAAGTTTTGCAATGGACTTTTGTTTTTACCTTGCTTCCCTGGTGACGAAGTCTCCCAGTAGTTTGCATCCACGGATGCAGTTGACCACAATGCTCAGTGGAGAAATATATGGGGCTGTATGGTTAAAGTTATAAATGTGAAAGTAATGACAAGGAGTATGCTATATATATAGCATTGCATGACAGAAAATGAATGATTTGTGTGTGCCCTTGGTTTCTTGGGTTCTTATTTTGGCAATACTGTCTCAGCCTACCATGTTAGTTACTGTAAAGAAGTTGGTGTGTTCCCACCTCTTTCAAAAGTAAATTAAGATCCAGCATCACCTTGTTTTTTTTTGTTAAAATGTGGAGCCAGTATTCTTAGAAATTTGAGACAGTTGAGTGCATTGCAATCATTGCAATCATCACCAACAAGGTTGACTCGTAAGCAGCTCAAGGGTGAACTGTACACATAAACCCTGTCAAATGTACCAAAAATGTAAAAATATGCTAAACTTGTCTGTGTATCGTCCATTAATTTTTCAGAAATCTCAGTGGTGATCACCAGAGTTATAGCTAGCAGATTGTGGGTGGTTGTTAATACTCTTATAGTTTTGGTTATAGTGATCTGCTGCCATATTCGAATGGAACAGTAGGGGAATGGTATTAAGATCAAGAGCTTGGTCAGCCAGGGCATCCTGTCTCATGAAAACTTTTGTCCAATTAATATCTAGCTCAGAAGAAAGATGGTATGGTCCAGTACTTGCACTCTTTGTTGCTCGCGTTCCCCTCCCAAAAGTCAGACCAGTGTTAGTCAGGTTGTCAAGCGTGGACAACTGTGCAGTTGTGCTAGTGTTAAATGAAACTTTTCTACTCAGTGGCAGTTGTCACGTAACTATTGGCAATGCTGGCTGGAGTGACCTGTAGCCACCAATTGGCCACTGAAGTTACATCCCTGGAGATCACCGTTTGTCATATTTTTACAAATTTCTTTAGAGCTTGTTGGCTGTGTAGTAAGTTAATAACTGTTCATGATTGAAAATCATTGTACCATCATTTATTGTGTAATGCCTTCGCCAATGTCTTGGAAATTTGATAGCCATAAGCATATGAGGCTGAAGGAGGGGGGCATCAGGGGACATAAACTTCCAATGAAACAACGAAGAGAATGGCTAGCTATCCTTGTGGGGCTTTGGAATGGTGATTTCAGGTGGTCTAGGAGATACTTTCTGATATGTTCTGTGCCAACCCATGGTGGCACTTCACTTATAGTTTTCAACAGTTCTTATCCCCTCTGTTCAAACTCCTGTGCACCCCTCTGTAGTAGAGGAATACTGTACTTCAGTATAATGTAACAACTGCCCCCCAACTAACCTCCCTGCCCCCTGAAAACAACCGTTGTGGTGCCACTGATGCCAGAATAAAGACTGAGCCACCACATTTAGGCAACTTGGTCAAAAATTCTAAATTTTGACAAAAATCAGCCCTGTCCCCCAGAAATTTTGACCCTTGTACTCCGACACTATGTTGCTAACCTTTGGGATGTACACACTGTAAAGTGTTTGTGTTATAATCTGGGGCCAATTGCATGCAGCCATATGACTGTTGAAATGTTCTCCAGGTTTGTTACTAAAAGTCTTTGCAAGAATGCATTCCAGTCACATATAAGTTTGAACAGTTAAATACCCTTTTCAAGTATTTTCAAGTTTACTGTATAATAGTACATAGAAATACCACCCAGTATAAGTTGAGTAGTTTCCTACTGTGCATGTTATGGTTCCAATCTAAGTACTTTGTCTCACACTGAAGCTAGTCTGCTGCTGATTGATGACTTGATATTCTGAGGTACATATTACTGCAGGAAGCAATCAAGTTAGTATCCTGACATTTTGTTTTAGCATGCAGTGACTGCTGTTCCTAATTCAGTTACCCAATTTGTCTTGTGTGGTAACAAGAAAACATTCACTTCTTTTTTTTTACCTAATTTGTATTCTCGATACTACTGTGGTTGTAAATTATAATCTGCCTTATCTCAATCATGTTCCAGTTAACCAGCAGATGTATTAAAGCTATTATAATGTAGTCTCGTTTTAACAGATAACTACAAGCAGCAGTCTAATTAGCATATGACAGAAGTATGATACTTCATGTCCAAGCTCTATCCTCTCCAAATGCACCAACATTTAAGTACAGTATATATTTGTGGCTGTTAATTCGTAGACCTGTGTTAAATGTTAAAAGCACAGTACACCTGGAGCATAACAATGTCGTGAGTGAATCAGTGGTGTAAGTACAGTAGGCCCACAGCCACAACTCCATGTTAACTGTAGGGTGTCGGCAGTGCATCTTTCATGGAATCCAGGACTATCCTGTGTACACATTTCCCTGACGCAAGGACAACTCCTTCAAACAACGTAGATAATCACTTAAAAACCAAGATGATATTTCCTTTAGCAGCATGCATGCCTGCAGTGTTGCAACAGTTTGAACATAGTTGTGATAGCACTGTCACATAGATGTGAGACTTACATGAGCTCATGTGTGTAGACAGAGGATTACAGTTCCCATGATGGAAGGACAGTATGGTCAGTGACAGTGGCCACATCAACATAGTCCCTGAGTCCATGTAGGCTAGTTAATTGCTGTTGATAATTCAGCCTCTTCAGTGTATATTATGACACCTAAAACTAACCCCTAGAAAATTCCTGACAATCACCACTGGAAATGTGTCCTGATTCCCAGTGACAATACTGCACACATCCCCTGTAATTAGACAGACAGCAACACATGGATGTGGAAATACTGTACTGCACCATTGGTAGGTTTAAGAGGCTGAGGAAACAACTCATTCTTGGAATCTTAAGAAGGTTGGGAGGTTATCCTGTGATAGTAGCTCTGGCCAAAGAGAAAAAACAGAGCCCATTAAAAGACTGGAGAGCAGGGTAGAGATGCATGGATTAAAGGAGGTGTAGGCTTATACATGTATGGGTGAATGTGAAGTAGGGTACATGCATGGAGAATGATTAGCAGTACCTGGTGTGTGGCAGTTTTATGTTAACTCAGCTTGCCTGTCTTTTATGAAGGTAAATTTCAATGCTCAGGGTTGTAAAACTTTCATGAGACAGAGCACTCCTGGCACATCTCGTCTGAAAGACTGTGGTGACTATGGGGAAGAATGTAGGCACACTTTGATAATTAAAGACTGATCACCCCAGACAGTTTCAATTCTCCCAACCACTTACGTCTAAAATTACTCCACATGTGAATTCCAAACAATGGATCCTTATGTACACTGTATAGTATGAGCTACTGTGCATCTTTCAAATTTGCCAGCAGTTGAGGAGTAGTTATAACCAGTTAAGAATTCTGCTATCCGGAAGCCAAAAATGTAACTCGGGGTGATGAGTTACTTACTGACTTTAAATAAAACCCCCCCTGAAGTCCACACACATCTCTATAACCTCTATTAAACTCATGTGTCCTTTTTTACCATTGCGTGTTGTGAATCAGTGTTTACAGCAATTGGATTAAGTGACATGAATGACAGACATAATTGGTATTATATCATTACATTTTCATAGCAGCACATAATAAATTGCACACTTTGGATTTGGCATCATTGGAAGCGATGAGATGGTTTCCTTACATGGGCTTATAATATTGGTAGAGACCCCTATTGATGTTTAGGTAACCTGAAGTACTTTCAGAAGTTCTGGATGTTGCCCAATGTAAATTAAGGCCCATAATTTGTTCAGGCAGAATTCCGCAAAATCTGTGTATTATCTAAGTTACAAAGCAACAGGTTATTTACGTGACCTATTACACATACAGTAGGTAGGTTATTGGATGACAATGCTAAATGTCAAAGCAGTTTTTCAAAGTTTTTTTCCAGATCTAGGTTACATCATAAAAGTATAGTTGTCTCGACAAAGGTCACCCTGTAGACAGTATCGAATATCCCCGTGAAGAGGGAATAGAGATGACAGATATCGCTGGAGGGAAAGTGGGACATTGCAGATAATTAAGACCAATATACTGTATCAGTATTGCACCTCAGTTGACTGTAGTTATTGAATTGTTGATGTTGGTTGTTTTGGATTAGTTTACACAGTTTATTGAACTCTGATGAGTATAATGGTCTCAAAGAGGAAAAAGAATAGTGGAAAAATTTCCTAAATTTTTGTTTTGTGGAAAACCTGTGACTTCTGCTGAGCTCCTGAAATAAGTCGCTGTAACGAATTTGTTCTACTTTTGAACCAGCTTATCATCTAGGATGTTGCGACTTGACCGTGAGGTGAATTTATATCTTTTGCCACAAAAAGTTGAAGGCAGTCACTCATCGCCCCAGGCTACAATTTTTGGCTTGGGGTATTCAGTGTAGCGTCTGCTCTTTCTTTACAGCAAATTTAAAAGATGCAGAGTGGCTCATATTGTAGATCATACATGGGGTCCAGGTATTTTGATTACATTAGTGGAGGAGTTTGAGACCGGCTGTGGGAGGGGCTAGAAGTAAGTTGGTTGGGAGAATTGGAACTTTCTGGGGTGATGAGTGACTGCCTATAATAAAAAATGAGTAAGAAATTAGAGCAAAACAAAAACAGTAAAATGTTTCCCTTGGAGGTAGACAGAATTCACAGCAATAGGAAAACAACTGGCCCATTTGCCATTCAGCATTACTTGCAAAATTCATTGTAGTTAAATGGAGGATAGGTAGTTTTGACATTTTGACCCATTTTGTTTCACTTTCTCCCTCTAAATCAGGTGTAGGCATATATCTCCTTGACAGATTTGTGGTAAAAAAATGATCTGTTTATTACAAATTTTGTCACCAAGTGCCTCAGCAGAAAAAAGAAGAATACATAGGGAATGTTGTTTGGTCAAAGGTCATAAACATTTATCTTACATTCTGCAGGTAAACATTGGATGACCTTCATCCAACAACATTCCTTCTGCAAAGCCAGGAAAAGGCATAAAAACACATACCCATGAATATTATCTGTGGGACATCAACATGAGAAAAAGAAAAAAAAAATCAACATTTTGCTACTGAGGCACTTTTGATAGTTAGTCATCGACAGGTAATTTTCTACCATAAATGTGTTATGGAGATAAGCTTATACCTAATTAGGAGAGAGAAAGAGGAGCAAGCTATGTAAAATGTCATATTCACAACTACCTGTTCTCCTTTAACCCAAGTTGTTATTTACAGACTTTGAACCAATATGTGTATCAATATTTAAAATCCCCCTTTGTCTCCTTTCAAATTAAATATCAGTTTGAGTAGCATGTGCAATGAGGATGAGCTTGCAACAATGCTTTACTCAAAGACTGAAAGCATTTCCAGTCTCAGTACTTGTGATAAGAGTCAGAAAGCTAGTTAAAAGTACTTCTATGCAGAGAGGTAACCCTATAGCTGTCTTCATACTGTACAAACCTAGTGGGTATCTGTCTTCACAAATGGACTTGCAATAATTAGACCTCTAGTTTGCTCTTTCGCCAGAGATAGAGGTACCGTGGTATTGCCATATTCATCTGCAGGTGTTCGTCGGTGGAATGATCAATATCTTTCCCCACGAAGCGGTCACATGTAATATGAGAGGTAACTTATGTTGCGAAAAATTAAAAAGAAAAAAGAAGAGCAAATGCTAGGCAGGAATGTAACAATTTGTTCTTATAATTCTTCCCAGAACTAAAATGTAATTCTAAGTCTCTGAAAAGTGAAGTGGTCTATTTGGTATGCAGATGTTTATGATGAATATTATTAAGTTTGGAATTCATTAAAAAGTAAGTAATAGAAAAAACATGTGAAGTTGTAGCCATATGCCACAGACTTTGTCGATACTTGTGTGGTCACTTAGCATAGTGAAATAACTGAATGCCTGAATTATTTTCAATGACTGAATTATCCAGCTATAGCACAGTATGGTAATGTGTGTGGTTGTGGGGGGGGGGGGGGGAATTGGATGGGGAATGTATGACACCAGTGCTACAGAATGAAACTTGTTTTATAATTTAGATGATCCAGATTAGGAACGTCAGTCTCACCTAGGCCCAGTTTAACGTACCCCATTTTGACTACTTTATTGTGGTGATCGAGTAGTGTGATACATGTCAGTGTATCATAGGCTCATACTGTATCATGTAGTAAATGTGCTTTTTTAAATCACAGTATTTGAATGATGAAACTCAATATTTTAGTGGAAATCTGTGGATACATAGTTGCAATAATTAATAATTACCAGAATTTTGCATTTTATGTCACATTCCTAGGTCTGCTCTAGTTTTTTTTTGTTTTTTTTGTTTCTGGAAAATGTTTACTTAGACGAATACAATTTTCAATCATATGAACATCATATGACTCTGTATGGTACTTCAGGTTCAGCTTTCAAATCTCATACCTATATATTGCTTTCTGAAGTATAAATTCAACCTGCATGGCTACGGTAAGCTATCTTTAAGTTCTCACAACATAATTTCTAATCAAGTGCTTGTTTTAATTCTTTCTGGTATAAGATACAAAGTTAATACTTATTTGTGACAGACATATACCCTTGGTTGCCTGCTTGTGGAATTGAACTGTTAAAGGCGTCGTTGCATGTCCCTTTTTGATTCCTTGTCGCAGGCAAAAGGAATCTATGCAGTCCTGATGTCGTGTGTATGTGTGTGTGTGTGACGCTTGTTGTAAACACGATATCTCAAGAAGGGTAACCATGACTGATCTCATACATGCTGTGTGGGTTGGTCATAGTAAGTAGATGATCCCTATTGTTTTTGGTGGAGGTCAAAAGTCATTTGAGGTCACCAGATGGCAAAATGTGAAAACATTGTAAACGTGATATCTCAAGAATGGTAACTCTGACTGATGTCATACTTGGTGTGTGGGTTGGACGTATTAAGTAGATGATCCCTATTGTTTTTGGTGGAGGTCAAAGGTCATTTGAGGTCATCAGATGTCAAACTGAAAAAACCTTGTAAACACAATATCTCCAGAAGGATAACTGTGACTGATGTCATACTTAGTGTGTAGGTTGTTCATATTAATCAGATCATACCTATCGTTTTTGGTGGAGGTCAAATGTCATTTGAGGTCATCAGAGGTCAAATTGTAAAAACATTTTAAACACAGTGTCTCCAGAACAGTAACTGTGACTGACATCATACTTGGTGTGTGGGTTGTTCATATTGCATAGATGATACCTTTTGTTTTGGTCCAGGTTAAAGGTCATTTGAGGTCATGAGAGGTCAAATTGTGAAAACCTTTTAGACACAGTATCTCCAGAAGGGTAGCTGTGACTGATGTCATACTTGTTATGTGGTTTGTATATTGTCAGTAGAATACTCCCTTTGATTTTACTGGAAGTCAAAGGTCGTTTGAGGTCACCAAAGGTCAAATTGTGAAAACCTTGTAAACACAATATCTCCAAGAAGGTAACCGTGACTGATGTCATACTTAGTGTGTTGCTTGGTCATACTGATTAGGTGATCCCTATCATCTTTGGTGGGGGGCAAAGGTCATTTGAGGTCACCAAAGGTCAAACTGTAAAAACCTTGAAAACACAATATCTCCAGAAGAGTAACCATGACTGATGTAATACTTGATCTGTGGGTTGGTAATAATGAGATCTCTATTGTTTTGGTCGAAGTCAAGGGTCATTTGAGGTCACAAGAGGTCAAACTGTAAAAATGTGTAAACACAATATCTCCAGGAGTCTAACCTTGACTTACTTGATGTGTAGATTGTATATACAAAGTAGAAGACTCCTTTTGTTTGTGGTGGAGGTCAAAGGTTGTTTGAGGTCACCCGAGGTCAAACCTTGCTAACACATTAACTACAGAAGGGTAATGTTGACTGATGTCGTATTTGATGTGTGGGTTGGCCATACTGGGTAGGTGATCACTATTGCTTTTGGTGGATGTCAAATGTCATGGTCATTTCAGGTCACCAAAATAAAGGTCATTTTGGGTTAAAGGCTTTTGGCACATCAAGAACAATAACTGCAGTTGATCTTATACTTGCCATGTGGATTATTCATGTTTGTTATAATATAACCATGTAGCAAGGAATCAAAAAGCCTTTTGGCTTTCTGGTGTAATATCTGGGTATGATTGATATAACCAAAACTACACTAAAAGGCATACTAATGCTTGGTATTAGTGTATCTCATAAATGACCGAATATTATTGTTTTCAACTTTCTGTAAACATGTATACCTATACCTACCAGCACAGTTGGTTAATATGTCTCAAATGTAGTTAATGAAACTGTCTTTACACTTTGCAAGTTAAGTACGTTTTGATGGTAAGGATTTCCCACCACTGATGTAGTTCAATCACAGGCTTTGGAGTCCAAGTATTAAAGTGGGTTTTGTACTAACTATTTTCCTGGAATCAGACATCTACATTCTACAATAAGTGAGTGAGCAAATAAATGCTTTGATTTGTATTATAAAGTAATTGCAAATCCCCCTGTAAGACTGATTCTGTAAATATGCCAAGTATAAGCTCTATGTAAACAAGTAGCATGTATACAGCAGATTGTGTTCCCATATCTCTTAGTGTACATAGTGCAGTATCTGTATTTCTCGCATTACAGCTCCATATTCATCGGGCATAGGCCACATGAGGACCATCAGTCAAATTCGAAGCACTGTGTGGTAATATATGAATTGATGACTCACCCATAATGAACGAAATTCCTGTAAGGGTGTGGGTCACTTGACATTGATACGTTCTCTTCAGTTTGGGGGGGGGGGGGGAGAATTCAGACAACTCAAACAATAACTTTACAAGACACCCTGTGCTTTTAACATAGCTTTCTGTAGGATGTATTGTGCCTCAAACTGAAGCTTAAAACGTTACGGAAAGGAATAGAGAAAAGATTGCATCCACATGTACAGGTTGCAATTCAGGAAAATTCTCAGTTACAGATCAACTTAAGGTAACAATTTAGTAAATGCCAACTGTAGCCTTCAATGTGATGGCTGATGCTGTTTAATTTTTTTCATCCAACCAGACAAGCTGTCAGATGTTTTCTTTCCCAAGTATTAAGACTTTGGAAGAATAGAAATTGTGTCGTATATTTACCTGTCGCATGTTGTGTTATATCCTTACACACATTCTCCATGCACCTCCACTGAGAATGCATGGAACCAAGGCCAAAAAGGCATTGGTAGGGATAGCCTAACCTATGATTGTAATGCAACAGTTATGTACCTGTTCCTCTGAGTGCTTTAAAAAATTTCTCCCACATTTACAAATGCTTTTTATCGACTGCTCTGGACTATTTTAAATGAATTAGGACAACATATTGCTTTACCTTCATATAGTATAAACCCGGCCATATTTTGTTTCACAGAAAGGAAAAAAGGTTGAGTGTGTAGAAAATGCAATAGCAGTGTATGTGTGTAGTGTGTTGGTGGGATGTTACTGAAAGAATCAAAGGATGTAACACTGATTCCCATTCTATATATGGTCCAATGAAGACAAAGAACCAATGACAGTGCAGTCAACATGAATAGAAAGAAGATCTTGTTATCTTTCTATTGCCATAAGATACAACCATAGCATTGGGGAAAATGGTTGAATGTGTGTGGTATGACTTTCAAAATAGGTCATCAGGGCTCTGAAGCTTTGGAAAATGCTGTGCATATTATGTTGTCAGACAAGATTGCAAAGTTTAGGAAGTATAAACCCCTACAGATCTGACAAAGAACTGCAAATCCAGGTTACGTGTCTCTTACCACTGGGAAATTTTAAATATCTTCCAAAAGATGGGAGCGAGAGTCAATGTGATGAAAGGGAGGTAAAGGCATTTTATTCGAAGTAAAAGACGGTGGTGTGAGGTGAATGGCTCTACATTATTTGAGGGAAGGTTATATGAAATGTTGTGCTGCATGCATTGCAAAGAGTGGGGGAAATTGATGTGCACTTTTTATTTGGTGCAAATTTAGCATCTGCATCCATTTGCACCTATTATGTGTGCATACTGTAGCTAAGTGTAGTGTCTGCACTGGGTTTGCCCCTGACTGACAATGTCATGACTCAGGACCCACTTCTGAAAGTTCTACCCAGATCCAAAGTTTCACTGACTATATGCGACATATATTCAGGATGCATCGCCCAACTAATTGAAGAACTGTTAATTGACATGTCTGTATGTAAAATGTATGGTGTACTTAACATGCACAGCAAAGTGTTGAATTGATATGACGTCACAATGGACTACTAGCGTAAAAGAATTAAGTTATACTGTAATCAGTGGTGTAGCTACAGGGGAGCTTGGGGGGGGGGGGAGGGAGGAGTACTCTCTGTGCCAATTATGGTGGTGCCCCACTTTGATAATAACCGAGAGCTTTCCACCAAAATCTTCAGCCCCCCCTGCATTGCCCTTCTCAACAGGAAGTCCTAGCTACGCCACTGACTGTAGTATTTGCAGGTGTTTGGGTATCTGACCGACTATGGACTGCTGGTCCTGGTTTCGAATATTAGAACCAGTGCAAAAATCTCTGTAATATGTAGCAACTCTTTTAGGGACACAGCAAAAATATGCCATACTGCACCTTGCTGTCGGGAGTTTCATCTCTTCAAATCTCTTAATAAGTGTAGAAATGTGCTAACATTGTTCGGTGTCAGAACCTTTCATGTTGATGCATAAATTTGTCTCTCAGTTGGAGGTACACACTGTAAAAGGGTACTAGTTTACTGTACTAGTTTGTGTGATGCAGTGTTCTTGCTAAGGCACAGGATTGTGTGAATCCAGTATTTGGCTCCTAAATCCTCCACAAAGATAAATCTTTTGCGGGACAATTGTGCACCCTTTTCCACAGCTGAGGTTGTAGCTTCAATTATAAATTCACACAATAAATTGCAACAGAATCCTTACAAGTGACATGTCCCTCCCTGATTTTAAAAATCCCTCTTAAAAATTTTATAGAGTGATTTCCCTTCCCGGTAAAATTCCTTAACACGAACACTGGCGTAATGCCAGGATTGTAAAACGTAAACTTCAGTACTAGTGTTACAGCCTGGGTAACTTCAAATCCATTTTCTTTGCAGCAGTTTGACGCAATAATCACTACGCAAAACTCAACAGTATATCAGCTCACAAAATAAATTTACTCCTGTGGTACAGCTACTAAACAGTAAACAGGAATTTTGTACTGTAAACAGGAATTTTGAAGGAGTCACTACATTGAAAGAATGTATACAACACAGTAGTCTTGTATTAAGTTGCATGTGTGCTGCATTTTCCTGCCATAGCAATTGCCTCAATACTTGTTTTGAAAAGTCCTTGTGACAATTAATTGTTATAAGGTATAAACCTAATTCCTGTGACCTTGGCTGTGTAAACTTTGTGATCAAGGTAGGGTGCTTTCTTTCTTCTTTATAACTGTTGAAAACCACTTACTCTCTGAATGTTTCAGATTAACTGGATGAAAAGGAAATTCTGAAGGGTTAATCTATCAGGCTGTACACTTGGGGAACTTGTCATTCACACCTTTGAAGTAGATCTGAATGTAGAACGTAACAGGAATGTCTGAATTTCTTGGTATAGTCTTAAATATTAGACTCCGTTTCAACTCTCAGCTACCATAGTACATATTTATATGACAGATTCATTGTCATGTTTCATGCATTTTTAAATGTAATGGAAATGTGACTAAAACACCATGTGTGAGAGCAGCAGCCGCAGGTCAGTGCTGATTTTACTTGGGGCCAATAAAACACATATGCTATGTGAGATACATGTAGGATATGCACTTACTGAATTAGGGATTGAAAGTAAGTACTTTGATGGCATTACTATATTTCAAGATGTCTACATCATCGCTTTAATAAAAGATACATCATTTGCATGTTACCTACAGTAGATTGCCCTGTGTGTTTTAGCAATGTTATAAATTAATTTAAACCTTGGTAGCCTACCAATTGCACGGTAGCCTCATTACTTTGGAACAGATTTTAAATCCTTTAGTGACAACATAATTATGCAGCTTGATACAATTCATATTTCATTCAACTTGGTATGAATAAGGGCCACAGGCATGCATACAGGAGATCTATCATCAGTTGGTAATGTCTTGTGCATAATGAGAGGAAGAGTTTAGTTTGCAATGTATGAATTTGCAAGTCAGTAGTTTAAAATTGAATTCTTCCAGCAAGGTGACACTTAAATGATTTTGTTTGCCTCTTATCATATCAGACTGACTCGTTTGTGGCAAGAAGAGCTGGTTCGGAAAGGAGAGGAGGGCGCTAGCTTGGGAAAAACACTACTCCGTTTTATCAGGACAAGACTGATTTTCTCAATGATACTCAGTCTCATGTCCCTTGGGTCTAATTTTCTCATAGGGGTAAGTAGTTTATCTCCATTACCAACTCTCTCCCAGCTACCTATCAGTGGTGACAAGTTGAAGGGCAAGTTTAAAAATTCTTTGATCTTAACTGCACTGACAGCCCAGACTTTCTTAAATTTCTTCTACATTGTCCACCACCCCATTCACACCACCCCATTTACATCACCCCTTCCTGCAATATTTAGTAGCTACAACAATGTTACTCTTTAAGGGCACACATTGTTGCAGTGTACTGTTTGGCTTGCAAAATGTAAATACATGTATATGTGTGCTTTGCAGTGCAGTGCTCGATAAAAAAAGTGCATGAAACTTATCAAGGTAATAAGTGTCAGCTTATCCAAGAAAAGGTAGATATGAAAAACCTTACATCAAAACGTTCTGTTAAACATTGTTAGGAAAGGGTATTGTGTATGTTTCACATGTAGTGAATGTACAGTGTATTCAAGGAAGTCAACATATTTGGTGGAGCTATGCTAAGTGTAATCAGGTTCACAGAAGCTGCAGTATGTGTTCTCATTAGACCTGTATACTTGGCACCACTTAGAACTTGTATTTCTATTGTGGACTACCAGGGAGGTGTTATTAGATGGAGATCCGTCTAAAATTTAACTTTATGCTAATCCAGTTAGATTAACCTCAGAGTAGAGACTTAATCCTTTAATTGGGGACTACTGAACTAAAGGGCATTGAAAAACCTTTGCCTAATATCTGGGCAACCTCATCTGCTCATTCATACCTACAGCGACCCCAACAAAAAGGATTAATTAAAGGAATGCTTTAATGCCTAACTAGTTGCCGACAGTCAAGTACGAAACACTGTTCTGACATTTCAAATGACTGTTTATTGCCAAGAAACCTAATGATGCTGGCTCTAAACTAATGCTCATGATCTATGCAAATGAGCAAAAGAAGTATAAGACTAAACTTTGCCATCGGTTTTTGACTTATTTTCGCATTCACTCGCATGATCTAGAAGACACCCGCATTTTGAGCAAGTTGTAGGGTACTAGACAAGTATGTTGTAAGCAGCGTCAAAACGCGTCAAAACCCTCAAATTAATTTACAACTTAAGCGACTGGCAGTGTTAAGGCAAGGGGCAAATTTCACAAGCTGCTCATCGAGATGTAGCGGACCGCATCTCTAACTTGTACTTAGTTCTTAACACCTCTTAAGCCTATTGAATCATCAAGTACCAAGTTTGATAGGAATTTACAGGAAATGTTCCTTTTGAAAAAAAAAAAGCAATAATAATTGGGACATTTTGTGGGTATGTTAATTAGCTAGGTGAAAGAGGAACATTCTAGTTGCTTTCTGATGGAACCTGTATCATATTCCCATTGTCAACTGCTGATGTAAACTAAGTTTTTTTTTTTAACTTCCCTTTGATATTCGAGTGACCTCGGTGTAGATATGTTTGGTGTTTGCTCTGGAAGTAGATCATGGATCCAACATTAAATGCAATCATATGCCATATATATCACAACTGGATGCATTTTTGTACTGGAGGTTTAATGAACAATCATTGTTGCAACAATGTATTGCACACCCTCTTACTTCAAGGTGATCCCACACTGTTTGCAAAATCAATACGTTCAACTTCAGCAGCTGTCAAACATTTAGAATTTAGTAAAACACAGATATGAAATGCAGTATGTGCATGTTTGCAGACTTTTCAAGGTAGTCCCCTCTACTTATGGTAGATCTCTGGTTCCTTAATATATACATTCAGTCATTGGTCTACTTTTTAGTTTCTGTGAATCTCTATTAATTCTATTATCAACATACACTAGTACGGCATGTCAGTTTGTGTGAATGACATTTACAGTTTTGCATTCTTCTAGTTTTGTATTTTATATCTTGTGTTTTCCTCTCTAAATGTTACAATTTTGTTTTAATTGTAGGCTTAATAAATGCCTGTGTAACCATGTTCATCATAGTCATCATGTTTTTTAAACGGGATCACCTGTAGAGTAAAACACATCTTTTTTTCTGTGAGTTGCAGGTTGACTTTGAAAGTGTTTGTTTTATTTTATTCTCTGTTGTAAGTGCAATTTCTGACTAAATTTGTTGCTCATATATAATATCATGCAATTATTTTCTGTCAATTTGTCGCAGGCGTATATTCTGTATTCAATCGTCAACTTCTTGACAGACGACCCAGAGAACAACATCCAGCAGGGCTTGCTGTTGGCGCTGTATCTGTTCTTGAGCACTTCCTTCAGAGCGTTGGGGACAAACTTCTCTTGGTACATCAACGTCAGAACTGCATGTCGATTACGGTCAGCAGTTTTGATGACCCTCTACAAGAAACTCTTGAATGTACAATCCTTGGCTGATACATCTGTGGGAGAAGTGAGGATTTGCTGACCACTTTTCTTCTGTGACATTTTGTTATGAATGTTTTCCATCCATTTTCACCATTACCGATCTCCTTTGCACCATTTCTCTCACCACCACAGGAAAGTTTGTTTTCAGTGGTATAACCGCTGCACTGGTTTGAAAAGGCCAGGTACCTGAAAATGGACATTTGTTTGCAAGTGATTTGATAACATTTTGCAATTGTTGGTGTTTGTCAAACAGGTTTTGGTAAATGATGGCATTTTTTGATAGTAAAAACAGCTGCCCATCTTAGATTAAAGTGTTTTGTGCATGTGTGCTACGCATATTCCACACAAAAGTGAGTAGCCATGTCAATTTGGATGCCAGCCTTGTCTGCCTAGGTCAATTTGAACCAGTTGTAATGCAATGAAAAAGTAACTCGCCGACTCCCAATGCTGTAACTTGCACCCTGAGTCAATTTGGAAATCAGATTTAAAGTGCAAGCTTAATTTATTGTAATCATGTTATCAGTCTGTGAATTAGAAAGCAAAACTGTTGATAGTGAAATATGTGAAGTTGTTTCTGCATTTGTAGTATATACAAAGAGCATACAGGCATATCCCCCTGTGACTGTGAATATGTGTAATATATATATACAGTATAGGAAACTGTAGCAACAACTAACATTGAACTTATGTCACCCACCAGCTCATTCTGATTATTATGCATGCAGAGTAAATATCATATTTTCAAAGGGTGCTTGACATCTTGTTACAAATCATGAAGTTGATGTTGGTCTTGTTCTTAACATTTCAAATTCTTTTCAATATGTGATGTGCTGGTAGCTCTGCCTGTGTAAGCTTGCCCGTACAAAAGCTTTGAAGTATGCGTCACAACAAATCTTACAGTTATTGAATTGCATGCACACAAATTGTATGGTAGACCATTAGGGACAATGTTTTTCATTCTGTGTGACAATTGTTTTGTTCCTGCAACGTTTCTGTCGTTTCTGTGACTTGTTTTTGTTTCTGCGGCTTTTTCCACGTAAAAAACAAGATGGGGTCAATTCTTGCAACAAAGCTCAGAAGAGGGGGAAAAGATTGCACAATTTGCCATCTCAGGATATTCTATCTGCAAGAAAAAATTCTGAAAGGGAGAAGGACATCCTTCTCTGCCAAAACCCTGCAGCCAACACATTGAATCCTCTAGCTACTGTTGAACCCTGATTATAGCAGAGCCTAGCTATGATTCCAATCTCACAGCACTGTTAATCCATGCAAATGATATAGCAACATTTCATTCACTATTTGTACCCCTTTCTTTGTCTGTTATTATTTCCCAGGTGGTGAACATGTTCGTCAATGATGGTCAGCGCATGATGGAGGCCTGTGTGGTGTCCGCTATCTTCAGTGCAGCACCAATCTTCATGGTCTTGATGCTGATCGCTACCATAGTCCTCATAGGCCCTGCCTCCATCGTCGGTGTCGTGTCAATGTTACTTATCTTCTTTGGTCAAGTATGTATCACTTCATAAATATGTTAAAAACTCAGCTGTGCTGCAAGAAATTATTCCTGCCTTAGGGATGAAGTACATGTTCATGTGTGTGAATGATTGCTAATGAAAAAGAGATGGAAGTGGATGGGGGGGGGGGGGGGGGGTTGAGGAGATTGAGAAGAGGTATTATTAGAAATTTCTAGTTCAATGGTTTAAAGAAGAGAACATTATTATTCATTACAGAAAGCTGCAATGTGGCAATGTTCTTCATCGTCTTGTGAAGCTTTCAACTAAATACAGTACACAACATTTCTTTATTGCATGTTGATAGGTATAGTTATCAAATTTGTCCTACAATTAGTTACAAATGTCATCAAGGATACAAAAGTTGCTGCAGTGGCATATTTTTGATTGGATTTTTCCTTTCGAAATGCAATATCTGACCACTAATTGTACAATCCATGTGAATTTGTTTCGCCAAGATACATTCGCAAGCGATTTGGTCATTTGGAGAGAGGCAAGTATTTTTCAGAGAAGATGGGATGGATCTATAATGCAAGGCTTGACAGAGTGTGGGATGCTGCCACTGTCAGTCAAAATTTTGCCACAGTTTTAGTGCAGAACAGTGGCAGTGATGCACCATCTTCTGATTTTCAAGAATAAAGGTCTTGAAGCTCCCAGTTCATCACACAAATGTGACACAAATATTATGTTGCTATTAACTTGTTGCTATTTCTATGTTCTGCACAGGCTTTCCTGTCCAGAGTCATCGGCCAAATCCGCTCCAAGATAGTTGGCGTATCAGATCGTAGGGTCCGTCTGATGGGTGAATTGTTGACCAACATCAACCTCATCAAGAAATATGCCTGGGAGGATACCTTTTCTAAAACGATTTCAGGTAAATAAAGTTTTTGATAATTTAAAGATATATGATGTTTAAGATTGTGTGGTATGTTGTTTTTTGTTAGAATCATGCCATGTTATAACAAAACTGTTTGAAGCATATTTGACTGTGTGAAGTGTCTATGCAGGCTATTAGCATTTCAACTCACTCATAGCTGTTGGTAATTTTTAAATTGTTAGCAGCAGCTTATGCAGACCATACCTTAACAATACCAGACCATTATACTCAATAAGTTACCTTTGGAGCAGTCAGGCACTATTGTGCCAATACCAGATCATACTACTACACATGTTCCATGAGAGTATTATTTCAACCAATTCTGTGGCTCAACAATACCATCCCTTACCACTAAATATTAATTTACGATCAGAGCATTCAAGCGATGCCATAACTGAGCAATACCAGCCCAAACCACTTCATAATGAAACCATCTGAGCATTTGAGCAGTCCTGTACCTTTAAGTGATTGCATGCATAGGCAAAAAAGTAAAAACATTAAAATTTCGTGTCTAAAAGTTTAGTGTGTCTTTTAGTTGCACTGTTCAGACAAGTTAGGAGAATCAATAGGTTTCAGTTGGTAAGTTCTGTCATATGATTTCAGATTCTTCGAACATAAGGATAAAAAGTGTAAAATTTGATAATGTGGTGGTTGACGGTTTTTATTCAACCAAACCAGGGCTTCTTTGAACTAGCCAATGGGTATATTAGTAAAGCTACTAATGAATATGCAGTTAGTGTAAAGAACTGATCACTGACACTGCAATGAGGCTATCAGTTTTAAGTTATTTGTAAGTGCAGTGCTTTAAATACTATAATTCCTGATACCAATTTAAAGGAGCGATGACTTGAGTAGCGAGACTTGTTCTGTTGCATTCATTGTGTAGCCACTTATAATAAAACTCCTTAATATTCAAATAGGATTTCTGTTTTTCAGTGTTCTTATGCAAATTCATTTGCTTTTCAAAGCAGTTACCAGGTTATTTTCATTCATTGAATGATGTATTCTGTCCGTGAACAACCTCGGGTATGCATTTAAAAATAAAGAAAAACTTAATCTTAAAAACATCATTTTATCCTTCTGTTTTTTTTTGTCCATTACACACATAATCACTTAAACAATACCATCCTATACCAACAACAGATAAGTTACCATTTGAGCACTCAGACAATGCTGTTCTTTAACAATTCCAGCCTTTTACATTAGCACCATTAGAGCATTCAGACGATGTCGTAACTTAAACAACACCAGCCCATGCCACTAACATTTAAGTTACTTTCGAAGCACTCTGGCAATGTGGTGCCTTAATAGTACTAGCCCATGCCTCTAAATTGTTACCAACAGAGCATTCAAGGCAGTATTATAACCACCTGCAGGTCTTGACTGAAGTATGTCCTCAACATATAGTCTTCCTTCTCTTCCCACCCACTCACTGTTGTAGTATCATGTTATCAACCAAGTTAAGTGTTTCCTATTATGCCAGGGATGTCAACACCAGATAATGAAAGGAGCGGATGAATCTGAGATGATATGTTTACTATGTTTGTTTAGATTACACCCTGCACATTCTTCCATTATTCTTTTCATATTCCACCTGTTCTTTTGTTTTCAGGGGTCAGAAGTCACGAACAGTCGTTTCTTCAGAAAGCAGGCTACATGCAAAGCTTCAGCATCGCCATGGCAACCTTTATAGCACCAGCCGCTGCCATGACCACCATAGTCACCCAGGTGTTGGCTGGTAAAACAGTAACAGCTGCCCAGGTAATTAGATGCAGGGGGCCATGTATGTGGATAATGATAATAATCATTGTTTACGAGGTGCTGAGGGTTCCTCATAATATTAATGTTGTCAGATTTGACTCCTTTGGCAGAATAGGGGGAATAGTATCAGGGGAATAATAATAATATCAGGGGAATAGTTTGGTAAAAATTTCTACTATCAAGTGAGGTACTGTAACTTGTAATAATTGTTTTGTGATCCAAGTGAAGCAAGACTACTGCTAATTAGAAAAGCTATATGAAGACATGATTCACACAACTAAAAATTCAAAGCTCTTTCAAACTGCCTTGTTTTTAATCTCAAATGTTGCTTCTACCTTTTTCCCTGAAATATACGGAAACTTCGCAGTAATTACCGTGAAATTAAGCGGAACATGCTTTGAAAAGAAGTGTAGCAGAAAGTCTCTACACTATGATTGCCTTTAATAATTGCAGACTGTTCAACTTACGAATGCAATCATCTGGAAATCCCGCATGAAATGAAGCAATCTGACAACCATTTCTCGGGACTCTTTGCGTTTTCACTTTTGACAATGTAAACCATCGACTGGGAATAATAAACATTCAGTGTGAATGATTACAAATGGTCTTATGATGTGATTCATTCATGTGCAACCCTCTCAGAAAAAGAGAACCTCGGTCATTGTCACATGAGCCAACTCTTTGCAAGGTCATCATAAAGTGATCTCAGCCTTTGATAAAAGCTAGCTTGAAGAATTTGATGTGTGCATGTTTTTGTATCAAGACTTACTTGAATGACTCAGTTTTGAAAAAAAACTGCCGGTCATATTGTGAATGTATTTGTTTCTACATATTTATCAGGACAGAAGGATGGAAGGAAATACTGTAATTCATGTGACATCGACACCATTTGGCAACTATGCATCACTGTGGATCTAAGAATAAGACGAAAGCTTTAGCAATTAAATTTTGCAGATGTTTTATCAGGCTTGGCTTGTTAACTATGGGTTTGTATAAGGATAGAAAGATGGAAGTATATAATTCTATTTATGTGATATTATGACACCATTTGGCAAGTATGAGTCACTGTCGATTTGAAAAATGTGATGAAAGCTTTTGCAAATTCAAAAGGCGATTTAAGAGGCTTGGATTGTTAACTTTGCATTTAAGGGAAAGTACTTAATTGATTGGAATTTAATTTGTTGTTAATCTTCCTCCACAGGCCTATGCACTGATGTCTCTCTTCTATGGCATCGGAGTGGTTATATACATTATACCCATGGCTCTTAAACCTCTCTCAGAAACATCCATAGCCCTGACAAGAATGAAGGTAAAACTCTCAAGATTCAAACATTTTGAAAAAAGGAAAAGATTGATGTTTTTTCTTTTTGTCCATTAAAGTAGTATATTGGTGTAATTCAGGTGGAAAAACTATTGATGTGTTACAGGTCCTAAACTAGTATTTTAGCATGTGGCGCAAATTGGCGCAGTATATTTCTTAGCCTGAGATGCTCTTCCTGTTGACCTTAAAGGCCAGATTGAGGTGATTCAGTGCCTTTGACGAATGATGACTGAGAGAATGGAATGAAAGTGGAAAGTCCTTGGTGTTTCAATGATTTGACGAGCTGAGATGGCTGGCTGGCTGTGCAGTCGAGATTGCATAGTTATCAGTGCCAGTAGGAGAAAGCCTTTCAAGGGACTTAAAAAAACAAAAAACAAATTAGAAGCAATTATGGCATGATGAGGCCCATTAAGTCCAAATGTTACTTTGATTTTGTCTTTAATCCATGCATTTTGCAAGTCTTGCTTTGAATTAATATGATACGACCATACAAAATGTTGCAATATATCAAAATCAGGAATATTAGAGGCGTCATGTTTTTCTTGTCTCGTTGCATATTACCCTAATAGTCTATCATGTTTAAAGTAGATTGTTGTACAATCCTATGAAAGATGTGCTGTACAGTACTCAACAATCGATCTTGCCTTGGACTAGGCTTGTCTTTAACTGGAGAGCAAGGAGAAAGGAATGCTCTTCAAGCATGGGACTGATTTGGGGATCTCTCAAGTGAACAGTGTCAGTAGTTGTCCAAATGGTCTTTAAAAGCTGACATGAAAATTTGCGATAAGATAGTGAATCAAATCTGTGAAGATATTGCATCTGCCCTAGGAGCACTTTTAGTATGATTAAAGTAATAAGCATTTTTTACTTGAATATGATTCAGCAATTTGAATTACATCCAACAATTAGTAAAGTTTTAAATATATGCTCAACAAGTGACATATTTTCTCAACACCAAGTGGCATTTGTTTCTCAGCAAAAGACTAGTCAGTGTACAGTGGCACTTGAGTTATACTGGGCCTGATTATAATAAATACAAAATGAAATTGTGCTCTTCCTCCTATTTTCAAACTAAGGCTATTTTACTGATGACAGAGTCAACTCTACAGTACAAAGATCCTGAGGATGAAAATAATGCTATTGAAGTAACTGGCGGCTCGTTCTGTTGGACGGAGAGGCCGGAGGAGGTCGAAATTTCTGCCTCCAGAGAAAACCTGGATGAAGTAGGGACAGAAAATTCTAAAGGGGTTAAAGATGCTGCAGAGAAACTCCTTGACCAGAGTGCCACCAAAAAGCACACATACCTGCTGAAAGATATTGATTTATCTGTGCCAAAGGTAAATGTAAATGATACAACAAACTTAAATCCAAGTTGGAAGCGTGTTTATGTGTAGTCTTTAAATAGGCTAATGGCTTTGACAACATAATTGGAACTCACCAGGTTTGACCACAATGTGTAATGTTGCAAAACACATACCAGTAAAATCAGTTGGTCACTTTGAAGTGATTTAATCTTCCAGTTCATATTAAATAGTGGTCCCCTGCCAGTACCTGGGTAGTGATGGATCCCCTCCCGTAAGTTAACAGTGACTTTACGCTTGTTCTTCTCCTACTGAATGACTGTTGCAGGTGGCCAACAGCTATAAGAAATAATTCTCCTGTGGAAATGTTAATCGATAATACTCAATCAAACTGTGCCTTCCATTTGAAGGTTGATATGTTAGCTAGGTGTTTCCTTATTCCCAGGATGCACCTGGAAGGCAGATTTAATCTCTGAGTGTAGTTGAGCATATTAGAATCATTCCAACACCATGCAAGCAAACATATGTCTTGCAAAATATCTTTCTGTAAAGTATGTCTATCTTTCAAAGACTTCTTTCGGTTCAAGTTCATCTGTGTGTGCTATGCACCTTTGGTACATAATTTCAAAGGGAAGCAGAACATTAATAATGCTTGTGTATTGAGATGTTGCAGTATTTAAAGTCTCCCTTCAAATTAATTTTAATCAAGTTCACAATAATTAAAAGTACAACAGTTTCACATTTTGCCATATAAGAACACTAGAAAGAACAGTAAATTCATCAGGGTATAGTGACCATACACAAAAACCAAACAAAACTGCACAGCACATCTGGTCCTGGCATTACATAATGTGAACCCTGGTACCTTTTGAAATTCTTTTTGTGAAGAAAACATAACATTTGTGTTTGTGCATCTGCACTATGGTGTTACAAACTTGAACAAAGTTCCCCAGAATGGATGTCTCTCTGTTTTTACTCGCACTTAAGTTTTTTTCCATCTTTACCTCGTAGGGTCAACTAGTAGGAATATGTGGAGCAGTAGGTAGTGGCAAGAGCTCACTTCTCTATGCGCTGTTGGACCAAATGGAGACATTATCAGGTTCTGTGGCTTTGGAGGGATCCATCGCCTTGGTCACCCAGCAGGCCTGGATTCAAAATGCAACTGTGAGAGATAATATCCTCTTCAGCAAGTCCTTTGAGAAAGAGAGGTATGACATGGTGGTGGAGTGTTGCAGCCTCAGAACTGATTTTGAGATAATGACAAACAGAGATTTAACAGAGGTAAGTGCATGTGTGGTTCCTGTAGCTATATGTTTATGCTTAGTTTTGTGCTGAAAGTGAAGGGCAGAATCCGTGCAATTTTGCAATTTTTGTGTGTGTGTGTGTGTGTGTGTGTGTGTGAGGGTGTGTGTGTGTGTGCATGTGTGTGTGTGTGACTGTCCTAGTGTGTGGCATACATATGTTGGCTGGGCCTCTGACATTACTCAGTAAGAGAAAAAGTGGTTGCTTCTGCTCTGGGGTAGCTATAGGGAGTCCATTTGTAGTGAGTGAAGTAGGTTTACTGAGTTTTATGGTCATAGTACAGTATGAATAGTTATGAGGTCATACAGTCGACTCTTCAACTCTCTTCAGTCTCTTCAACTGCAACAAATATGACATCTGTTTGAAATGTTATTGGTTAATAACCAATATATTATAATGTGCTCTTCAATTTATATCATGCGTATTTGAAAGGACACAGTATTTTTGATCCTATAAAATATTAATATTTTATTGTACCCATGCACATTGGGTTGAAAGCTTCCGCTAACATCATGATAATAACTTTGCAATGTTGCAAACTAGTATGGTACTTGACTGGGCAGCTAACAGATGCTGCTTTGTGTTCCAAATATGATATTTTATTAATATGACTTGCTTTTCACATAGAACAAAGCAGTACCAGTTATGTGTGTCTTGTTTCAGTCTTGATTGCACATCCCCCAAGTTTGATTTTGGCCTTTTTGACTTCATCATTGCCATTGCTGTAGGCATTAGTCACTATCTGCTAAGTCAGCTGAAATTGTTAGTCTAAGTCAGTGTACCACACAGGAGTCATGCTGTTCTGAATCATGTGTGCGTGTTTGTGTGTGTGTGTGTGTGTATGTTTTAATGCTGCTCAGACATGAGAGTTCTGCGAAATTAGGAAACGACGTGTCTGCAGCCCGGTTTTTGCTGGCACCATCTTAACGTAGGTTTGCACTCAGGTATCCTGGAAATCATTAATGTGTGGGTGGTTGTAGCAAGTGTTCTAAAGAGAGTAGACACTACATGCTCAAACTTTGATTCAACAGACCTATGCAGATTTAATTCACTGTTCTGTGCTTTTTGCAGAACAGTTAAAAGTTCTTATGTTTTGACCTCCGACTACGGCATCAAAGATGAAATTCACATTAGACTCTTTATGAGCAGTGTTTGTTCTGTACCTCATGTTTGGGCCTCTTTGTAATAGATCTTAAACTGAACTTTAAAATGGAGTATTGAATTGAGGATTACAAAATTCTGAATGCTGCTATAAATAGGCCAATGACTAACAGTTATCTGTTGAAATCTCAAGGCCGAGTTTAAGATTTCCCTGTCCATTGTCACATACCTGTATGAAAGATGAAAAATGGTATGTGATACTTTATTCATAAAGGCTGACTTTAGACAGTGTTTACAACCACTCGTTTCTTGATAAATGAGTAGGCAGTCCGGCAATGGACTAAAAGAGGGCAGTTCTTGGACTTTCTTTTGACTCAGTATTCTGTACTTTTTACAGAAGAGCTTAAGTTCATCTTTAATGGTCTCAGATTAAAGTGCGCGGTGCATTTTTGGAAGCGCTTGAATTCATGTGGGTCTGGGTCCTGCCATTCCCTTGATTCACAGCTGAGTGAGGAACCTTCGTAGGACTTTGGAGGTGGTTACATAATTTTTGTACTGACCCCATAAACAATGGCCGGTATTCTAGATACCCATGACAGCTGATTTTTTTTTTCTGTGTTCCTTCAAAGAATTGAGCATTAGCACTAAGCATTTAAAAAATAGAAAAATTTAAAGGATGTATTTTCTTGGTAACATTCCTTTCAAATAACTACGATAGATAAATTTTACATTGGGACATTTAGAAGTGTCTTTCAACTTTTTTTGGGGGGGAGGGCATTTTTGTGTTTGTCTTAAATTGAGTGTTAGTGTGGACTCTTGAAATGTGGAATAAAGAATCTGTAATGGTGCTATTATTAGGCCAGTGACTAATGTTTATCTGTGGAAACCTCAAATTCAAGTTAATAGTTCTCCAACCTTCCTCAGTGCAATTCGCTGACGAGTACCCGTACAAAGATGAAAAGTGATATGTGATACTTCCTTTCGTGAAGACTGAATTCAAAGGGTGTTTTATGACCACCCTGTATTGGTAAATGTGTAGTCTGGTGAATAATGTGGGCAAAAATAGGGCAGTCCATGAACTGTTTTGTTTCGTTTAGAATGGTGGCGGTAGAGGTCTTTTTATCACTCTGTGTCCCAGTGGTTTGCATGTTATATGAAAGTTACAGCCTGTTTAGAATATGGTTGAATAAATTAATTGAAAGAAAGTACTGTATTCGAAAGAGAGAAAATCTCTTGTGTGAATATCCCTTATTTTGAAAATAGACTTGGGGGGTAGGAGTTGTTTGTTTTTACAACCACTGAAAACATCAAATCCTCCTGTTTTGTTTTGTCCGTTTCACCTTCGTGTCTTCAGAAATGTTTATCGTATCTGTCATCTGATATCATTTCACATTGTTAGGTTATGGTCAGAGAGATGAGGAAAGTTTATGGTTGCAATTTTTGAGACTTTCTATCATGCATGATATCATGTTATGGATTGGGTAACTAAAAATGATGTTCTATTGCATATGCATATCATGAACACTTATCAGGGCCTTTTCATTAACAGATTTATTTTAAAGTTGACACACTGGCTTCATGTAAGTGGGCCTAACAAAGCAGTGAAAACTGGAATTTCTGTGATGGGTTTGGTTTTCCATCTACAAAACGTCAATACCAACTTGTGTTTGAATTTCTAACTTGTTACCATCCTTTGGAGAGGTGTTGGCATTTTGTCAGAGGTTGAAGGGCTAAGATGGCTTAAAATGATGGTCTAGCCACAAATTTAACTTGGATATGTTGAAGAGTAATTTTATCCAACCATTCTGGTGAAACTTCGATTCAGTTCTCATGTGTAGTTCTAAAGATATTACCAGTTGAAGTTACCCCCTTTTCCACCAACTGTGAACTTGAGGCAAGCAGAAGTGACATCATCTCCTCACATGGCTGAATAGTCTTTTGTTTTCTTTATTATTGAAGTTATTATTTTGACCTTGAAATCAATAGATGGTAAGCTTAGGTACTGGTTATGTGAAGGTTGCAAAACTCTCATACACCTCATACATTCACATTGTGATAACAATAGATACTGAAGTATTAAATTTGGTGTAAAGTTTAAAGAACAACGTAAAATGCTTTAGCAATGTGGGGAGATGACATCACTCCTGCTTGCTTCAAGTCAACTGTTAGTAACAAATGTGTCAACTTCAACTGGTCATACCTCCGGGACCACACAAGGGAATTGAATGGAAGTTTCACTGTAATGGTCAGATTAACTTACTCTTCAACATATCAAAGCTATATTTGTGGCTAGACCATCCTTTCAGTATGGTGTTTCTATAGGATCCTACAGGTAAAAACCTCGAGTCATTAGATTCATTATGTTTAATGGTGAGAGGACACAATTTTCTGAAGACGCAGTCAATTGGTTCACCAAGAGTAACTCAGATCTATCAGTAAAATATTTGAGCACGCCAATCTTTAGTTTGCTTCTTCAGTACTTCGATCGTTGCATTTGTGCATTCTGGTGGAGATATTACATTAATCGTGCTAGTACTCTTTCTCAAATTGAATTTTGTCAAAGAGCTATGTATTGGTACAGACTTCAGAGTGAACCAAAAAGGCAGCTTATGTCCTTTTGATGATATCAAAGAGGATGCAGAGGAGTCTCTGCCATTGGTTTGTACATGTCCCCTTCATCGGGAATCAGATGGATTTTTTAATGCAGAAATTTTGGTTTTCAAGCATGTACTGAAAGAGATACAGCAGTGTTATTTTGATTTTGCATTCACAGTGGTTTGGTTTCCATGTCTCATATGATGTGCATACCGTTGCATTTCTCTGTATGACTTTAAATGCTTACTGTAAATGGCTATGAACACATATCAAAAGTGTTTCACTTTCAATGTATGGAATAACAATTTCCTTATTATTCGGTTTTTATCTTGTGAAGTATGCAAAATTTGTGATGCATTCAATGTCATAAATGCAAGCATAAAAAGGAAAAAAATTAAAAACCCTTGTAGACTTTTTGCTCTCCTTTAAATTGAAACTAACAGCCTAATTAGCATGATTTTCAGGTAGCTGTTTTGTGGCAGGAATAGTTGAATCTTTACAAGGGACAAAATAACCAGTTGAGGGTCGCTTTCCATTTTGCGACTTTGGGTCACAAACCAGGAATTGCAACTGGAATTTCATGGCCATTTTAATACCAGGTGTGATTCAATTTCATTTATGCTTTTCAGTAGCTGCAAAGAGATACTTTCTCTAGCCTAATTACCTGATAAACTGAATTCTCTTTCAAATTGTGAGCCACAACATTGTCAACGGTACATATTTGAGTGAGGTGAGTTTTCAGTGTATTCAAGTCACAATGTTAGTTTAACATCCGCTAATCAAAACGGATTGGGATGACTGCTGAACAGTTCAAACCAACTTGTTCACAGCATTTCTTTCCTTGCATTATATTAAATTTCGAAGCAAATTTGTCATAATAATGACCATACATTTTCTCAACCACTCAGACTTAGCATTTCTCCCTTCTAGCACCCAGATAAAGACTTCATTCAAATGCCACAACACATTGATCAATAGTTTGTATCAAACATTTGTATAAAATATTCAGATCCTTCTTTTTTTCTGTCTCTCTTAGTCTTCAATTTAAGTTGAATACTTTCCTGTTAGCACCAATATCTGTAGTGTAGGCTAGTTATTGTAACTTATGATCCTCACCCGGAAGATTCAGATTTGACTGACTTCTAGTCAGTCCTCAAAAGAAGATGCATCTTGCATTGAGCGGGGGCACTTAAAGACAAAAACTCATCACCCCAGACAGTTTCGATTCTCCCAACCACCTACCTCTAGTCCCTCCCTCAGCCTCTCTTAAATTCCTCCACACGTGTAATCAAAACAATGGATCCCTGTGTACGTTGTGTAATATGAGCTCCTCTGCATCTTTCGAATTTGCTGTCAATCAAAGAGTACTGTAACGTAGAACCAGTTGAGAATTTTGCTTTCGGGAAGGTAAAAATATAGCTTAGTATGATGAGTCACTGCCTTTAACTTTGTCTGTATCTGTGCATCAGTCCACTCATTTGTTGAAATGATTACCGGTGACACCTGGGTGTGTGAAATACTATAGCATCCTCTCCAGGGGGGTTTAAACTCTAGATCTGCTTAACTTTGCATAAACTCTACAGTAACCAGAGTTAACTTAGCACATGCCCTGTAAGCCCATGACTTTTGAACTTCACTTTAAATTAACTTTTCTGATAAATGAAATTGCAGATAGGTGAGAGAGGAATTAACTTGAGTGGTGGTCAGAAGCAGAGGGTTAGCATCGCGAGGGCGCTGTATGCCAACAGGGACATCTACCTCCTCGATGACCCTCTGAGTGCTGTAGACACCCACGTTGGATCACACATCTTCAACAAATGCATCAAGACTGCACTGAGGGGAAAGACTGTACTCTTTGTGACTCATCAATTACAAGTAAGAATTTTTCAACTTCTTTTTTTCTTTTTTGCAACTGAGTAGCAATTTCGAGAAATAAATTCTTTCCTCCAACATTTGAATCTTGTAATTTTCAGGTAAGATTGGTTTGTGGTATCTCTTGGTGGTATGATGAGATCATTCAATGACGAAATGTTTTCAATAACAGGTGCAATTCCTTTTATGATCTGAACTGGTCCAGATAGATGTAGAGAGGGTGGATTTAAAGGGTTGGAATGGGAGGTAGAGGGGGTTGACCTTTCAACTTGTATGGGTATTAGTGATATGTCCATGCAGTATAAGTGTTCCTGGTTGGAAATATACCACACAAGTCTGAGAGTACAACCTTTCGCATATTTTCTGTGTCACTAAAAAGTACATCCTGGAGAAGTGGAAAGATAAAATGAAAGAAGGAAGTCCTAAATAGGGTTAAGTTGTACCTATCTTTAAGCTGTTCATGTTTCCAAGTTAACTCTATGTACCACTCCATGATTGTTGGTGTAGCACTTTCTCACATTCCAAAATGAAAGTGTTATTCTGTTTGTTATGTGATAAGTAAAATGGTCATGCCTTACTTTAAAGGGATTGTTCAATTTGTTCAGTGTTAGTGATGGTAAAACTGCAGTCTAGAACTTATATGCACCCTTTTTGGCAGAGTGCATTGTATATTGTATGGTAGCAAAAATTCTTTCAACATTTGATGCAGTCTTGCTGCAGCAGTTACTGTTTACAGCCAGTGTAACATGCTTTATATCCTTCTCAAATTTAATGTATTTCATGTGAAAGAATCCATGACATGTGTGTGCCAGTTTCAATTTGTGTTTTTGTGTTTTTTTTTCTTCTTCTTTATTTGACTTCCATTTCTGCAAGCTTTTCGGACTTTGGAATCTTCCTCTCTCGAAATTACCAAATAGAAATCTTAATTTAATGCCACTTCACCATATAAAAGTACATAAACCCTGCAAGACTTAAGCATAAAAAGTGTCCTGACTTCACTATCAGAGAAGAAACGAATCAGGGTGAACAGTGCAAGCACTTAACTGTGACTGTGTGAGCGCTCTGTACACAAGCTACTGTGTTATATGAATAAGGATCAAGTGTTCTGCACATGGTTACGCCCGATTTTTTATAAATGTCCAAGACGTTTGCATCGAACAGGTCATCGGATATGCCTAACTCTGTTGAGTACAGAGCTCACCGCGTGTAAACAACTGACAAACATGGCGCTGTTAGAGTAGCAGCGTGATGGGTATGTTAAAAGCATTGCGTGTGGAAACACAAAAGAGGACGAAAATCACGTCTTGACCAAGACGACTACTGAACCAGAGCCAAGTATGTTACTACCATTAGTACACATCTGGTACAGCAGAAGTGAAGGAATCATCAACTTGTCAACCAATATGCCGTACGTCCTTCCAAATTCTCTGATGAACTTAATTACAATGGCTATCTTATCAACATCATGGAAAGAGTGCATGATGTTATTACCTCCATGCCACCAAAGTTTCTGTGATGTAAAAATTGTCAAAATGCACTGTGGGCGCAGATAAAGAGTGGGGGAGGGGAAGGAAGAGGCATATAAGGTGGTATTTGGAGGTGGAGAGGAGAACTTATGGCAAGGTTGGAAACTAATATGATACCTACGTATTCTTTTTACCAGCTGTCAAAATAAAATGACAAGAAGTTAGTTGTGTGAATGAAAGACTTGTGAAGCAACTGAGCCATGCCAAGGTCTCTCTTTGCTTCCCCCTCCTTCCCTCCTTTCGATAACACTGACTGTGTCACTACTGGTCTTACCTGTTATTTGTACATATAAACTACTGACAGCTGTTGACAACTGTAGCTGAGAATGGACACTACGTTCTGAAATGGTGAAGATTAGAGGACGCTATGACAGTTACTTCTTGTTTTCTTCAGACAAAGTAATTCATGCAGAGGTTAAGGTCACAATAACATTCTCGCCCTCAGCAAAATTTCTCAGTAAAACTGTTTAAAGGGCCTTCCTTGTTAGAAGTAGATGAAAAGCTTAGGTGCATGCTGACCACAGATGATGACGATGTTGGACTAGTATTTACAGCACTGGGCAGGGCAGGTGGTGTTGAGGGAGGTCGAAGTTCTGTATCCACATGAGATAATCAAATGCTTGTGAGGAGACACTGGGAGGGCCTACCATATCTTTCTCAAGTTGGATACACAAACTTCAATGATGAGCTGTTGCATTCCATTCATTCATTTATTCAGCATATTTGCACCCAAGTATTATGTTTTGTGTCAACAAGCATTTGCATTTTTCTTTGCATTTTTTTTTATTCAACTGCAATTGCGGTGACTTCAAAGTACTTAGTCCTAACGTGGTTTTACTTGTGCAATTGACAATTGTGTACAGGTTGCGGTCATATTAGTGCTGTCAGAACTATAATGATTCTTCATTGCAGAGATTTACTGTATCATGTGAAAGGAATACTCCACTGAGACAAGTTTTTCAGTACTTTACGTACTGCTGTTTGAAGAGACAGAAAGACTTACATGGTGAAGAAAGATTTCCAATCGCCTAAGCTTACAAAGGGCATGTAACAGCTAACATAGTCCTGCAAGGAGTCTTTTGTTCTTTGGAACTGAAGTGCTAATTTGGTCTTGAAATTTGACACAAGTGTAAAATAAAACATTAGATTGGGTTTATAGTAATAATTACCTGTAAATGTTATGGAAATTAGGGTCAAATGGTTCTTTATGAGGCAGTCAAGGTTATACAGGAATACAAAAGATGTTATAGTAGTTGTGTCTTTGTGATACCACAGATTTTCCATAATGCAAAGCACCAAGTAGGTACTCCATTTCTCTTCAGATTTATGACTGACTTCCAAATGGATTATGCGATTGAGATATTGTTTCGTCCACTAAAGAGGGAAAACTTTCCATTATTTTGATTAGCTGTCAAGCTTTCCCATTGGACAGTCCCTTTAAGGGTACTCAATTTCTGCCAGAACAACAGACATATATCAATAGGAAGGAGTGGTGTCACTGTTTTACAACCCAAACAGGATGACCGTCCATTAATTTTCCTCCCAAAGTGCTGCCTGGGCATACACGAAATTGAGGTTCGTGCAGTCAACATTCATGAGCCAAGGAGGACAGAGATATCAATGTTCTGTTGTGGATACCGACATGTAATATTTCAGTTGCAATGTGAACATAGTAAATGTCCAGAGTTGGTGTACAACATGTAGTCAATATGAGCAGCTGATTCACTGTGGATGAAGTACAGTAGTGATGGGCTGCCTAAGAGTACAGTACAAGGTGTTATGATTCTGTTTGCATGGGTAAGTGCATTGATTTGCAAAGGATATTCCCTCTTAGAACTGTGCAAATTTTCTAGGAATGCGCAGTTGATTAGGTCTGAAGAGGGCAGCATTGAAGTTTGGGCTATATGTCAATCCCCATAAAAATAATGTTGAAATGTTTTAGAATGTTTGACAGCCACAGTTCAATTCTTTAAGAGGAATTTAGTGTAATAAGTCATATACTTTACCAATAAAGTCATCCCTTCATCAGAACAATCCTACAAAGGCTGCAGTGAGATTAGATTGCTTGATGGCAAGTTTCTGACCAAAAGTCACATTATCAACAGAAAACAAATTGATATCCTTAACACATACCGAAAGAAAACTTGAATCTAAGACCTGTATCTGATAACTGAGGAATTCCTTTCTTGAGTTGTCTGTTGGAAAGTTGGGTTTTTGAATGATTTGTTGTGTGTAAATTTGGCAATTACAACTACACATGTAAAGTTGAGCTTGGATTTTTGCTTTTGATGGGAATGTAGAATCCGGGGTCACTTTACCAGGTTCTGACATCACTGCCATCTGTGTAATTCAGGGTGAAAATTTGTGTCAGTTGTCTCGAAGTTGAAAAAAAAGAGAAACCTACCTAGTATACCCCTTCTTAAATTATTCTCAAAAGCCCCACAGATTTGAGTCAATACACAAAAGATGAAATGTAATTCAGCTTCCATTCAAGCTTTTCACATGTATGTTTGGAGACTGCTCCAGGGGCTGCTGCATGGTGGGCAGGTCTCAATTAGAACGTGGTATAGCTAACCTGATTATGTAGAATTTGCCGCAAGCCCTAAACTAACCTCAGACTCAACAATCTGACAGGGTACAACTGATGTCACATTGATGCAACATTTTGAGTGGTGCGACAAGTGGAAGATGACATTTAATGTGGCGAATAGGATACAAACATTTAACAGAACCAGTTTATGATTAGATAAGATGTGGGGGAACACACTGGAGTGAGGAAGGGGGACATGAATAGAAGAGAGGATCAGATAACCACACAGTGGGGAACACACAGTGGGGGGAGGGTGACAAGAGGAACACCATGCTTTTTCTATCATAAAACCTGTTAGACAGTTAACAATCCACACAAACAAAAGATAAAAGAAACCATAGAATAAACTTGATTGAGAAAATTTGTTGTGAATATATTCTGGAAAGAAGAAATCAAATTCAGTTTTGGAAAAATAGAGCTTCTAACAATATAATAAATACTGACTTTTCAAGCATTGTAATTTGCGATTGATGCAGAGTAACAATACTGTATTTATACAGGGTTACATGTGACTTCATGATTTGTAAACAAAGTATATTGAGAATTGTGCTGTAGACATTACAATGAATTCAACGTGACATTAACATCCAGGAGGAAATCAGACACTATATCTGTAATATATTCAATGTGCTGTGAACATGCACAGTGAATTCCTTTTTAACTCTAGAAACAAGCAACTGTTACCTTTATAGTGTTGATCAGTGTTATCAATTTCTAAAGAAATTTCTGTGTGACTCTACCCTGCACATAACCTGACATCATTCCTCAGTGTTCTTGGTGACTACTGCACAGAAACATACTATGTGGCGCCACCATTGTATTTCTGTGTGACTGGCAGGTGACTGCTACACTACATTCATTCAAACCTTTTGTTCTATTAGAGTTTCATGCTTACAAACTCTGTGATGAACATCAACCTGAAAATTAAATCAATGCTCTGTTATACCTAGCACATGCAGATCAAACCATCTGGAGCAGTGAAATTACAGTATTGACCTTCAGGACCATAACGAGACTGGCTGTAACACCCTGGTGATTTTTTTAATGGAGTACAAATCTCCACTTTGCAGTTGCTTGTTGCAGTTGCTTCAAATCATGAACGTTATTGTCATACTGCAGTCTATTTAAGTACTGATTTTAGGAATATTTACATGACATAACCACAGATCATGTGCAAACCAGATGGTAAGTGAAAAAAAAAACAAAAAGAGAAGAAAGGCAAACAGTTGTGGAAAATAACTGGTGTACATATTGTATGCTTCAATGCAAAGCAAATCACCAATGTTTACTAAGTCTTAGTTGGCATGGACTTTTTCCAACGATACAACATATTTACACGATCTGTAGTCGTCATGATGGTGGGTATGACAATTTGATCTTACTGATGAGAACACTTTAACAGACATCAAAAATACAGAACCAACCAAAAGAAACAAGTCAATCATGGAATAAAGGAATGCCATAATATCACCAATCTCTCAAACATGGAACAAGTTTCAGAATGGACATTTTCATCACATACTCAATGATTCTTGTTGGCATCTCTCAGATAAGTGAACCATTGTTTTCCATGGCATGTATTAATCAAATAGTTTGAAGGATCAAATGATCAATCAATGTTACAAATACTATGACTCCTGGAAGTTGGTTCATGTTAACCTGTCATAAACATTGCACCTTGTTCAGAAAGCATATACAAAGGTACCAACATTTTGCCACTCTTTGCTTGCAGTGCTCAAGACTGAAGCTACACACAGTAGGGGTACTCTACAATTTCACGGGAGTGCCGTTTGAAACAAAACATCTTTGATTTTGCCCACTGATCAAAATCACCTGGCAACTTTAATTTTGACATCCACAGAGGAGAATGGAAATGTGAAAATCATGAAAAATTGAAGTTCTTGGTGGACCTGCATTTATGAGATCAACAAGAGAAGATACTACAGTCACATCCAAGCACACTGAACAAAACTTGCCTCACCAACTTACTAAGGAATACAGTATATCATCTAGAAAAATACCAGATGGTAATATAGCACTTCAAGAATCATTTCTGCAGGTGACACTGCACTCAATGAGCAACTTTCTTGTTACTGTTGAAGTTGAATCTTTTTTTTTTTTAAAAGATACTGTGTGATAGTAGCAAAATATTGTGTCTATGATTAATTCATAGCAACACAGGATTCATAGTGCAACTGCAAATAACAGCTAGGGAAATGTTAGAAAACCCCTTAAGGGAATAAAGAATTTCATCTGAAGATACTCTTTTGGGTCCAATGCAAGCAATCACTTATAATGTGTAGATCAAGAGACACTGATGGACGTAATTTCATCACACAGTAACATAAGGTTGTGGTGAAAGATAAACACAGATTGCCAAATAAGGTTCTCGATACTGTCCAAAGCACAGCTGCTCAAATATTTTAATCATTGATTTATCAAACAGAACTTGGCGTCACAGAAGTGATGAAATGCAGATGCTAAAACAATCGTCAAGTTAGTTGTTAGATTCCATACTTGTCTCCCTCACTCCAACAGATTTAAGGCTCAAGTTTTATTTTCACGAATGATATGTACTTGCCATCCTTTTCATATGCTAAGCCGATGTAATTGTAACTTATGGATGTTAAACATGAGTATGCACTGCCCCCGGAGTAAACTGGTAATGACTGATCCCAAGAGTGACCATAATTTGTGCTCATCCTAACTGTCATGTTGACTCTTCTAGAGGTGCTCGCAGGGTTTGAGAAAAAAAGCATGTTCTTATGTCGCAGCATCGAAGCAAAGCAGTCTGGGTCGATGAGAGTCTTGTCGAACACAGCAAGTTCCAGAGGGAAGGTGTGGCCTCCGTCAAAACTCTTCATTTGCATTCTGCAGTTACAGCGATACCCGTGAGTGTTCCGAACGGTCATGTAGAGGCTTCCATCGGGCAACTCCACCACCTGCAGTAGACAATAATGAAACAGCGATATCATCAACAACATGAACAGCAGGATAAGTGTATCTTTTTATTAAAGACTGGGCTACAGTCTGCCAATCTGATGCAAAAGGATGTATGGAACACACATCTACACTTTCAGTGGAAATCTAAGACTACCCTACGATCATGTAACTCCAAACCATCCATGTTAATGATAGTGCACTGTAGACGATCAGTACAAATTCATGCTGGGAACATAAGTGACATGACAATTGAACTTTTGAAAACGAAGAAAAGGCTTCCTGATTAAATTTCTGTCATGCAATGTTGGACCCAACTACCCTACTGTAGCCTTCAAATTACTGTACATTCAACAAATCTGGGGAGATTAGATGCAGTACTCACTATGCACTAAAGTTACCACTCTGTGTGAAGTAAGCAGGAAGTATCTTACTGGTTTTCAATACTAGATCATTTTGGTAATGGCACTGACAAGACGACTGTCACATCCAGGGATGATGATCCTTTGGGAATGGGTGATGTATCACTGATGAAAATGGATGGAGGGCATATAATACAATGTATGCCACCAATAGACCATAAATCTCTGGGTCAAGAACATTTTCATGCCTATATCTACAAATCATGCATTTTCAGCTCTATCTGGATGTATTTCTAGCCTCCTGTACTTCAAACTTTTGTGCTATGTGTAAGTACTGTATACCCCTGCTGCCAAATATCTATGCGTAAACAAAAATTTCTCAGAAACGAAGAGGCCCCTCCTCTTAGACCCTGTTCCAGGGTAGATCCAATAACATGGGTCATGCTTCTACCTTTATCCTCTCCTCCCAGTTCTCTAAAAGTGATTTCTGCCCTTGATAACATTTAACCAAGTGTTGCCTGGCACGAAAGAAAAAAGGGGGGAGGTGCCACTGAAGGACCATGTGCTTCTTAAAGTTATCAAGAACAGAAAAACTTTGTTCTTCAGACAGTCTAATTTGGTAGTGCTGCCAGTTTAGCCTAAACATTGGGACCTTGTCTAAACTGCTAGAACAATAGTATGAGACTGCACTTCACCCCTGCCAAAATGTCAGTGTTCATGCTATTTGTAACTTTGACAATAAATAGGCCAACTGCAGCATCAATCCTATCATTTGTGATATCTGAAAAGGTATATTTTCTGCATTTATGTCACATTTATGTCATCTAATTTAAGGACATACATAGAGAGGACGACCACACCTTGCAGAGAGTTGTTGATGTCCACTGAACAACTGTGTGAAGCTGCTAAACATTTAATACTTTTCAGGATGGTGAAATGTATTGATTCAAAAGGGCACATTTTGCAGAGCTCTTTTGAAACAAAATTTAATTTTTCAGGACTCATTCTTCAAACAGCAATGAAAATATGTCTTTCAAATTATTGGTCTGCATACCGTGACCCAGAGTTGTAGGCTGCTAGCTAGACAAGTTTTAGTGCCACACTCAGAGCATGGGAACCAGGCACTTCTGATGGTATTCAGAGGCCCACACCAGGACCCTCTGGCAATGCCCCGCAGGGGTCTTGGGAGCACTCTATTTCCTGTGAGCACTGCTATGGCAAAAAAACTGCAAAATCTTTGACTGCTATCTCAAAAATTTAGTTAATCCTTGAGAACTTTATACCTGAACTTCACCCGGAACAAGGTCATGGGCAGTTTTCGTTGCATTAAAAGGAATGGAATAGAACCTTTCGTTAATTGTCCAAGTCTTTCCATGATCTGTAATGAAATAATAAAATGTTTTATGTTCAGTGAGCAATTCAGTTAGTTATTCTCTTGAGAAAGCTTTAAAGGGAACTATTACATTTTAAACTAATGAACCACCAGGAACTCATGAACATCAGCAATGCAGTAGCTCCATCTCTTCAAAATTTTACAATGAATTAGATGAGACAGAGAATAAGCCTACTGTATATCATTTGAATTTTGAGAGCTTGGGTGGGAAAATTATTCCTAAGCAACAAAACTGAATTTATGGTACAACTATCGGATACCCCGCCAATATGAAATCTCTCCGAGGCTCTGGAGGTGTGGTCACAGTCAAATTCAAGCACTAAAAATTAACATGTTACAAGTATATGCGTCCACTTTGAATGCGCCACCATCCAGGACTGGATGCTCAGAGGACTTTGAACATTTTTTTTTTAAGGGTAATCTACACTACAAGCTATGCATATGCTGTGACTATGCCTCCACTCAGCACTGGAAGCTCAGTGGCCTCAAGAGATCTTCCAAAGACCAGTTAAGTGTACTGTAATCTGTATATTCAATTAAAAGCATAACATTCAAACAAACTGTAAAAGGAAAAATCAAACAACAGTGCCTCCTCATTTTAAAAATGGTATTCTCTGACCATTGCGGGGTATTCTCTCTTTAATGTGAGAAACTTGTTCCTTGAAAAGAAGGTTACTGTCTTCCTTTCCTGTGAATAATTCTACTGCACAACATCATACTATTATTCTGCAAACAGGTAGTCGTTGAATTGTATTGAATTGGTAGTGTGTGATGAAGTCTTGCCTGATTTTGGACGGTACCTCAAAGATATATCTGGCTCTGTGACTTCGATACACTGCTGTTCACTGTAGGCTACACTTCAGTAAGTAATACTGTACTACGATCATATACTAGCCTAGTACTAGTAGTACTTACTGTCACTGTACACACACAGTTGTGTGCGTTCCTTGTATTGACTTGTATGTCCACAAGCAATTAATCTTCCTTTATGTGGTTCATATTCTTTCTGTATACCGTAGCCTGGACCAAATGCAATTGCTTCTAGTTGTTCTACTCCGGGAATTAATTTAACTAAATTGATAGGGGTCGTCCAGGTATGCCCAAAATCTGGGCTTGATATTATGTACGTTCCTACTTCTTGTGTGTCGGGACCTTCTACACAGTTCGCCAAATGTCCACAGTATGAATACAAAAGAAAGGTGGTATTTGTAACATAATCAAATAAGGCTGCACCAGTATTCACGCCATCTTTGGCGTGAAAATCATCAAGAATGAAGCTCTGGGAACTCCACTTGAAACCCTTGTCACTCGAACGTCTCACTGTAATGAATTTGGCACCGCCATCAACAGTGGAATACTTTCTTGCTTCAGCAAATGCTAAAATGTCACCATTTGGTAAAGTTAGCAAAATCGGTGTCCGATATAACGAAACGGAGTCGTCTGTTGCCTCCCAGAGAATCAGTTCCTCATACTTCAAAAGCTGGATGGAAACAGTAACCTGAATGAATGCGGAAATCAACCAAACCATACACAAGGGTAAATCACTTCGAGTCCCAAACAATGACGCCATTTTGTTTCCGCAGTTTGGGTATAGAGCGCAACTAATGTAATACCAGATTGTGTAATGCTATGTTTTGATGATAGGCAGGCCGAAGGTACTCACACACAACGAACTGGATTTACTGTACACACTGCCGTGTACAGTGCGCTACCCTCTAAACAAACGGTTACCTGGCTCTGGCTACCTTTTCGGAAGTCCGCCCTCGATTTCGATATCCGCTTTTGATAACAGAAGACTGCAAGATCACATGATTGACAGGGTGACGTAGGACCTGATCTGTGGGAAGTTCACAGACTGTGCTCTAAGTCCTATTTGTGTTACCATTTTTTTTCTGTAGTTCTAGTTACAGATGGTAATTGTCGATGAAAACTTGTAGGGCAGAGGGTGGGAGGAATATATCTCTTAGTTACAAGGGGAAGAGCTTGGAAGCTTGCCACTTTTCCTTCCCCATACACGAAGAAGTTGTGGCATGTGGAGGTGGGAAATTATGACTTGAGATTTGCCAGGAACAGCTATGATACCAGATGGGAGTGTCTGCATACACTAGAGGTGGAGGATGGTAGATAGAGAAGGGGAATTAAAGACAAAAACTCATCATCTTAGATAGTTTCAGTTCTTCTAACCACTTAGATCAAGTCCCTCCCACAGCCTGTCTAAAATTCCTGCACATGTGTAAACAAAACAATGGATCCTTGTATACACTGTATGATAGGAGCTACTCTGCATCTTTCGAATTCGCTGTCAATCAGAGAGTAGAACCAGTTAAGAATTCTCCTATGTGGAAGCCAAAAATATAGCTTTGGGTGATGAGTTACTGCCTTTAAGGACAGCTGGAATTACAGGGGAGTAGAAGTGTACAATGGTAAAGGGAGGCGGTAGCCTTGGATGGACTATGTAAAGAGGTTAAGAGAGGATGGCAAAGAATTGGGGCAGGAAGGTTAGAAGCAGGAGCAGAAGTGAAAGGTGAGTAGGATGGGATGGAAATTATATGAAAAGAATTATGTGATGGAAAAAGAGGATTGAGGTAAGTAAAATGCGAGATAAGGCTGAAACTTCCTGAATGAAGAAGAACGGGAGGATTTTTAGGTCTCTGCAGTGTTGTATGTTTTAATCAGATATGATTAGACAGGTTTGATTTCCTGAATCTCACCTTACTAAGCTCACATTAAGTGCTGATTCAATAAAACAATTTTCTTTTCCTTCCCCGTAGTATCTCGAAGAATGTGATTCCATCATTTTGATGAAGAATGGGGTGATTGCAGAAAAGGGCACCCACCAGGAACTAATGTCTTCAGAAGGAGAGTATTCAAAACTTATTCAAACCTTTGTAAATAAAAAGGAGGCGGAGAAAGAGCAGAAACCAAAGAGAAAAAGACTGAGGTCGATCAAAATCAAAGGATCTGATCAACCTGATGGGAAGTTTGACTTTGAGGTTGAGGGAGATGATGAGGTTGATGGTAAGTGTGAATGAAGGGATGCATTTGTTGTCTCCGAAAACTGTGGGCAAGATGGGAACAGACAATATACTGTAGTATCTGATAGGTACTAGACATGTTGAACTAGTCAATAGCTTTGATCTGGTATAGGTGAATAAGGAGTCCTGCTGTGGCCACTTCAAATGAAAGCTGCCCTTAAATACTTCACAGCCAGGCCCCCAAATGGTGTCTTACTGTATGTAATGGATGTGTAACAACATATGAATGTCGGAACATAGGAATGTTGGAACGAGGGGTGTCAGAGCATAGGGGTGTTGGAATATAGGGGTGTCGGAATATATGGGTGTAGTTCTGTGATACAGTTTCCACTGTTTAGCTAGTTCCCTGTATATGCTTGTATATACATAACTGCTTTACTTAATTGTTCAAGTATACATTGTAAAATATGTGTGAAATAAATTTGAAATTGACAATGGGAAACAGAACAGGGATCGGGTAGGCCTGCTACTGTGGAGATAAAGATGCCTAGAAGTTGAATAGGCTTGAATAGTTAAAGTTACAACGAGCAGTTGTTGTCCAAGATTCTGCCATAACTGATGGACGTACACAGAAGTAGCTGCTATAGTTGAAGATCTGCTTGATCACATTCATTTTGTTTTGTAATATTTTTACAACCTGACTGTCATTTCTCTTCCAGGGAAGCTCATTGAGGAAGAGCAGACAGGGGGCTCTGTTGTCAAACTATCCACATATACCGGTTACATCCACTACATGGGAGGGTGGCTTATGGCTCTGTTGATGCTTCTCCTAGCTGGTGTTACAGTCTTCTGTCTGGTCACAACAAATGCCTGTGTGGCCATCTGGCTCCGTGCTTCGTTTGCTGCAATGGTATTGGCTATTCATATTTGTCAAAAGTTACATAAGGTTCATATCATTAATTCTGGTGCATGCAGCTAGCCCTGAACAGGCTCCCCTCAAAGAGGATATATTGGATGGAGAAAAAAAAGGTAGGGAACGGAGGGGCAGAGACGGGGAGAGGGATGAGTCTCGTCAATCTCCAATCGCAAGCAGTAATTGTTCTTCTTCTTCATTGTGATTGTTCTATTATTTCTTTCATCATTTATGCTTTAACAGACAACTGAAAATGGAACAGTCAAAGACAGCAAGAGACTTTTACATGAAGTCAAATTTGTGTTTTGCATTCATGTTCTTTTGTTTTCTTTCTGTTTAGCCAAGTAACAGTACCATGGATGGAGAGGGCGCTACTCTGGGCTTAGGGGAACAGCTTGGATCTTTTGTAATACTCTATGTCTCCACCTTCGTGGTTGCTCTATTCTTATTGTTGCTGATGTGCTATGCCTTTGTCAGGGTAAGTGAAAGCTTTCTCCTTTGCAGAATGATGTTGCACACATACTGTAAATCAGGGTTGTCACCAGCACCGGGCAGTGCTGGGCGGTGCTACCCAGCTCACAAAATCTCCGCCCGGCACTCGCCGTCGATTTCAGCATCACCGCCCGACACAAATTTTTTACCTTAAGTGAATAAAATTGTTAGATTTCTTTAGAATTCTGAGTGATTATCCTTTTTTTTTTAACCACAAAATGGCAAAGTAAGCTTAAACATTTCTGCACTGGTTGAAACCAAAGTACCGAATTCATAATTTATAATCTAGAGTGCACCATTTTACATCTAAGCACTCTCCAACCCGCAAAAATTTTTCAAAGGGGAGGTCTCCTTAGGCCCCTCCCCCAGGATGGTGATCACAAATTACCTGGCTCTCAAAATGGTCTGGTGACACCCCTGCTGTAAATCATATAAAAAAATAATTTTATATTTTTGAGAAATATAAAAGGAATATACTTTGATGAATTTAGTGGAGCAGTGGAACTTAAAACATACATAGTCAAGTCAGAGTTTATACAACTAAAAATTTATTATTCGTTTTGAAGTGTCTGTGAGTTTGGCAAAGGTGTTACTTTTGTTCACACCTCTGAGTTTGCCCTGTGATGGCCTTTTTCTGTGATCAAAAAAAGAAGTCTGACTCACACAGATCAAGTTGATAAGATCAAAGCATACTCCGACGAACTGATCGATCTCCAGAAAGTCAGCCACTGATGGTTTGGCAGATGCTTGGTTGGTCTTCACATCGGCAGTGTTTGTGGCATGTTTACAGCAATACACAGTAATAAAACAATGCTGCATAAAATATTTGCTGATCTTTTTTCATCATACCGCAACAGATTCTCCTGAGAGCTTCCACCAGGCTCCATAATGCCTTATTTCAACAGATCATGCGATGTCCGATGTCTTTCTTTGATACCACTCCTCTCGGGAGAATCCTCAATAGATTTTCAAAAGATCTGGATGAAGGTAGGTGTCAGCAAGGAGAATTGATAGAGTCCTGATGATGCCGTTGTTCGTGACCTTTGCATCATACTTAATACATATTTTCTCTGAGATTCTCATCCACATGCCAGCTGAAGCGTGGATGTACTGAAACATTTGAACGAATAGTTCAGGTACATATTGTCATGATAATTAGCAACAGATTTTCACCTTTGCTATTCCTCAGTTTGAAGACGTAGAAATATGTTTAAAGCCCTGTGAGATCTCTTTTGGAATGTTTGAAGTTCCTCCAGTAGGCTAAAAGTTAAACCATAAAGCAATGCTGAACAGACCAATGATGTTTAAAGTTCATTAGTTATCACCACAATAAATGTGACTTGACACTTTGTTGTAGCAGCTGAAAATGAATGGTTTCTGAGGAAAAAGATGTTGATGTCTTTATTTCTGGACCATTTTCAGAGGAAGTGCTTTTGGTGAAGTGTAATAGAACAAAAGTCACCTAATCTTGGTTTTGTTAACCCATGGGTTGCTTGGATACAGTGCGTGCATTTATCTGCCTCAGGCTAATTAAACCTATCAATTGTAACAGTTTTTTCAGAGACACTTTTGCATGCACAACCATCATTTAGGGTCACCCATTTGCATATAGCTGGTTATGTCATAAGGCTATACTAGGTTCACAAAATTTGCTTCATTGGTTTAGTGTTGATGGATGCCACCTTTGTGCCAGCTGTTATGTGTGCTCCATATTACTGATCGTGATCAGTAGGTCAGATGGAAGAAGTCTGATTAACATAATGTACTTGCATTCCTCATTGAACAGACAACTCTGCAAAGACTAACAGAAAGAGACAAAAACATCATTTTGACATACAATGCTGCAACTGTGATCGTTACTGTATATCTTGATGTTGCTCTCTCTTTGTTTCAATGTTAACAATGTCAAAGTCTGAAAACCGTTCAACACAATAACTGGAAGAAGTAAAAGTTAGTTCCATTCTATTTGTCTTCTTTTCCAGTTGACATCTTGCTTCCGAGCTGCCTCCAGAAGTTTTCTTTGTTTTTCTTTGCGGTGCTGATCTCCCTGACGGTAGTGGGTGTTCTCATACCGTGGTACTACCTCATTCTAGCGGTCATCTTTCCTCTTATATTCATGTACACCATATTCTTCAGGAGAGGTTTCTGTGAGATGAAATTCATGGAAGGGATAACATTGTCGAAGGTGGTGGGCCAGCTGACCGCCACGCTGCAGGGTCTCGTCACGATAAGAACGTTCAGAAAAACAGATCATTTCATCAGAAGGTCAGAATGTGCTAGAAACATCATTTCCAAAATGTCTTAAGTTTTACCAAATAAAATCTGACTTCAAACTGAAATTTAGTTGTGAAATAGATGTATTTTATACTTTCCAGTGAATGATGGTGGAACAAACATGTATTCTGACTCTATTCTAGAGATGTAATCTAGTCATGACTGGAGTCACAGCTTGCAAAATTGCCTGACTTGAAAAATTCTGGCCCATTTTTCCCCATAGAAATAACACAGTGACTCGCGCCGTGACTTGCAACCCGAGTTATGAAAATGAGTGTAGGTGACTTGATTTACCAGAAAAAGAGTGATTTGGATACAACTCTGCTCAATTCTGGCATGGAAATCTTGCACATCACCATCTTTTTGTACAAATTCTTTTTTTCAGTTTCGGGCTCGTGTTAGACAGGAACACCTTAGTATTGGAGTTATTTCATACAACGTATCGTTGGGTTCACGTCAGGATGGATCTGATCAGTGCTTTCAGCACTGGTGCGACCGCTGTGTTGGTAGTTCTGCTTCACGATACGGTGTCTCCTGCTTTTGCTGGTTTTATTTTGTTTACAGGGATTAACGTAAGTTTGATGGCTTTCTTTCCCAAATTTGGAGTGTTGATGTACAATGTGTTGAAAGTTGTTCTTCTTAATTTGTATGATATCTGGTATGGTGTTGTACCAGCATTTTCCAAGTATATTGTAGGCCTGCCTCATTTTACATATGCTTACCTGGAGCATTTTCGTTTCACAATGATGCACTAATTAATATATTACTTGCCAGTAACAGCTTGTGAAAAACATGTAAACATCATGCTATGAAAATGCCCAGAAATTCTCTTCCCCAACCTGGCATGCACAGGTTGATGTTCAGTTACTTCAACATTGTGCGGTTTCTCCCTTGGAATTTACATCCTGCTTCTACCCAGCCGTAAGCAGTCCTCACTACTCGCTTGAGTGTATACGGGGCAGATAAAGCTGAGATTGTATTGACCTAGGAGATATTAGTTGTGGTCAGTTTCCTTGATAATTTTTGCTCAGGTTTTGCTGAAAGGAAAATCATTTCATGATGCAAAAAAAAAAGCAAGAAGGAAGGAAAGGTGATCATAGACTGCGTGCTATAAGCTCTTTTTTCGCAGTATTTTATGGTTTATCCAGCAAAAGTTTGAGGCTGTTATCCTCAACTCTTTTATTTTATGTATGGACTTATTAGACTATAAGTAACATTAATATGCAGTACTTGCGTTTACAACCACAAACTCTGCCACAATATCTCTTCAAGTGCATGATATATCCCATCACATGTGCAGCTAGTATACCCCTTGTCAGTACATGACCATGCCAGGACGCAAAACTGATAGCCCTAACTTAGCTTTACTGTTAAACATTTCACTTCCACTGTGTTGGGATTGATGCTGTACTGTATATTCATGGCATCGCTAGCACTAACCAATGTGCACTTTCTTTACATCACTATATTTCTTTCACTATTGATACACTCCATCTGCGAGACATCTGATCTTGAAGTGTTTTTCACTTCTTTTCCTGACAGATGTGCTCTGGTATGGTACAGTCTATGGTATCATTCGCTATGGATGCAGAGAGCTGTTTTGTAGCTGTTGAAAGAATGATGGAATATTTAAAAGTAAGTGAACAACCGTTAGCTAACTATAACAGCTGCAGCCTTAAGCAAACTAGTTTTGGCCAGTGGGATGCTGGGAGTGGTAGCCAGCTGTCTCATTACATGTAGAGCAAAGAGGTAAGGTGGGGTGGCATGGGTGGAGATGGGGTGGGCAAGAGTCAGTTGCCTCCGAAGTAAACCAGACAACTGGGTCTTCTGTATTGTGGTGGTTTTTGTAGTGGCAGTAACTTCAATGCTGTCATGGAAAGCAACCAATGTGTGCCTTCATATTTGTGACATCATTAATATTGGTGATTTGGTACAAATTTTATCAAAAGTAAAGAGGTTGCAAGAGCACAATTTCGTTCCAAGCAATATTTCTCAACAATAGAAATTGAATGTTTTACTTATCATCTGTAGTTTTTCATGCATTAGGATGGTGACACACTCTCTCATGGACTGTAGCCCTAATGTGTCGCTTTGCTTGATCATTATAAATGGCTCTGGGCAGTCAGACATAAAAAAGGTACACAGCTGATGACCACGTCATGTGATTGCAGGTGTGTGGATTATCTGCTTGGTTTGCACCTTCTACACACTTTTTCACTATAATATACCATCTTGCAACATAGAACATTATTTGTTTCTTGTAGATTTTGAAACCAGAGGCTCCAGAAATAATCGACAGCAACCGGCCCAGTGCGGACTGGCCCAGTGAAGGCAAGCTGGTATTTGAGAATGTCCAGATGCGTTACAGGGAGTCACTTCCTCTGGTTTTGAAAGGAATCACCTTGAAAATAGAATCCAAAGAAAGAATCGGTATTGTTGGGAGAACTGGTTCAGGTAATTAGTCAAGGGGAGACTGTTGCAGTAATTTATTTTTTGTTTACACCTTAAAGCTGGAATATAAGTGGTACTGGTAAATCACCTAGTCATCTGTCTTTGTTCTTTGTCAGTGTTTCAGGGTAGAGAAAGTAGAGGAAAAGATCACATGTCACAAAATCTGGAAGAGAGCTTTGTATTCATCTTCCAGATATTTGAATATGAAAATTATCTCAACATTTTTGTTGGCCCTACAAAATTCAGACTCTCCGAGAAAGCAAAGCAGCCAATCACTGTTACTTGAAATCAAACAGACCAGTTGGAAATGGGTATGAATATTCATCTATGTAAAAATAGGGCTTAAACGACGTTATTTTGTAATGGATGTGACGTATTCAGCAGAATTTGACTTTTACTGACAAATTTTCAACTCATATTCCAGCTTTAAAGGCAGCCACTCTTCACCCAAAGCTTCATTTTGGCTTGGGGTAGGCAAAATTCTCAATTGGTTCTCCTCTCTGATTGACAGCAAATTTGAAAAATGCAGAGTATTTTATAGCCCATATTAGCTCATATTACACAGCATACACAGGGGTCTATTGTTTTGATCACATATGTGGAGGAGTTTTAGGCTGTGGGAGTGGCTAGAAGTAAGTGTTTGGGAGAATTGGAACTGTCTGGGGTGATGAGTCACTGTCTTTAAATAAAGAGGTGTTCAACCAACTTGCAGGAGGATGCTGCCATCTGGCCCAATAAAGCCTCTATGAAAAAAAAAAACTGGAAAAGGAAACTTAAAGTGAAAATAAAATGTGAAAGTGGAAACATGACTGCCCAGTACAGTCAGTTATATCGTTCCAGCCTGTGGGAGCTAGATCTCTGTATAATAGAGATTGAAAGGTGCAACATAGGACTAATGGGTACTCCAGCAACATTTAGTTCCTTCTTTTCTTTTCCAGGTAAATCTACCCTCGGTGTTGCACTCTTTCGCATCGCGGAGCTAGCCGAGGGCAAGATTGTGATAGATGGTGTCGATATTTCTACGATCGGGCTGAAAGACTTGAGGTCTAAGCTGTCGATAATTCCACAGGATCCAGTCCTCTTCATTGGCACTGTCAGGTAGGCAATTCTCACTACTAACCACAATGACAGTCGTTTTGTATGAGGATCACTAATACTCCGTCATACTGTGGAAGGTTAAGATTCACCATTCATAATTTTTCCTGGCAAAAAGTCAATTTGCATAGGTGCTTTTAGAAGTTGCAGATGGCCAAGATCCATGTTCTTGCTTTGTGGGTGGGTGTGTATTAGGCAGATGAGGCATTCAAATATGACAGTAAATTGCTTAGTTTTGCAAACGTCCAGTATGGCAGTATAATTGAAGTTGTCAAGCCAGTGCATGTGCTGTGTCAATCTTTTCCCTTTCCTCTTCTAGTGACTAAGGTAAACCTGTGCAACAGTATGTAGTCAAAGTGTTCCTTTCATATGAACAAAGTTCAATCGATCTTTGCTGTGCAGTGGTACTATTTATTCAGTGGATACACCTTTGTCATTGATATTTTCCTGATGCTGACTCAAAAATTATGCCTCTGTCATCATTTTTCAGATACAATTTGGATCCCCTCAATATTTACTCTGATGAAGAACTTTGGTCAGCTCTGGAACAAAGTCACGTTAAAGATAAGGTTTGGATTCTTTTTAGCTAGAGTGTTAATTGCTCCCATGGATAGGAGAAACTGTTGGAATAGAATTGATGCATAATTCTTAGACTCTTCCAAACAATGCTTGTATTAGATGTAGTACTTAACATCATTAGTGGAAATTTGAGAAGTCGTGTTAACAAATATAAACTAGTAATACCTGCATTTGGTATGCACTGAGAAGCATATGTCATTGTGGACTGCTGTAGTATTTAAAGCAGGGAGTCAACCCCCCCCCCTCCCCGACTCTAGTAACAGTGACATCATGAATAAGCATAAAGCCAAATGTGCAAATTTGTGATATCCAGGGAGGGACTCACCTGAAATGCATTATGTTATCCTTTGTTACTTAAACGTTATTTAAAGGACAAGTGTGAATTTTACATGCTCTGTGGGATTTATTTGGGAAGCACGTATTGACTTCTTCAGAAGTATCGATATCACTTACCAGTGTGAAACCCAGTAATGAAGTAATTAAGAGATTAAAAAAAAAAAAAAAGGAATACTGACACTGTGCAACACCCTACATCATCTGTTTTGCATTTTTGTCAGACTTTGAACAGCCATACCTCAAAAACGGTAATAGATAGAAACACAATTTCCAATGGATTATCACTCAGAATTTCACTCCGCAACTTCTGAATGCAGCTAGTTCTTTCCTAGAGGCATGCACTTGGTCTTTAAAGTCATTATAAGTGACAATTATCTTTGGCAATACATTCAACTTATGTGATGTTTTGTTATGAGCAACATGTGACAATACAGTAAAAAGAGAGTAAATCTCTCCCTCAATGTTACGTGTGTAGGTACATGGTTTTCACCCATTAAAAGTTGCCTGTCTGTATCGGTCCCAAATTTAGCATGGTAAATGTGCTTGAAGTTTTCACAATTTTTATTTCATTGAGATTGATCCTTACTTTTCAGCATGTTGCCAAAAAACATGAACATGCAAGGGAACTGAAAGGCTCTGTGGTGAGGGAGGGGATGGGGAGGTTGAGTTCTCACTGGCCCTGAAATTAATATCAAAGTATTGACCAGAAATGACCTTAGTAAAGAAAGGGCCAATGCAGAAGAACTGTATGAAAAATGAAATTTCTGTGCAAAATATCACTGCATATTGCACCTTGTGTTCACTCACATATTGCTAATTTGTAATATCAAAGTGATATGTGCCCCATGTACTTATAGAAGTAGTTTGTTGGATGAGATTTTGATCCTTCGTGTGACAAATGCCATTTGGGTGTCAAATAATTGATGGATAATTTGGTTGGTGGTTTGGTAGTTAGGGTACTTCTGTAACATTTAAATTACTAATGTTGTCTATTCTTGTTTCTAACCTTTGCCCAGATAAGCCAACTGGAAGGCAAATTAGAGGCTCCAGTTATCGAAAATGGTGAAAACTTCTCTGTTGGAGAAAGGCAACTAATATGCATGGCTCGGGCTATTCTCAGAAATAGCAAGGTTTGTCCTACACATGTATTCAAATTATAACTAAAACATTATTTACGTAATGGAATACTTCCGGCCCTAGTGAAGCCTGTAAATGCTTTAACATACCAAAGCCAGCTGACCAAAACTCTTTATTGTTAATTAAATATTTTAGGCTGCATTTTGATTTGAATTTAATAAATATTCCAGTGACAAATAATGAAATCTTTCCATGTTGGAGTTGAGTAACTTTATGGAAATGCAAAAAGCCTTGATTTCTCTCAGTTATTCACTTTAAAGAAGGAAATTCTGTCTGAAATGTCTATTCATTTAAAAACGTATAATTAGGACTGTTTAGTGTAATCTCAGTTAAGTATTTCAGACAGTTTTACATGCTTCTTTTTTCTGTATTTTCTTGAAGGAACTTTGAAACTGTTCTTTTGGGTTTGCAACTATTACTTTTGAAACAAGACTGAAATTGTCTTATTTTTCAATAAAGTTTCCGGTGGAACTTTTATCAGTATCATTATTCAAAGCAATAACTAGGTTTGTTTTCCTGGAAAAAAGTATGTATGGACCAATGGGCTGTGAGACCAGCCACGAGCTGCACCATGAAATTTCTGATTTTAATCTGTATGTGTTGGAGATTTTTCATCCATAATGATGGTCCAGGAACTATGGACTGTAACTCATATTTGACCCATTTGACATTTTATGAGGGCCCCTTTGAGGGACACCCAAAAGTATTGCAACTACGTATTGGGATGAGTGCGCAGCGGTGTTGTCAGAACTTGGAGCCGCCATGTAAGGCCCTCCCATATGACAGGTGTACAATCTGCCAAGATTACTTCTATGCTGACAGTTCAATTAAATAGATTTTAAGGACTACATTAGCCTGTAATTTTTTTTTGGCAGGTTCTTCTGTTAGATGAAGCTACAGCAGCCATCGATACAAAGACAGACAGCCTGATACAGCAGACCATCAGGGAAGCCTTTAAGGACTGTACAATGTTAATCATCGCTCACAGACTAAACACAGTCCTGGACTGTGACAAAATACTGGTGATGGACGATGGCAAGGTTTGTACTTGATAGAACTTTATGTGAATTATATTTGGTTGCATTGTGAAAGTGAAAACATTTGTTTTGTTTTCATGCACACATTATTTTGACTGGAAACAGGACAATCTTTCAGTCTTTTTTTTTTTTTTTTTTTCAGAGAAAGTTTTTCTTTAAGATCATCAAACTAAGTGGTTCTCAGTTCATACTAATTTTACAAATACATTGTAAAATTAAAATAGGGTATTATATGCAGTATTCCTTTTTTTTGACATGTGACACACAATATCAACAAAGAAAGATGACCTATTCCTTCAAAGTTGCTACACATCCATTTTTTGTGAGAAAAAGAAAAATGAGTTAGTGTTAATCAGAAAGTGAAGTTTTGAAGACTGTCATGATCATGCTGTCAGAGTGTGGAGAATCCATTTTGCTTCATTTCCTCAATTTCCCTTACGTTTTTAGTCATTCATCTCACAAGTATTCAAATGTATCAACAGTTATGTACACATGTAATGTAGACACAGGGATTCCTCACACAGTGCACTATTTTCATGTTTTCTGAGGGTCATTGTACTGTCAGTTTTCCTCTTGAGATAATGGTTTTAAGTGTAAGGGTGGGGTTGACTGATTGGTGCAACAGATCGTAACACAATTCCGAACAAAATTATAGGAAAAGAGGTATGCAAGAAGTGGAAAAGGAAAACTGTTACGACACTGTTGCAGATCCAGAGGTGTGCCATGGATGCGTACACCCCCCAAAGTTTTCTCAAAATTGATCAATTGTATCTTCATTGTTACATTGTACTGTAGACACCTCATGTGGCTGTTGCTCTTCACATTATGGTTCTTGAGTAGACACTCAGAGACCATATTAAGAACACATTTTTAGATGGAAGACACTCTCCTACAATGGGTGAATCTGGTCCACCCCCCTGACAGTAATCCTTGATCCTCACCTGTGGTAGACTGTTTGAAAGTTTGGTTTCAAACGCCAGCGTGACCACGCCTCACTCCGGGGGATGTATTTCAAAGGCAACAGCATTGAAGTAGATATCAACAACCTTTCTGCTTGTCTTGTCTTTCAGATTGGGGAATTTGATAAACCAGACACACTGCTGAAGGACAGCAAATCCATGCTGAGTAAAATGGTGGCAGCAGGCAAGTGATCCAGGATGGTCCATAGAGCAGCAGAACGTTACTCGGTGTACCTTGAAATAATGGAATAGTACAGTAGCACACTGTCACTAGACAAGATATTATCGTGCTGTGCTTTGGTAATACAAGATTCAGTGATGATGATGATGTCATGTTGGTGGGAATTGTTATGCTCCTCTCCAGAGTTTCCATTGTGAATGCCGCCAATGATGCAGCATGGATGTTGAAAGGCTTCAGATTGCCACTGGTGTGGTACCTGTTGCAGCAGCTTGACTATGGTCTGGCATACTTGTACTTATTATTTACTGTACCATTAGCCAAGGCAATTTAGGAATAAAAAAGAGTATTCCAATTTCCTTAGGAAATGTAGTGGTAGTGAAGAAAAGCTGTGACAGTTAGCATTTGTTGCTTGTGTCACAATTGATTCACTGTAGTATCACTTTAAAAAACCCATTTTGAATATTCATGGTCATCTGTTCAACTTGCAAATGTGTTGCTTATCAGTCTTCACAGTTCTTGTAATGAGCATAGACTTCGATTTTCATATATTCTGGTGGATGGGGGATTTGTATGTCTGGAATGATTTGGAGAGAACCTGTGGACTCTTTTGCAAGAATTTGGCAAATTTAGTTCTGCTGAAAAGTTTGAAACCAAAAGTCGTACTCTTGGTTTCTTAACCACATTGAAAGGTGCAGTGTGCACAGGTCCACAACCGCAGTGTCCGACCACTAGAATGAAAAGTGGAATCATTCATGGGCTTTCAGCTTAGGCCAAGGTGATGACCTTTGGAGAGGATGCCACTTTGTCTTTGTTCTAACACTCAACCCAAGGTAATATTCCTAACAAAGTATCCATGATAGATATTATTTGATGACAGTAGAAAAGAAAGTGTCAAATTTGTTATTCCTCCATTTTCAAGAAACTTGATTGATACCAGGCTGTACAAAGTAATTCTTGCCAACTGGTCACTTTGCTGAAATTGTTAAATTGTTCTGATCTCTGTGGACAGAAATCACCCGGCACAAAGTCAGTTTGAACATTCCTGCTGGTAGCATTTTGCGCGACCTAATCATTGTTGTTCCAACTGTTTGTGTACTCTTATTTTGAAATTTTGGATGAAATCATTAATTCCCTTATAATGGTAATAACCTGCTGTAATAAAATTCTGGCAATCATTGTTTGTTTGTATATTGGAATGGGTCAAATTAGTTCATTATGTACAACCTACATTTGTAACTATATCATATTGAGCCATCACTGGGATACTTTTGGATCCCCTCATACTCAAAAGCAAAGTGCAAGTAGCAACTAGCAATGAATGTATTGTTATGAGTTTCAAATTTGAAAGTAGGGTGCTTTTGATTTGGTGAAGCTTGGATTACCAGCAACACAATATGGCAAACACAAAATTGCACTTTGGGAACACCATTTTTTTTTAACAACATAATTACTGTCATATATGGGGTGAGGCTACCTGGAAGGGAAGTCCATAAGAATGAACATTTAATTTGCAGATATGCAGATATATCTTATACTTCAGAGTGCCAAACTGATATCTGCTTGATAAGTTGACATAGCACACATTCAGGTAGAGATTATCTATGACTTCTCGTTCAATTAAGGCTAGTTAGGTCCTCTCACATCTGTTGCAATCTGTAACTGATGGTGGACCTCATTACACGTACATGCAGTGGTCTTCTATACCATGTATATGCTGTTTTATTGTGAATGCAAAAGTATTGTTAATACAGAAACATGTGCTGTTGCTACAGAGAAGAAGCTATGCAACCAAAATCTTACCAGTAGCATATTGCATGGCACAAATTTTAATTTGGAAGGCCAGAATGTTTTAAATTGATATGGGGGTAGCTGTTCCTGATGTAATTCACATCATTAATGACATAGATGGTTGCATTAGCAGTGCAGATGATAATGATGCAAGAATGTAACATTAATAGTATTACCATTATTACATGACACAATGTATTTCAACATTTATGATAATCATCAACCATTTTCAAAACTTTGTCAGTACTGTTTTATATATTTAACCAGCAGTTTGCACTCACTTAACCTTTTTCATATTTTCTATTATTTATCACTTTTGGATATTTCAAGATATTTAGCAAAACATTTTGAATTTGGATGTAAAATCGATTTTCATGGCTGTTACCTTGCACAGTTTTGTAGTTGACAATTGTAAATTGTTGGTACTTAAATGCATCTCATACTTACTAAAAAACTTTTGCAAACTATCTATCACATGTTGCGCTTAGTTTTATATTTGTCTGAAGTGGTCTAAAATTGACCAAGACTGTAACGCATCCAAGGTCTGAAACTATCATTATGTGATTGAATTTACCATGACACTACTATGAATGATAGGTATTGCATACAGGCGATTGAATTATCATTTACTGAAGTTGAGCACATGTGTGCAATAAAATGAACGTCCTCACAGATAGGGTCATGAAAGGTGATATTATCCTAACTTGGACTTCTGCAGTTAGAAAATTATTCCTCCCAATTTTCAAACAGTCACTGCAATGTTGTTTTTAGACTGATACCAAACAAGTTGTTAGATCATTACCGAACAAATGTTATCCCAAGTTTTGGGTGTCGATCACCTCAAAGAGCTCCTCAGTTTCTAGTTCCCTGCTAAGTACTGCACTTGTCCCTATTTTGAATTACGCTTGCCACATGGCCTTTTTTCTAAGGATTTGAATCATACTACTTGGTCCCTAGAGTCAAGGCTGTGTAAAGCTCTTGCCAAGCTTTCAAACCAGCACCAACTGACCCTACAACCAGAATATTCATCTACAAGTTACAAAGCCACATACGGGCTAAGAGTTGTGGTCTGAACCATGTAACTGCTTTAGGGCAAATTTTCAGAAACTGAAACTTGATCAAGTAGTTAAGTGTGCTTCACAGTGTGTTGGTAATTAAGTCTGGCTGGCTATATACGAAATCCACCAAAGTTGGTTTAATGCAATAAAAGTGACTTCTTATTGCCAAGCCAACATGATATTTAAATCTTCAGGAATTTAGTGCACAACTTGCACCCCCCTCACCTGGCTTGGAGCTGCATGGTGAAAAAGAAGTAAAATTAATCACAGAGTGACACAAAAGAACAGTTTGATGAAATGTTGATTTATACAAAGTGACCACTTTCTGTAATATGAGAAAAGTCTATTTACATAATAATGAGATAATAATGACGCAGGTGATAGCAAAGAGAATAACGAGAACTACCTGACAAGAAGTGTCGATTCTGCAACTACCTCCAAAATGTAGTTGGAGAGACAAAAACACATGCTAAAACAAAAAAAAAAAAACACTGAAATCACACGATGGTTGTCACCATCAAAATGGGCAGTGAGAGTTAATCACCGTGTCAAGAGGTTACTGATTACAAACATGCCAAAACTAGCAAGAAATGGGCACAATGATGGTTACATCTAAACTCCAGTTATTTCCTCCATACCTATTACTGTGGGACAGGAGGCAGCGAACAAAGTTAATGTGAGAATTGAGAGCCACAAGTGGCAGCAATGATAAGTGGAATAGCTATGAAGTAACATCTCAGATTTTAAATTAAACTTTTACTTCTTTCACGAATGCATCCACCCACACTCAAACGCTGACATGGCAACAGAGTGACATTTAACTATCCATCAACCTAGAAAGACTGCAAAGTTAATACTGTGAGCAAAATTACCAATAACAAAGAGCTGATAGTTTTACATGTGCTTCACAAATCTGAAAGTTGAAACAAATTACTTAGCAATTGGAAATCAGTTTCAAAGTAGAATGGTCACGTGGCCACTGTGGGTTTGTTGACACCGATCTTATCAGGGATTCTGTCACACGATGGAAGCATCCTGACAGTCATTTGGTTTCACTCGATAACCACTTAGTGCTACACCCACCAAGTAACTGGTATTCATTCCATTCACTTCTCTCTCCCCCTTTGAGATATTTACCTCCGATCAAAAGTTTTCACTTTGCCTCAGTTACGAAGATTTATGTACTAGATATCAAAGACAGTTATTTTTAAAATTAAAAACTGTACAACAAACTGAAGCTGAGTTCATCCACAATGCCATTAAAGCTACCATTAAGCAACACAAATTAACTTTCAAAAGAGGTTGTAAAATTTGACCGAAACAAATTGCTCCTCTGCTCCCCTCAAAGAAAAAGAGTTTGAGGCATTACCCGCAGCAGATTACACCAAACAATTTAAGGTACACCAAAGTGATGGACTCCATTTTGTTACCATCCCTAGCACAACATTATCTTACATGAAACAGCCAACAGGTCAAAGGAATTTGACTTCCAGTGGATGGACACAGCTTCACCTCCCCCTTCAGATCCTAAAATGGATTCATGTCAATAACCTACTCTCTGATGCCATTTCTAGAATGCTGCCATCTGCATTTCCTCCTGAAGGAAAAGAGAAACAAACAAGAAAAAAAAAACATTAAACAAATGCTACTTAATGTTGGCAAGTTGATTACAAGATTTTCCATTACAAATCTTATTCAATATTGACTGAAACGGAGTAGATACCACTTCCAAGGACCTAATAACATTGCAAACAAGAAAAACACATTTTGGGTATTGAATGAGTGAGAACATTCGGTTTAAGTGTGGCATCCTAAAAGCAAAACCGAAATTTGTGGTGCAGATTAGAGAATTTAACTCATTCATACAGAAATGACTCTGGAGGTGGCTGACAAGATAATAACAAGCCATGAAATTTGCTCTCACTTCAAATGTATTCAGTATTGGCTCTAATCATTAGCATGTAACTCTCAAAATGAGATGTCTTCTCATTGATTCATTGACTAACAATTAACCTATGAATATTAAATTATTGTTGTTTTAGTGAGCTTACATACCTACTAAAAGCTGTCACTTCAGAATGCAATGCTTAAATAATATTTACACAACAGATGCTCAGGCAAGGAGGAAGCAGTGTGGGCCAATTTCTAGAGTATAAGGTCAATTATGTATTCAGAACACTTTCCTTCTTGCCTATAGCATGCTATCATTGGTGTCCATGCAACAGATTCTATAAAAACCCTTTTATGCACACCCACCAAATACACTAGAAGCTATCATTAGGTGCCAGTGCAACTGATTTTTTGCACACCCTTCAAGTATCCTAGAAGCTATTGCATGCTGTCATTGGGGTTGACACAACATTTTATGCATAACCACTTGATACACTAAGACCCTATAGCAGACTATGACTGGAATCAATATGACAGATTTTATGAACACCCTCCTAATTGCATTTGGAGGGTGTGCATAAAATCCAACTGTGTACCAACTGACATTCACACTCAGAGTTAAGCCTTTACCCTACCTATTCAGAGCCATTATTTTGGGCATTTTCCTGCCACTGAGGTGTTATCTTGTATGTTGCATTCTGGTAAAAATAACCTGAATACTTCAATTGTGGCCTGCATTGGTCTCTGAAGGTGCTTTACTAAAGTCATGCATTAAGAACGAAAAAGCAATGTGGACTACGTTGTAGAACTTGAGGCTATTTTATGACTATGGGAGGCAGATTGTGCAATTGGGACACTATTTAAGCTATAGATACGCTTTTAATAGCATGCTTGCACTTGGTGAATAATACAACAGTTTTCAAGATTTCTAGATGAAAATTATCTTGACTGCCTCATTAAGACCACCTTCACTGACATTCAGAGCTTCTTCTACTTAGCACGACTTTCAACTTTGACCACATCCAAGACAAAAATACATTTCCTGCATCATTAGACAGACACTCCTGTACCACCTTACAAAAGCATGACTATTACGATGTGTTACAAATTAGCACTTGCACATGGTACATAAAAACACATACATAAAATCATGCACACTTATACACGCATACCCGGTACCAACACACGACACCACTTGGAAAGCAATTAACAAGAGATAAGAAATAGCAGTACTGTATTCAGATTCAGAATTAAAAGTTAAAAATAAAAGTGGGAAGAGAACAAGAAACAATGGCTTTACAATATTAACCCACAAGAGGAAACAAAAAAAAAAAAAAATAGTGTTTGAAAAAAGATGAAGAATACCAGCAAACAAAAAAAAAGGTAAACACAGCAACAGGTACAGCATAAAGGATGATAAATTAATCAGTCTACATGCCACCTGCAGCTTGCCCACAAAATGGCACATTTAGGTATTCTCTTTATTGCTGGAGATGTCATAATTTTGAAAATCTGGAATTTTATGTCTGTTACTGACATTGAAAGTCACAATATACTTGGACTGTACAATGTGGACTGAAATGTGCTTTTTGAAGATTGTTCAGTGTGGTTTTTGTACTAACCTAAAATATGCTACTTTTATTTATGACATCGAGGCCATGATTGAATATACTCGTAGGACTAACTCCCGAAATAGAAGAGGAGGGGCTGATGTTGGTACTGACTACATGCGATTATCTCACATTGCACTAAGTTATTATGAGTTATCTTCAGAGTGACTTGTGTGATTACAGGATTAACGATGCTAACGTTAACTCTGCTGAGACCCTAAACTGTGCAGTTTCCTTCCTTCTGTTAAGGTGAATTTTCAAAAGTAATAACACAAACTACACGGAGATGAAGGACACAGGATGGAAGACAATTGAGCAATCAATGTGTGTCTAGGCTCTTGATAGTGAATATCATCTGTGCTTAGTGATGTGAGCAAACATTCACGTGTACAAACAAACATGGCAAAGGAAACAGCAGAGAAGTTAACGGTAACATAAAAGAAAAATCAAAAGAAAAGGCAACAGCAACGAATAACCCAACTCTGCTGGCATTAAAAATGTCCCCCCCCCAAATGTCAATCTTCTAGCAATAACAAGTACATGAAGCTGAAAGACAACTGGGGATTGTTACACAATGCTCTATCATCATGGTCAGCACCAATCTGTTAACATGTAGGGCAGTTTAATACCAGATACCCCACCAGAAATGCATTAAGGAGGGAAAAAATTAAATCAGGGGAGGGCTTGCTCCACAGAATTAAAAACCCTTCTTCTCACCCCCCCCCCCCGTCCATCTAACCACCTCTTTTAATTAAGCATAGTTGACATCAGCTGTTCATAACGTTGCACTCCTTAGAGTACCATAAAAAGAGATGTTTAATTACTTTTGTTTCCCATAATGACTTTCGCTCTTGAGTCACACTGTCTTGCCAACATTAAGTGATTCCTTTCCACCCTCACCCCCCCCCCTCCCCAGCAGGCCATTCAGTTAATAACCACCACACACCGGGCACTCTTGCAGTTTCTAAAATGAATGCCTGTTTAAATGAAAGGACAATGGCAGTAATTGAAATTTGGACTTAGCCTCACATAGAGCAAGCACTAATCCTTGAAAAACACAAATTGAGTCTAAACTGAGGTGGTTATAAGTTCTGAGCGCTGAATTCGACTGTCACTAATGCCATAGCTCTTCCTAACTGAGTCTACCAACACTTTCACTGATAACAGAAGCTCAAGTCAACCATTCTGAGCAGGGGGTACTGTTTGCTGCAAAAGAACACGCTGGAAAGTGGAAGGTCAGCTGTGAAATCCCAAAATGTGACTGGCATGTTACACATTTGGCGAAAACAGCAGAAAACTCATGACTCGAACGATGAACCGTTTCTAATAGGGAAATTCTAACACAACAAAACTAGGTGTTGACCTACATCCGAAGAGGCATCATCAATTATCTGCGAGTCGGAATCGTTGAATTTGGGAAGCTTACTACGGCGCCCTCGCTGCCGGCGAACTTTCGTTCGCTTTTCCAGTGAGGATGCATGTTCACCATCCTCCCAGAAATCCAAGGGGCGAATCCTGTCTCCAGCTCCACTTTTCAGCTGGGAGTTTTCTTTCCCTTGACTGAAAATAGGGAAACTTCCCTGCATATCAAGTGGAGTTGAGATATAGTGGCTGGGCTGCAAGCAGCAAAAGGTATAGTTCTGTAAATTTCAGTGATAAAGTTATGGCACTAACTGCAATACAATTGCACTGTACTGTACCTTGTAATTACATAACTAAGTACAGTACTTTGTCGTAATTATATTCTAACTGTGCATATACTATTCTGCACTGTGCAGAACTCAACTGAACTATTTTGAATTACTAAAAGATGGTCACATAAAACGTTGCGTATGTGCAAATATCTTTGAATTGAACTTGCAAAAGAGTAAAATATTCTGACCAAGAAAAAGAAAAAAGGTGCACTTTAGAAAGGAAAGTTGGGGAAGGCAACTTATCTAGATGTAACATACCGGTAAAGAGAGTACTTGGGAATGAGTTTCTTACAAACAGCTTTAAAATTAGTAATGTACACCTAACTTACTTAAGCTTGAACATTCTGGATCTATGTAAAAATGTTTCCACATGCTACTGATTGCATGGGAGTTTTGTGTGCAAATTTCCTCTGACTGCTACCTGAAACAGCAGTCCAACGAAGAAGGATCAAACACTTGATATTGCCAGAAATTTTCAGTGAGAGTGGGGTGCTCTACGCTAATCCTAAAACCAAGTTAAAATTCCAATAGTCATATGAAAAAGCTTCTGCTTCTACTTCAAAGTCTGTAATGTTGTGTTAAACTTGTACAACTTGCATCTACCTGGGGTCCAGGCCATGCATCAGCCCATGGCTTTTTGGCATTTACCTGTCACCTTTGACCATACCACCCTAACTTTTATTTCTGTTCTAATGATTGGTCCCTGAGGTTAATTTCAGAGTAACTCACCAGAGCCTGAATTGCTTCTCCCTCTCCTTCAAACTGCTGCTCCTCTGTTTCTTCCTCTGACTCCTCTTCCTCCTGGTGAGGCGGTCTGCTGGAGACAAAGGAGAGACCAAAATGTAGCTGGCTCCGGCAATGTGACATCACGACAAATAATTCTGCCCCACCTTGAGAAATTTTAACGTTTCATTGTCATCAATTATTTAACACTCTCTTTCTTCCAAGAACATTATGAGGTAGAATCTGTATTCACCATAACAAATCAAAATACAGCTTTCTTATGATTGTACAAACGTTTGCCAGAGTGACATTGACGTAATGTTTTCTTGGTAAAACTGACATGTTTCATCACCAACGTGATATCAAAATATGACTCTCTCTGATTTCAGCATCCATTACGGCAGCTTATCCAAAGTTAGAAAGGAACAATCAGGAAACTAAAACGTTTGGTGCCACTGAAAGAATCAGTGCCAAAATGAAAGAAAACTGAAATGAGGAATCAATTGTTTGCAACAACAATAAGTAAAACTGTAAAAGAAAAGGAAAAAAAAAACAAGAGCGCAAGGGCAACATGGTTCCCTGCTTCAGTGGGAAGTGCCCTGCACTCAACACATGGCAACCAATTGCATAAAAAATGACACCCACGATACAACGTCTGCATAAAATGTGACTAATTCTTGTCGAGTTACTGCAGTAGAGATATGGGCCCATACAAATTTGTGTCTCAAAATGGACAGTAACAAATTAAGACAGAACTTATATTTAAAACCACTAAGCCCCATAAATTTCATCTTCCAAATTATTAGGTCTACATAGCCACCATTATTCAACAATAAACACCCTAGGTAATAATAAGTTAGTTTGGATACAACCTGACTCATAACTAGGGAGCCACAGAACCTTGAAGACTGCAGAAGTCCATGAATATGTGTGACCAGAAACCAAAGTAAAAAAGATCTAATTTGAGACTGCAAACATTTTAAGTGAATATGAACCGGCAAATTTTCCCAAAGAGATACCATACTGCCAGATGGACACCAAGTCGTCTCTGTGATAATTTTGTCATTGACTACAGCATGTTAAGAATGTGGCCTTGTCACTGTGCAAAAGAAAATGCAAAATCACACACAAAAGTGCACTGAGTTGGTCAACACTTTGTACGGTAGGCCCATAAGAGCTGCTTACAGCTGAATTTTGGGTTTTTACAAATAAAATTGGCTTGTGAGCCCCCTCCTGTTATGAAGTAGGAAAATTATTAAAGTTGCAGATTATCAGTCAGCATATCTATGCTTACTTCGGATACATTCCAATGATTGACTGTAGAGTTACCGCAACCAAAATATTGAGTAACAAAGTTCTCAAGCAACTGTCACAGACAGACAGGAACACACACACAAACCCTCACATACATGTCAACTTCGCGACATAGTTACTTTGTTCATTTGCTGATGCAAGGAACCAAAAATACACAAATGAACAAAAAAAAATGAAACAAAAAATAAACAAGAATGAGAAAAGAACAAAACAGATTAAATAAAACCAACACAAAGGGATTTCGTGCAAGTAGCTCTGCTGCTGATTCACCAAAAGCAAGATCCATATTACACTGTGTTATAGGTTCACGTCAAATTATGTCTTATGAAAGCTAACACACAGCTTGACGTTAGAAAATTTCTGCAGTGTTTACCCGCACTCAAGCACGTGTAACTTTCACGATGAATGTCATAAAACAGTCATGACCTCTCACCCAGTCTTTACTGTGACCCAGAGATCACAATTTGGCAAGCGAAGGGTGCAAAGGAGACCGTAGTAGGCTGCAGTTTGGATGTATTAAAAGTGACCATAAAGCATACCAATGTTGAACTAATTATTGAGGTCAAAACACAACTGTAAAACTCAAGTTTTGCAGAACATCAATCTTTTCAAAATTCTGCCGTCTACCTGACCGCACTGGATCGAGACAGTTTACATGAGCTGTAGCTCTCCTGAGGGACTTTCCTTTTGTTTCGCTGACTATTCAGCCAGGAAACCTGACTGGCTTCACTGTGAGGATGAAAAGTTTAGATGAAGGATTTTTGGGTGAAAGTTATGATTAGAAGATGAATAAAGGACGACGTCATCACGAGGGAGCATAGAGATGAATCATATAGAACACAGACAATACAAGCTGGGCAGGATAAATACATCCTATTGTGTTAAATTATCACTAATAAAATATCTCCTCTTGGTTACTTTGCAACAGAAACCTACCAAAAATACTGGAAACATTTTGAAGGGTCCATCAAAGCAATTCAGAATGATATATCAAACATTCCATCATGCTATTGACCAACAGATACCACGACAAATTGGGGAACCTGTGTTAATTAGCTGACCCCTGTGCATTATACAATTTTTTTCATTGCATAGCCGAGCAGTGGCTTCAATGAACAAAAATCCATCGCCACAAAGGAGGCGAAAGAGGAATCTTACTCAAAGTCTCTTTCTGATCCTTGAGTGGACGAGGCATCCTCCTCTCTGAACTTCTTGCTTGGCTCGCCTTCCTCTGGCTGGTCTTTCGCTACCCACTGGCCATCAGCTGAATGCAGAATGTGAATGCAAAAGTACATATGAATATGGGTAGAGATACAGGACAGTGAATACACAAGAACATTGTCATCCAGACAATTAGTGGGCTGTACAAGGAGGCACATGGAGGTAGGGTTTGAAGGATGCCAAAGTGAACAGAGCCTCCGTTTGTCATTTGTCACCCAACTTGTTTTAAAGATCTATCAAGAAACAACAGCAAAAGCTCATCATTCTAAACATATGGAAGATACCTAAAATATGTATTCTCAGACTTTCACATGCCCCAGTCACTTTAGCACACTTTGTCTCAGAGTTCTTGCAATTCAACATATTTTTACATCCCTGGCAGTTATTTTAATGTTGTATGAAAACAATCTTCTTGTCATTGTGACAAAGACATGAAAGCTGGCAGCTAAACATAGCAAAAATTAATGTTTTTAATTTTACTTTAATTTGTACTCTATATTGACCTCACCTCCCTGCATGGCAAACTTTCGCTTCAGTCCCCCCCTCTTCTTCCTGGTCTTGCGACTGTCTTTAGATGCCTCCGATACAGGCATGGATCTCTCAGACATGGTGTCACCTTGGAGCAAGCTGCTGCGATAGGTCAGCAGGGGGCTCCAGGCTTCTCCCTCATTATCAAGCATAGAATCCGTTGACTTGTCGAGGTATTGGAGACTACAGAAACACAGAAAAGTGATAAGATATGAGTATGTCTTAATGGATGTGAGAGGCTATAGTAACCTTTGCTTTGGTATAAGTTGACATATGCTGAATGTGCATGTACCAGGGCTGTATTTTATTAACCATGTCATGCTATGAGTGTAGGAGGGCTCAGGGGGAGTGTATTAAGTTGTGAGTACAAGTACCAGGCTCTGGGCATATGCATGAGCTTTTGTGTGTGTTTAGTAGACTGTAAGTTTACACATCATTTGAGGGATCGTCTCTATGTATCAGGGCAGTGAGAGTTTGCAGAAGGATGTGGGTGCATGCACTGTTTACGGGTACATGGCTGGGGATGGCTGGGTCCATGGCTGGTTGGTACATGACTGTAAGTGAATGTGCTAGTCTGTGAAAATATGTAGCTGTGGGTGTTCACATCATATTGTAAGTGCACATGTCAGGACTGTTAATGTGTGTACTTGTCAGTAAATGCACGTATGAGGCTTTGAGCATAGGTAATATACTGTAACATACTGCCGTGGAAGAAAAAAGTGAGTCTATCAGCTTGTAGACACACATGTGAGGTGAGATGGGTGGGGCAGGGGAGTGAGTAGTATATGTATTACTTACACAGTCTTCTTATCCAATTTGAGAAGCTTGCTGCTGAATTCTGTCAGTATTTCCAGGTAACCAAGATTTGGTGGAGGGCCACCAGGATTAGCGGGATCTTGAAGCGGCGTGAGACTGAACTGTATCCCCTCTCTGAGAACACAAGAGCAAAAACTATCAGAGTATGAGTCTATGATGTACTGATACTCTGCTTAACAACAACACCAGAGCTGTCAACCTGTCACTACAAGAAAAAATTATTTTTTCTTGCTCAAAATAGCACATTTTTAGGGGGAAAAAAGGGATTTTCAGCGTGACAGTGCAATATGGCATTTTCCCCAAATGCAGTAACCTACTTTTAATTCATGACCATCTTGCTCCAGTCTGAAACAAGTGCTTTCCTTCAATTTGCATGTACTGTATTTATGTGGAAACATTGTTGCAGCTGTTATGGTCAGCATGGGGCCAATGTGCTGCACCAAACTGTTCGCATATACATCGTATAGTGCATAGGCTACACAGTTATTTGACCTAGGCCTCCTCCTAAGACTGGGGTAAAATATTTTAGGCTTTAGGCTACAAGAGGTTAATTACACCATAAGTTTTTCATGCTTATTTTTTCCTTGTAGAATTTACAATCCCACACTGCACAGTTCTACCACATTCAAAGCAACCCCTAGCGCCAAGCCATTAATAAGCCATATACTTTCTAAGGCCAAATCAGCAGCTGCATCTCTGTGCAAGGTTCTTCACGAGAATAGGCTAGGATCAGTTATGTCTATATATGACCTTGCTCGGATATCATAGCAGCAAAAAGTAAGCTCCTACTACGGAAAATGTATCATGCAAGAAAAGTACTGAAGAAAAGTTTCCAAAAACACAGGGTATGCTAGTATTTTACAAAAATATTTTAAGTTGCACTACGTCACTGATACAGTTGAGGAACGTAGGCTTAATTTTGTGTACGTTTAGTCTCCTAATCTAGGATTCTTGCAAAAGACATTGTCTTGTACCTCTACATGTGAAACGTGCAGCAATGTTGGTATCTGGGAACACAACTTTCACAAGATCAGTAAAATGGTCAACTGAGACAAATGTTGTCAACTTAGTTTGAAATTAGCTTTCCAGCACAAACAGATCTATGTACAGTGTATTCTATGCAGGTGTGGAAAGGTGTGCATCCTGTATGCCATAGCCTATACGTGCAGCGTGCATGCGTGCACCTGCACAGCAAGCTGTGGAAAATACAGAACACCTTATCATAACAATAAATCTGCTCGTTATCACAGCCAGCGACATTCGCACAGCATATGAGTTTTTTAGAATTAAGCACAGCAAAACGTACATGTTTCAGTAAAAAACAAATAAATACGTCGAGAACGCACTAGTTAGCAGCTATGCTACACACCAAAGATATCAATCTTCGACAAATGGCCAGCAGACAACAACAGACCATACAAGATAAAGTCACGAGGTACGAACAGACCAAATACCAGGACAATGCTTTAACAAACTGTGGATCCCAATCGCTCCTGATTTAATAGCTTTTTTACAAAGCACTGGGCAGTTCACATACCTTTTGTTATTGTCAAAAACGGACTAGTTTTAGCTTCTATTGATGATAACTTGGAAGGATGTGAAGTGAAGTTACATTTTTGCCACCCTCAATGGCCTTATGGATGGGCTGCAAGTGCACCTCCAAACTGTCACGTTCTCATGACAGTTACATCAGAAATTTCACCATTGGTGAACAGTAATAATGTCTCAAAGTTCTTCTTTAACTTTATTTGAGAATTCCAACAAATTCTGTTGATGGTAGGAGGAGTGTTCTGGAGATATTAATCTGGTTGCAGTCTACACTCTAGATCATCCACTAAAAGACCACAAAGACTGTAAGGAAGACACCGGTGGCCTCCCTCCTAGACCTATTTGTGGTCCTGTCACCTCATGTAACAGAACCTTGCCTTTTTTTTTTTTAACGTCAATGCACAAGGCCATTGATAGTATACAAGTTACCTTTGATACCCCAGACCGTAATAGTGACGGCAGATGCCCATTTTGGACTTGAAAATTTGGCCCGAAAATGGAAACATCGATGGAAAAACCTATACTGTCATTTATCACACACATTAAACCAAACCAAAGGCCAACCAGCAGGTAATAAACAAAAATACTGCAATGGAATTCAAAACAAAACTTGTAATTTGGCCAATGACCTCTTTAGAGTAATGCCTTACATTCTCCCCAACCTTCCAGAGACTGGGAGAAAGCTCCATATACAGGATTACATGAATAGGCTACAGATTAGCGGTTACACTCTAAAATGGAATGTTTTCAAATATATAGGATACAGTAGTTTGAAAAAAGAGATACGTAAGATCCTGAAAGAGACTGGCTTGAAAGTAGAAGTTACACAAAAGTCAGGAACCAGACTCAAAACAAATCCTATGTATGTCAAACCCTTTCGATGCAAACAGAATCTGTTTACATCAGTGTCGCGTGCCATGCAAAATCAATCCAGGAATTTGCAAGAAGAGAGAGGTAGTTTACTGTATAGAGTGTACCCAATGCAATGGTAAATTCAAGTATGTAGGAAAAACGACGAGAAGTTTAGGAGAGAGGTTTTTGGAGCATTTCAAAACTTTAAGTGACACCAGTTCTGTATTCTATGATCACAAAGTAAATTTTCATGGAGGACTAGACTTTGTTTCATTTACTCCCACACTGGAGATCCTCTGTGCCCCCAAGTAGCAGCAGGTGTCTGCATTAAACAGCTTAAGCCCCTCTCAAACACAAAAGAATGGACTACTGGTAGACTAATTACTAGAACACAACAGCCTTGACCTTGCCAGGGTGAGCCATCTTAATAGATTCCAATGGTTTAGACTTAGTAATCTTCAGACTAGATCTGGTCAGAGTCTCATGAATAGCACTGTACATAAATAAAGGAGCATTGAAAAGTAAGTACTGTTGTAAAAAGTTCTATGTACATTGAAAGAATCTAGGGAATTTACTGTCTGACTGTCAGAATCACTGAAGATGATCTAGATTGTGGATCAAAAATTTTGTAGAAACCTAAGAATACAGTTAAGATGAAATTACAGCTCTCTCTGTACATCTTGTTTATTGTATTGAGAGTCAAAACAACTGCAACCAAAATTAATGTGTTCTCAAACTACTATGCTTTAAAGCTTTTACTCTTTTTTTTTATTGTTTTCTCCATCAAAACCTTAAACAGGAGCGAATGGTTTGGCAAACCTGTGAAGTGCGGCGACTGCATCTCTGGTCTTTAGCTGATCCAGACCGAATGTCAGTGAGAATCTTCGTCCCAGCTCCTTGATCGCGTTTAATTGGGCAGCTGTCCTGCTCTCGTCGAAACCTTCGTCGTTTTTCATCTCTTTGTAGAGCTGGTGAGTGAATGCCACAAGAGAAAAAGTCAATAGCATACATCCTCTCCCTCACTGAACCACAAGATGTGATAGACCTAGCAGGAGCAAAACATGGTTTTCTTTATACAGCTACTTAAGAGTTTAGCTAATTAAAGATGAACACATCCTAGAAGATGATACAGAATGTAGCTTTTGACCTTTGATCAGAAATCATTTATACTCCTTGCAACTGTTTAAAACAGGTACGTAGGCATCCGACCGATAATGCCAGGACCCAGTTCTGAAACTGCCAACCAGATGCAAAGCTTTTACTAACACTCATTGAAGGTCATGCAAAGAAACTTAAGATGATATTCATTCCTTAGAGGTTGATTTTTTGTTCAGGTTCCATAAAAAAAAAAAACAGATTGCCTGGATACTCTTTGTTCTGTTTACTTTGTTTAGTAATGTCAACTGATATGTCGTAATGGGACTGAAAATAAATAATTATGCAAATGAAACAACTATGAAACCCAATCACTATATCATTCATTGAACAAAATTCAGCATGTATGCCTCACAAAGAACACTTCATTGACATGTACATACGCAAGATACACGGTGTTATATTCACGTACAAAGAAAACTGTTGTACTGCCACTTCACAACCAAATTGTAGCTTCATGGACATTCTATTTTTGGGTGCACGGTACAGCAAGTCTAGTGTACTAGGGTACTAGGTTCATAATATCGGGACCCGATGCATACACTACACCTTACCTGTGTGAGAATAAAATTCTCCTTACCTGTGTGAGACTAAGTCCTAAAGTTCTAGCACAGCTAATTTTGTTGATTTCTCTTGACTTTGCCAAAGTGGTCTTGATGATGTCACCATAGTCATTGTAAAACTAAAACAAAGAAAGTAAGAGAGATATGAAGCAAAAGGAAGTGATAGGTGTTGTACTGATCTAAGGATGGAGTACAGTTGGTGATATAGGTATGCTGAGAATCAATAAAGTACCAAATTCACAGAGGTATTTGAGGGAGGTAGTCAAAGCTTTCCTCCATCTTTTGAGTTCTTTTACATCACATCAAAAACAAGTTGGTATGAGACAGATGGCAGACATTGGCTGAAAAATGAAGAAAATATCTTTGACTTTAAAGCAGATACTGTTACATGATATGACAACCACACCATCACAATTTGTGAATTGAAGATCAGAAAACCACTGCCTGAGTAACAGGAGACTAACAGAAAAACCATATCTGATGAACACACAAATTTTGATGCAACCCTAACCAGTCTGACAAATTCATCATGACAATAAGAACTCAGACCAATATTAATTGAATCTATCAACCATCACAAACCAATGCAGCCTAAGAAAAGGTCCATCAATTTATCCAGCATTGCACTCCACATCAATAATACCGATATTGATTTTTGCTCATACCAATACATAGATAACATCGATATACAATAGTAAAAGAATATATATAGTATGTACCACATGCTGATATATGTAAAACTTTAGTACAAATCCTAAATTGTTCTGGATTAGTGCCACCATTATAGATGAACGCTTTTTCTACAAACTGTCTTTTGGTCTTGTAGTAAAGTTTCTTGCATTAGACTAAACTAATTAACGTAGCAATAGAGAGGTGTGTTTTGGCTGTAAAGTAACTGTTTTCATTCCAAAAGGAGAAGCATTGCAAAAAAAAAAGAAAAATCTACTTCCAATAGAAATGAAAAATGAGAATTCTAATGAGAGAAACTTTATCTTCAGATTGTGTTCGAAGGCTAGGCCCTACACTATTTTAGGGCTTATAGATAACTAGGCTACGAATGCTAAGCTACCACATGATGTAGTCGGCTAGGCCTGATTTTTTTGCATATGCACCTGAAATTTTGCATATGCACCTATTTTGTGAAATTTTGCGGGGAAAAACTACATTATTGATATTTTATTATCGATATATCGATATTGACTTTTTTCAATACTGACAGTCCTTGGCCAAAGAGTATTTACCCACTTGGTAATGAAGGGGAGGGGGTAGGAGTGGGGGGTTCAAAGGTTTACCTTCATGTAATGCTTGAAGATCCCTGAGGCATTTTTCATCTCGATGATGTTAAAGACGATGAGTTTGCAGAAAGAGGCCAGGAGGTTCCTCCTCTTGTGAAGGATTTCGATCTTGTGAGAGTCGTCTGCATCCTCTTCATCTTCTGAAGATGTGAACAAAGGTCACTGTAATATTGTAACAACTGAATCTGAGATGATCCGGACAATTTCTCACAACTGAGGGGAGGAGTGGGGAAGCAGGGGTAAAACTACAAAGTACTTTCAATTGATAAGCAAAACTGTATATGTCACCAAACTCAGCACTTCAAGAAAGATTAAATAAAACAAACACACAACCAGCTACTCATTTTCTTTTTTTATTTTCCTCCAAATGAAAAAGTCTGCTGAATGTTACCATCGTCATCGTCTTCAATGAAGACATGTTCTTGGATGAAATCCGCCAGCATCCCCTGCAGGTTCTCACTGGGATCCACGATCAGACCAGACAGCGCCGGTTTTTTGTTCAACTGAGGACTGAAAGCGACCAGCAGGTCACATATGGTGGTGAAGGACTCTTCCCTGATGAGGTTACTGCTGTCGAGGAGCAGAGTCGAGCAAGTTCTGATCAGCTCGCCCACAAATTGATGGAGTTTGCTCATCTCTGCCTGTGAGAGAATACACAAAACAAGCTTATTGTCGAGACCCTCGATAATTTCTTCAAAGAGTTTGATGCTATTATGAACAAAGGTTCAACTTGTTCACTTTCAAAACTTTACCATCAAATTTATCATAATGTGTAAGATATGAAAGATACTTGATAAAATGAACTCCAGAGAGGAGAATGGGATGATGTTGCATCTTCTTTGGTCTCAGTTTTCACTGGTATTGCATCTTATTGTGGTAAGCTGGGTTTGATAATGTGACATCTAAAATCTCTCTTTCACTGAGATATCAGCATAACACAACAGACCAGATAGTCACGAGTAAGTTTGTTCGTTGTTCACATGTACTGAAAAATACTTCATGCTTCACCGAACATTGTTGCACTTACATATGAAAATAGGTTAGAATGCTTGGCTAGGCCATTACAAAGTGTCGTCTGGCCCATTAAGGTACCACATCAAGATTTCTTAAACACTTAAGGGAACAAAATGTTCACATTCTCCAGGCAGGGGCTGAACAAGGATACAAAATGAGGTATGAATAGAGATAAAAACTAAGGAAATTTAAGACATTATAATGTCACTCCTCTATGAAATATTTGCTTATATAATGACAGTAAGCAATGGTATGATGAACTATCACATTATATTATAACATTTTCAATGTTAGTACTTTAGTGACAGCAAGTGAAAGCATGACAAGCTATCACATTTCCAGTGATAGTACTTTAGTGAGGAGGCAGTGATGGCAATAATAAACCATCACATTTTCATTGACAGTACTTCAGTGACAGCGAGTGATAGCATGACAAGCCATCACATTTCCAGTGATAGTGCTTTAGTGACAGCGAAGTAAACTGTCACATTGCCAATGATGGCATATTAGTGACAGCCAGCAATAGCACTGTGATCCATGACATCTTCAATAATAATACGTTAGTGATAGCAAGTGACTATCAATTGTTTTTCGGAGTAACAGTTCTCTGGGTTCTACAATCATTACCTGATCTGGTTCAGTTTCATCCAGTCTAGTCAACATCCACATGCTAGCATAGTGACAGCAAGCTATCGAATGACCGAATATCACATCCGGAAGCACCCCTCTTTCTCCGGTTTTCTTCACCAAAGCAAACAATAATCCCCAGATTTCCCAGGCGGTCATGTCGTGACAGCTTTCAGGATAAAAAAGATATGAAAATAAATTTCCATTTTCTCTCCACTCTCTTCTCACAACCCCAAAACCACTATGGAATGTAAGTCTACCATTGAGCAGAATTTTATCCTTGTCATCTTACATCTATCATAAAGTTTCATCCTCCTAAATTTGAGCTCCTCTACATACACATTGAACAGGAATGCAAAATTGTGTCCTGATTTTGATAATTTCACCAGTTTCACTTTGACGTAATGCATAGCTTATCACAGTTTCCAACATGTAAAGCAAACGCATTCGGTTATGACAAAAATCTAAACAATAAGAGATCTGCCCATTCTGCCTTCTCGAGGTACTGCTCATGTATTTTACAAAGTTACTAAATACTAGCCAGAAAATGACCTTTGACCTCCATGAGGAACAGTAGACATGTATCACTTCATGTGGTACAACTACCTACTGATTCTAAAGTCAGGCTAAGATTACTTCTGAGAGATATTGTGTTCACAAGGCTTTTGAAATACGCTCCCCCACCTCAGATGACGAATGACTGCCTTCAAAAAACAAAAAGTCTCTTGCACTTCAATCCAGTGTACCTACATACGATGTATGTTCTCAGTCACAGTTACCCTACTTGAAATAATAAGGTTTACAAGATATGTGGACTTGAGTCTTACCTGACCTCAAGGATACTTGACCTTCACAAACCTTTGCAATCCTTATGGTACACCTACCTACTAACTATAGCATCAGTCAGAACTTTCATTCTTTAGATATTATGTAAACAAGGCTTTTGTGATTTGACCTTAAAAGACTTCCTAATGTGGATCTGCATTAAAAGTAATGCACTTCCATATGAAATACATGGACAAAGATTCCCTTCTTGAATTATTGTGTATGAAAGGTTTATACTTTGCCTTGCTGACCCCAAATGACCTGTGATTTCCACTACCAATATTAACCACCTTCTACACTCCTTTGTACTTAACATGACATCAGTCTAAATACTCTGTTCTGAACATATGGTGTTTAGAATGTTTTTGCAATTTGACCTGTGTTGACCTCTAATTTTCTTTTGATATGCTCACCTGTAGAATGCTACGATTCTCTTCATGCTTGATGAGAGAGCGTAGACTTCATCGTCGCTTGGATTCCCACTCTGTTACGAGAAAACAGAACAGATTCAGAAAACAGACTATTGTGAGACAAAATGAAACCTGTTTTGTTTTCATATTAAAAACACAATATGAACAAAGCATGTGAGCCAAACTCCACAAATCTAGAACAGTCTATTTGCAAAGGGAGTTTGCCATTGCTTATAGACCAATTTAGAGTCAGTTGATATCATTCTGACCAATTTAGAGTCACTTAATCTCATTTCAACCCCTCCTCCCCTGGCCCCAAGTGAAACATTGCTTTAACTCATTGAGAGACCAACGAAAGCATTCCTCACATGTTGGAAGAATGCGCAGCTTCTTTTCAGTTTTTCGCAGAGGCTGTCAATGAGAGTATTTCGGGCAACTTCTGTCCTTGGTGTCGTGCTGTACTGTTCCCCCATCAGGCACTCGTATGTCTTTGCGCAGGCATCCAGCACCTGTAAGAGACGATAACAAATCACTTCTGTAAACCGTTTCAACTCAACATTTGATCTTAAAAAGAAACCTCAGCTATGACACCAAGACCTGACTATACCTTACACTTTGAGTAATAAAATGGGGCACCTGAAAGGTGAAAGAAACCAAAATGTTGGCAAGGTAAAACTTTTTGTATAGAAAATGTTGGAAAATATGTCCATGTGACCAATCTTAACCTTTACCCTTCCTGTGTATGATGACAGAAGATGGTCCTTGAAACCTTCCAATCTTGACATTCACCGGAGAACACTTAACCATGAGTACCACATAGTAATACAGGCATGGTCATGGAAAGTTCAATTTACCAAACTAGAGGAAACTAAAGCAGTACTTACTAAGAATGCAAAAAGGTCTTTGCCTTATTAAGTTTCATCGAGGCTATGAAAAACAAAAAGCCAAATTCCCCAAGCGGAGAATGGTCGCCTGACATTCTAGAATATGATTGAAAGATAAGACGCTACAGACACCGTGGAAGCTAACAAACCTTGCTTACCAGCATTAAATGGTATATGTAGGCTCCTTGATTTTCAAGATAAATTTTGTCACAACACTGATCTTCACCACACTTGTTGAGATCAGGAGTCTTTGTTTCTGCATGTTTTAGTCTATTCTGGAATCTTTTTCAATGTGATCCACACAACTCTAACATAACACTACCAATTCAAAGAACCACAAGCCCTGTTTCATTTCACACGACACTATTTTTTGTGACTGCTCTGCCAACCCTGGCTGTCATTTTTACTGTACAGAAAACAACTGCATTGCTTTTCTGAAACTTCAACTTCACATCACGTTCGGCATGCGATGTCACAATTTAGAGCAAAGCGTATGTGTCACATGCCTTCAAAACCCTTGCTTGCCATGTTGACAATGGGGGGGCTTCAGTTAAGATCTATGACCCACAGCTTTGGAATGACCTGCTGCCTCTCATTAAGAATGCCACATCCCTCTCCATCTTTAGATAACAATTTAAACTTTCCTGTTCAAGCGTGCTTATCACAGATGATTGCCTTAGTGCACAACTCTTTACTTTTGGTGCTAAATAAATTTTATGGATTGACTGACTGTCATTCGCCTCGGCATTTCAGTGTCTACGGTCCTCCCTCAGCTCTGTTTCTCTGTCTTCAAACTACAACTATCTGAATATTCTCTACTCTATGACATCCCCCCCCCTCTCTAAATTGATGTGTGTATCAACACCAGTGTGTAACCATACTTTTCAGTTCCCTCACCTCTGTTTCTGTGTGTTTCTCTACAATTTCCCTCATTTGCAAGAGCAGAGCGTCCAGATGTTTCTCTAGTCGGCTCGTGGTGTAAACTTCCACGTGAAAATGTTGAGGGATCTCCAGAAGGTTGGCCACTTTCTCATAATCTGTATTATACTGACAAAACAGAAAACAAAACAAAATAAATGGAGGTGATATGCAAATATTCTGTGAACCTGATGGTACATGAAGAGATGAACTTTCATTGTTGCAAATTGAAAAAAAGAAAACCAGATATTTACCTTGCTCAACAGTTCAGGAATTTTGACCACAAAATGCTCTGTCAGCCTAACCCTGTCATCAACAACCTGCTTTTTCTCCTTGCTTGTGAGCAACTGCACAAAGAAAGCAAAAAAAACCACATAAAACCATCAAAAAAATCTCATCAAATAATAAGTTGTTTTGAAACTAACAAATTCATTTACAAAAGTTAATGATGTTGCTCACTGCACTTTCTGCAATTTTCCACAGTTTTAACAAAGGGAGCAATTGCCTGTAGTCTGATAATAGTGACCTGACAAAGAGAGCTCAGTGGATTCCTTAAGAAAGATCATGACAAGGGGCATCATTGTGTCTTTATGTTTAAATTACAAACAGTGAATTGTTCAACCAAAAGGATAACCTTCAGAAAGAAAGTACTTGAAATGAAACCGTCCATATATGCAAAGCTATTGTAACAAAAGGAAGCTTAAGGAGGTACCTTTGCCTCTTGAAACAATTTAACTTTGTGCTTATATAAAATAAATACAAAGTGACTGTCTTTGGAGAAAAGACAAACTTCAGGGAGAAACTACTGGAGACCTTAATGAAACCATCCATGGGGGACACTAGACTTAGTTTGTGTTAGTTTTTATAGACTTACTCGCTTACTGTGACCTCTCCCCACGGGTGGATGACCCTTGGCTGCTTGCCTAACAGCGCTGACCATTATTTCAATCAAAGCTGTCTCCTGGCGATCATCGAGAGCTGCAGTGGAGGGGAAAAAAAGAGATGAAACTAAAAGATTGAAACTAAGGGATGGATTACTTATGTAATGATTTAAATGGAACTGTGGCCAACAGATGTGTCTATATGAAAGACATCAATAGAATAGAAAGGCTATACATACAGATGCACCTCGAATGCTACTCTGAAATGATATGTGTGAAGGAAATGCATCACTTCAATAAGGGATATACAATTACATATCACTGTGATGAAAACTTGAAGGACTTTTAACTGGAGACTTGATACTATTAAATATAACATTGAACAGTACAAGATTACATCAAAGGGATTCTCGCAACCATATCCATCTGATAGAAGTTCTGCTATGTCCCCAAATCTGACTCAACCTTACATTTCTTTCCCTCTGTTCAAAATTCTTGCAATTGTTTCTCGCAGCATCCGTGAAACATTTTGCCTGATTATGACATTTTGCCCATTCACGACATTTTACATGACTATGGAAATATTGCCTGATTATCAACATATTCTCTGAGTATGGCATTTTGCCTTATTAGGACATCTAGGTTGGGGGAGGGGGGTTGGGACACGTCTGACACAGAAAGTATTAAAGAAGACACCCTAACCATACAAACAATGTAGTGGTAGGGTAGTTGTGGGGAAGAATTTACATCCTACCCTGTGTACTCTCTTCGAATGGACCATCAACATACATTCTGTAATGGGTATGACAAAAAACTCTCTTTGGTGGTAAACTCTTGTCTTGGTGGTAAATGAAATTCTGATCATAAAAAAAAACCCTCTCTAAACAAGAAACATAATAAATTGTCTGAATTTTTACCTACCAATGAGCCATTCAGTCTAGAAAAAATTTGGAATGTAAATATTTTCTGTCAACTAAAAGAATTGATTGCCTTCCTTGATTTTTACTGATTAATAGTTCATACTCATCATATTTTGTATATTTGAATATTCATGAGTTTATGAATCAGATGACAGCAGACTGCAATCATATAATTATATATTAAATAATGCTGAGTTTTAACTTTCTCACAACTACATATATCCCTCCTCTGAGATTCAGATCCATCTAATCTTACCATCTTCTCCTCTCCCAGGTTCTTCTAGAAGCAACTCTGTCATACAGTCCCAATCTTTGACCATGTCATTCACATCCCAGAGAGCATCAACTAAGTACGCAGCATGTTCATGTAACTAGAAATATTAACGCACAAAAAAGAAAAAAAAAAATCATGTAACTGCAACGAAAGTGTCTGACTTGAGAAACTTGATATGATAGCATAACTGCAATTTCGTTTCATTTATTTGTTTCTCCACAAATTCAAATGCAAGATAAGCTACAATGACAAATGGATATGTGCGAAGAAGGAAGCTTTCTACAAAACCCAAGAAGGCTTATTAAGCAGAGCACCCCCTTCCCCTCCCCCCCCAAAAAAAACAAAGACAGAACAAAAGCTGTAACACAAAAATACATTTAGTGTACACCACCCGACTCTTCTCTCACAAAACGCTTACATGGCAAATGCATTTATGCATATGTAACAGAACACATTCAGGTAACTGTCATTCAAGCGATACACACAGAAGATCATATTCAAGTAACTGTCACGGTGGTAAATAAAAAAAAAACAGATGCCTGTCATAAGAGTGAATAAATAAAAGAAGAAATTCAGGGACAGGAAAAAAAACATACTAGCTGGAGTGCTTATCTACGCAGATGATACCATACATAATTGTAATTGGAGTAAAATCACAACAACAGATAAATATGGCAACAGAATCATGAGGCAGCCTTGTTTTTTCTTACCTCGCTCTCGATGAAAAACTGGACCAGATCTCTGATGAGAGGAGAGTTTGGACTTCTCCTCTTGGTCCTCTTCAATTTGTCAGCCTCCGTCTCTTCTCTCTTGAAGAGTCGTTCGTTGAGGAAGTCGCCGGCTGCTTGGGCCACGGCTCGGCTGGATGCATACACCAGCTGGTAGACGTTCTCGCAGTCTTCTGCCGTTAAAATATCTTCATTGAACCTGGCGTAATGTGGACATAGATGATGTATCTTTGTTGAGACAAAATGTAATTGACTTGAAACAGTCAACCCTGGATACTTTTTATTTTGAAAAAAAAAAAACACGATTCAAATGGATCCATGTCACCTAAATCGCCATTCATATTCTTCTAAATTTATCGAAGAGGAAAAGCTCTCCTGCCAGGAAAACTTGAAAACCTTTTCTAATTTGGACCACAAAATTTGAGCTTGACCCAAGACTTAAACAATGGCTGCCATATATGAAAGGAATAGTACTAAAGATACAGAGAATTTTGAAACCCTTTTTAAGACTTGTGAGTTGGAGAGAAATGCTTACTTGAGGACCAAAGTGCAAACTTTGATGGCTCTTACAGCCACATCTGTCTCCTTGTCAAGGGTCATGGAGACTATACGATCCTTGAACCTGTTGGTGAACAGCTCCAGTTTAGATACCAGCTCAGGGGTGCAGTACAAACCCTCCAGGTCCTCCAGGCACTTCAGCCGTACCTCTCCCACCTGAAAACAGAGACAACGGAAAGTGATTTATCGGATAGAACAAAATGGATTTGCCCATAGCATATTATTTCCATCCTTAGCACGACTCAGTATCTTGATACTCAAAATCTTTTAAGGTGAAGGAAGGAGGAGCAAAAAATCATCACTGCTGTGAGGACATGGTGGAATTAATCACTCAAATCAATCAAAATAAATTGGAGGTCACAGTGACTCCTTCATGCATCAGATACGGCATTCTGATACCTATCAACGATGACCAAACTGTTAAAAATACCAAAATTGGGTTCACGACCCAACAAGAATGAGCAGCACATAAGCTTACTTTGTCATGCAATGTCCATCCCACATACTTCAAATAGCTGTCACTCAAAAACATCTCGCTGTAGTTTTTCATCCAGAGTCCGATCTCTCCCATGCAGATAGCTCTGATCTCAGGCTGAGTATCCCTAAAGTCATACAATGGGAAATCAACCAAGAAAACATGAAGTTGATGCTGACTAAATAATGGACATACTACTTCACTCCGTTTTTACGGTGATGACAGCAAATATTACAGTAACATTCATTACAGCATGCCTTTTGATTTTGGATATCAATTACTAACATTTCTTCCTTAAAAGGGTCTCCTCGTAAGTCCAGTGAATAAATTTCGTCACAAAAATGAATGTGACTTGATGACCAATGAATGACTTCAGTGGATTTCAGTTCTGTCCAATTATCTTCTTTAGTATTAAAGAGCAAGCGGCATCAGTATCAAGGAACACCTTCAATCAGCTTAGTCTCATTCATTTTCAATCACTGCAGAAAGTGGAGATATCCAAATACATGTATCCAACACAAGTTAACCTTATGCCATTGACAAAAGTTCAACAGGCAAAGTTTCAGCATACCCACCAAAGTTACACATACTTAAAATCTGATCATCTTTGCCATTATTATCTAACAACAAACCCATCTGATTCCCAAATTTACTTCACTTACCTGTTTTCACATAGCATTGTCATCCCACTGTATCACTCTACTGACCTATGGGTCAGCTTTGGAGTGATCCCTTAAGAGATCCAGACAAAGCCTGGTACTTGGTAAGAGCCGGAGTAACCTTCAAGAATTTGATCCTCCACCCGAACCAATGAAGGTGTGGCAAAGTTTAAAGTGCTTGAGTCCTTACCTGTATCTGTGGACGAAGATGCCTCTAAAAATGTTGTTCATCATCTGCTGTACTTCTTCTGTGTTCTCCAGGATCTCCTGCCTCTTGGCCAGCAGCATCTCGATCCTCTCGCTGGCCCTCTTGGAGGTCTGCTTGGCCCTCTCTGCGTCGTGCTGCCGCTGGGTGTTGTCCAAATTGACGCTGAGATTCAGGGCAACATTGACTAAGGCTGTCATCAGCTTCATAGCTTCAAAATAAAAGAAACAAAGCAAGACCATTTCCTTCAAAAGAAGAAACCAACTTGACTTTCTGGAGACATAATCGACAGGAAAGCTGTTGACAACCAAAATCTGGCTGCATCCCAAAACAGAACCATCATCAAAGAAGGTCCGCCACGGCAAAACGTTAAACAACTTTGGAGAGAGATATTTTACTAACCTGCTAAAGTACTGGTGTGCCTGAATGCTCTGACCTGAGAGTCACTGAGTCCTGTTAACATGGATATGAGGTTGTCGACCATGAACTGGTCGTAGAGAATGCTGTATTGGCATTGCCTGACCAGGAGCGTTACAAACTCGCAGAAGTTTGAACGGAATTTCTTGTAGATGGGGCCAGCCATGATGAGAGGGTAGTCACCACTTTCCTGAAACAAAGACCAGAAACGGTCATGAATGAGAGAATGCCGAGTGTTTGTTCAATGTCACATGTGAGCTTTTCTGATGTTCACTACAAGGAAGCATGGCTAGCCTGGTCTAGAACTTTTCTGGGATGGCGGTCCCATTATAGATGCTGAAATTGGACCATGATGCCTAAGCTAATCTGGGAGGAGTACTGCTTCATCTCCTTGACATTATGGCCTCCAAATCTAAGAAACCTAGAGTTACAAACACAACGTCTGGAGCATGATCTGAAGCTTAAAGATTTTAAGATTAACCTCACAAAGGGGTAAAAAAATAGAGCAGGAACACTGAAGTCTTCTCTTGAATGAGCAAGACAGTTAACTGTTCACACATCCTGCATATAATACAAAAATTATATTCATTACATGAAACAAGGTAACTGCTTTACAGGAAAGAATATCATTTTTAGAGGCAATATTTCCGGACAAAGAATGACGACTATTCAAAATAAAGAAGGACAGTGACCTTCTGTTCAAGAGGAAACTTTCTCAGAGATATAACTGATGAACCTTAGTGGTTTTACAATGATTTACGCTACTTCCCTGTATGTCATGTTAACACATTATAAATGCCTTTTTTCCCTTTAAGGACAAAAAAAACACTAGTTCACAATGCCAATTCACAACTCAAAATAATAAATATTCATTGAGTTTGAACCTCGTCAAACTCTTCCGTCATTTTTCTGATTATGTCGCTATGTTCCATCTGTGAGTACATCTCCAAGGTGACCGTGCCCTTGCATCCCGAGCTGTGGATGATGAAGTTAACCAGGTTGATCAGGGCTTCCTCTCTGTTTGTCTTGTAGGACTCAATCCAGTCATCCACGATGCTCTGACAAAAAAGCGACGGACATAGGGCGACTGAAATACTTCACAAAAGAAGACATTTTAGATCTGTGTTTTAAAATATGAAAAATTATCTGCTTTCATAAATATGGTGGCAATCATGGCAGTCAAATAATTGATGAGCGTAATTGGTGAGTCTAAGTGCTCAAAAAACATGAAGCACGATCGACTGATGATTAAAGTAAAGTTGAAAGTACCATCAATTCAATCTTACAAATACACTCACAAAGGCCTAATTGAGAAATCAATATTAACATGTCACTGTAGTATGCTACTGGCATAAAAAGTACGCAAGTCACAGAGAGGTAATATGTAATTTACAATGACATGGTGAATGTAACAAATGAATGTATGACTGAGATGAAAGAATGGATGATTGAATCAATAATAAAATAAGTCACACCATAAACAGAAAGCACGTAATTGTTCTACGTCATGATGGACATATTAAGTGTAAGATGCTATAATGAATAACAGACAGACTTGGGAGAAACGTTAATGTAGCACTTACTTGCACAGATACCCGTCCAAGACGAATAATTTCAAACAGAGTGACAGGTTCCTGAGCCAATTCACTCTCCAGTTCTCTGTTCTTCTTCTTTCTGCCCCGTTTTGCAGGCTGAGGGGAACAGAAAATAAGATGGAACTTAAGAAAATTCTCAGTTTGCAAATGAAAAGAACACTTTGCAAAGTACAAAAAAAAAGAAGAAAAAGAAAAATGCCTGAAGGCAAACGAACACCTTTCTGAAATCTCAATTTGCACCAGAAAATGTGGGACGCATGGAAGATAAATTAAACACTCTCACCACCCATATTGTGAAAATACACACACTTTTTGAAAGATTATGATACAAATTTTTTAGACCAAAAAGACAGATTACAACCTGTTCAAGACAGAGAGCAGCAGGTGCACACTCTCTTTTACATTTGCAGTTGGTCTGAAAGAGGGGAATTTGAATTATAACTTTTAAAACAAATTAAGTCTTTAGCATGTGTTGTAGGAATGAGTGTGTTCACCTTCTAACTTTGAGGATGTGCACATGCTCAGTAGAGATTGAGAAAAGGCTTATTCAATACATATTTTTTTTATTAACAAATGCCTTTTGCTAAATAACAAGTTAAATTGGATCAAATGATGACACTACCTGTACGATGCTGCTATCCGAACTAGGAAGTCGCTTACGGGTTGCAGGGTCCACATTGGGATCTCCCTCTGTCTGTTCGCCTCTGAAAGGAAAGAGGTGAGACAAGAAGGATAATGAAACAGTACATCTATTATCACGTCTGGCAGTGTCATGACTAAACACACTCAATACTGGCTATCCATCTTCCTACCCTCGCAAGGTATTCCTGGTGAAACCTGAGCTGCAGAGAGAGCATCTTTGAACACAGACACGTCACTCATGACCGACTTATTTCAGGGAATACTGCATGTGTTTTTCCATTGTTGTTACCAGCACTTCAAGAGACGTACAGTATTCGTAATTTGGGAGTGTTGACTGTTGGCATGAACATATTTTGCATTTATACAATGATTTCTGGTTTCCAGTTTTGAGTCCAGGCTATGAAGACTGGAAAATGGAAACACTTAAAATAACTTCAAAGCTCCCTTTTGTGCATTTTCACTCAACAATTAAAATTGTTTCACCCATGTTACCCAATCCTGGAGAGCTTGTTTGAGATTGGAATGTATGTCCAACTGCAATGCTCTTAGAATCACTGGTTTTCATCCAATAACTTTGGACTGGCATGCACATGACAACTTGAAAAAAAACAAATGTCAAGATTTCTGTTGCACCACCAGTCAACCAATTACATATGAAACACTCATACCCGCTGATTCCACTGCAGAACAGAAATTAATGAGATGCTGGAGCTATTAAATATTTTGAATGACTCTTGATTCTTGAACATGTTTGCCACTTGAATGTATGAATATGGCTATATGGCTTGAAGTCTCATACATGAAGAGCCAAACACTGTTAAAATCCATTTCTGATTATTAAAGTAAACAAAAAGAAAAGTTCATCTTGTTGATACATTTAGCCAAAATCAAACTGTTACACCAATATAATTCTTTCCCCAAATTCTGGTTAAATTTCAAATGCGTCACGCAATGTTCTCCACAGATTTCCAAGACTCCTGAAAGACATACGCAATCATATAGCAATTGCCATATGGAGGTTTGAGGAAAGGGGAGTTAAACCTCAATCCAGAAATTTGTGAAAACTGAGATGCTAAATGGTGCCGATCACATAGAGACTTCTTGATCTGTTCGAAATAGCAGTAGCCTATTGTCAACTTCTATTTGGCTGAAGGGAGGTTTTGCAGTGCGTGGGACTCATTTCTAGGGAAGGATGTAGCTATTTCAGGGGGTGGTAATTTAACTAGGGGGAACACTACACTTAGACCCACCCACCCCCTCCTCTCACGGAAAACACTGTGAAGACTTCACATTAATATTTATTATATCTGATACTTTGACGGAAATAAACTGTTTCATTCATTTATTCATACATAATGAAACCTAGAAGTAACTGTATTTCTGTGACTTACTGTTCCATCACTATGAAGGTTAGATTGAAGATTACCAAATCAGCTATCAAAGAAAATAATTTGATAAAAAACGTAATAAAGATTTTACTTACTGCATGTTGGCAAAGTTTGGTACTCAGTCAGTCCTCTAAGCTCTACTCCACTTTGAAGTACCTGGAATGTGAGCAACAATATTTGCAATAAGACACAGTAAACAGCCAACTCACAGTGGTACAGTGAACCCTGTACTGTTCAGCCAGAGTGAAGACACTAGCTAAGTACTACGACTAGCAGTGCCAGCTGTCACTGCAGGTATACTGGTACATCTACCCTACTGTGCAAAGTTCAAAGCAAACGAGTTTGACAATTTCATGAAAATTCATCCATTCTAGGTGCATGCCACAAACAAGCTCAACTATGAACATTTTTTTAAGCTACACAAAGTATACTCTCTTACCTATTCTATTTTCCTTACATGTATTTTCCTTACAACGAATATAATCATCTTCACACAATGAAACTCTATCGTAATAATGACCAGCTTGCGAGATACATGTGCAGGGTTATAGCTACGGCTGAGGACGAGTGATTCCTGCCCTCGAGCAGTTAAAAGCTTTTCTGCCTGGTATTAACTGCACAAAATGTATTACATATGCTTTGCTATATTTTTTGTTCTCTGCCTGGTAATAACTGCACAAAATGCTATCCGACATACTTCAAACGTAGTGCCACGTTATCACACAAGCCCCCTCCATAAAGATCTTCAATTGCTAAACCTTACACACTTCAATCATGTCAATATTGCTATTTTCGCCCACAAAGCACAGAATGGTTTACTTCCAAATGCATTCACAAATTTTTTAACTAATTAATAATAAAGTTATTCATAACCACTACACTAGACACTCAAGGAACGTTCATGAATACGTGAATTCTACAATTGGTACTGTATGTTTAGTATTCAAAACAGAACAATTAAAATAAGGAACTATATTTCTGATATTACAAAATCAACATTGTCTGTTCATTCATTCAAGAGAAGGTTAACTACAGATATAATTCAAATGTATTAATTATTTTTATATATATATATCATATACTTTCAGGTATTATGCAATTCACTCTCTAAGAATTGTGCCAGGGTACTAACAATGTCATTTTATAAGTAAGCTAATTAACATAAAAGTCTGTAAAAGTTTCTGTATGTTATCTTTTCCATTTTTCTTTTCTTTTTCAGGGAGTCCTCCACATTGTTAAGTCTCTTGTATTTTTGGGGTGACTACCGTTCACATTTGTACATACCTGTATTCTCGTGACAAAACAAATAAATTTCAATTCAACAGGAAAAGCGGACTTATCATTCAGAGATTTTATGAGTACTTTCCCTTGGATAACAGTACTTACCAGGAAAAACACTCCAGGTGCGCAACTCCCTAGATATATCCTAGAGTTTTGTCCCTGGACCCAACCAGTGGGAGCCTCTGGATCTCACCAGAAGTGGCTGCCTACCTTGATGGAGCCCGGCACTAAAATTTGCCTGGCTAAAACCCTGTAAATGTGTGTGTAATATGTGTGCGTGTCACTTTTACATTATTGCTAGTACCACGCTACTAGACTACATTCACAGTGACTCACAGTCTGCCTGTAGTAATTATGGTAGCCTTCATATGCAGTCGCAGCCACTGACCTACAGTATAGTAGGCCTTGCCCTGCTTTACTTCTAACATAAGCATTAACAGCTGTATATTAAAGTAAGACCAGGTTGTTTCTGTGCAAAAACACCTGACTTAGCTTAAGCCAGGTCCCTGCATATGACGGATATATCCGTCACGCCCTGACTGCTGCATATGAGATATATGTGTTATGATATATGTACTGAACTACTACACTTTACATGCATAACGTCCGGCCAATCAATGATACTTCCTTGAAAAGTTGTTCGCTGTGCACAGCGAACGCTCTGACCCTAGTGTCTGTTCACTGATGCCTGCGACCAATGTTTTCTTCTTCACAATGAGAGGATCACAAAGTATGAAGGAACCTGGAGGTTTCTGAGATGTACCGCAATGTTCACAGGCTACGTACAGCCTAAAATGGAATGTTTGCAAACTGCACAGGTGATATTTCTTGCGGTTCAAGAATGTGCGGATGAAGTGTCCCCTTCAACCAATTGTGGGCAGAATTTTACTGGTCGGTCACACTGGGAATATATTGTCAGAAGGGCTACTACACGTTTGTCAGTGGACGACTGCAAAGTTGATGCAAAATTTTCACAAACTTGCACAGAAGTTCATCATTATTATAATTTGAACATATACATTGCTTGTCTCATTTTTTGTTCCCACCCCCCAAAAGATTGCAAACTTTCCAACTTTTTTTTTGCTCTAAAGCAGGTACAGGAACCACAAAGATATTGTTTTCCTGATTTCAGTATTGCAATGGCTCCCAAGAAGAACTAACTGTCAACCAGAGAAGCTTTAGAGAATAAGCACTGCTTATTGGCTTACAGTAGGTATATAAAATCACACAGTGATTCAGTTACTGTAGCCTTGGTCAAGACTTAGTGTGTCTTTCCCTACTCCCACAATCCACATGTCCACAGCACAATAATAATTATTGTTGAGGGTGCTCTTCCTCTGAACTGCACATCCTCTGAGTACGTCACTCCGACGGTAACAGTATGGGTTGGATATTGGTATGAAGGAGTGCTGTACAGTTTTTACAGTACAACATGTGAAACCTGTGCAAGTTACTGAAAGAAAAGATTTGCTATGGTCATATCACCAGATTAAGATCAATGAGGATGAGAAATGGCAGTTGCATGGGTCACTTGGTCAAGAACCCACACAACTAATTGTAATACAAATGTCATCCTTTGCTTGTAGGCATATTGGCTTCATTTACGAAAATAACGGTGATGACACAATTTTTGTTGAAACATTTTACAGTGAACTGTTTTCCCAGTGCTAAGATGAATTTGCACAAAAAGACATTTTGCAAAAATAAACTCCACAGAAGGAACTAAGTTTATAACAGATTCCACAGTTAACTGGTTAAACCAACAAGATGCATTGCTCACAACTTCAGAGACGCAAGACGCGGGTCCACCTTCGACATGTCCATCAGTGGATTGCCAGCCTGGAGGAGGTGGGATGTAATGAGGTGGGGTGCCAACCTTAAAATTTGGGACTTCTTTTGAATACAAAAATTGTCTACACACAAATAGTAGCACTTTTTACGCAAATCAGTCAACCTACAGTAACTGGCCTGAGTTTTTTGTGTTGAAAAGCATAGTGCCACTAAAACTGGCCTACAGTAGGCTAATTCATTGAATATGTGAGTTAAGTTGGAAATTACAATGCTTTCCTTATCTGCCCTCATTATGGAGGTTGATTTTTTTTAAATTCGGGTCTTTCAGAGGACTGGGTGGGTTTAGGTTTTCAAATGTGGGTCAAACCTGCAAAATAGTCTGAACTTAAGCCTAGTCCTGATGAAAAGACATGTTTGGCCTAGACATTAACTAACTTGTTGTGGAGATCCAGTGTGACAGAGTTGTTACAGGTTAGTTGCATGCTTATTTTAAACCTAGACTATGCTGGGCCTAGGTTTACCACCATCAAATGCATTTGCAGACCTAGGCCGCAAACTGGAAAGTTTGTTACTTTTAGGGGAAATATCTCAAGCACAAAGAAAGATGACCTATCCACTTAACTTAAACCAGAAAGCCAAAAGGCTTTGTGATTCATTGCTACTTGGTTATATTACAACAAACATTAATTATTCACATGACAAGTATAAGATCAACTGCAGTTATTTTTCTTGATACACCACAAGCCTTTAACCCAAAATGACCTTTATTTTGGTGACCTAAAATTACTGCGACATTTGACGTCCACCAAAAGCAATAGGGATCACCTACCCAGGACACACAACCCACACATCAAGTACAGTATGAGTATGACATCAGTCAACATTATCTCTGAGCTCCAAGAAACACACAGTAATCAATGCTGCTTCTAGTCTTGCCTGTTGTTAGTTGAATCAAATAACTCAACCTTACCTCATCTGAACTCAGCTTGTCTGCCATATTTACCTCAAAATTCTTTATAAAGGACCAGAATGTTCTTGGGTCTCCATCGTATGGTGGAATTTCTGCCTTAGGTAATTCCAACCTAATTTGAAACTCAATTTCCTCCTTCAACTTTTTCAGTGCTTCCTCCCTCTCCTCAGTATAATGCTTTTGGCATTCCAACATCCAGCTTTCTGCTTGCTCAAATGCTTCATCAGACAACAACCCAGCCAGATCAGCATGAACCTCTTCCATTGCCTCAAATTGGCGCTCTGCCTTTTGCAAATTTTCCTTTATTGACTCTGCGATAATTTCTTCCTTGTTACAAGTAGCTTTTAACACACTCAAAGTCCTCGTAAGGTGACCCTAAGTTATGATTCCTCCTCAATATTTTTGCTTCCCCAATCCTTTCCGACATTGTGAAATATGATTGAAAGCACTCCAATTTGATTGTTAAGAAACCTAACAGACAACCTTATCAAGTTTAAATCAAATCTGACCCACGGATAAGGAACTATGGCAGTTTTAACATTTTTTATGTTTTACCTCATAACCTCATTAACATGCAAGATTTGGACACCAAAAACAATAGGGATCATCTACTCAATATGGGCAACCTACATGCCAAAAATGAAATTACTCAGAGTTACACACACACACACACACACACATACATACACACACACGACATCAGGACTGCATAGATTCCCCTGCCTAGGGCAAGGAATCAAAAATGATCACCATTTGAGCAAAGTTGACAAAACTTTACAACATCCACGAAATCTACTACTGATAAACATCTATATACAGGCTAAGCTATAGCACTGTGTGTAGAAAGACCTGCTGATGTAAATTTCCAAACTGATCAACAACATCGCACTGTACCACGCCATTTCAATGCACTATGGTCTTATGTGAGAAAGTATGAGTGGATTCAGCCTTCAGAGTGTGAATAGGCTTCAAAGTCTTTTTATTTGAAGGTGATGTACTTGACTATGAAGCAGAAATATAAGATTTGCTGATGCACCTCAACGAGAAGTCACAGTGGTTGAGGACTTTTCAGCTGAGGGTGTTTCTAATCTAACTTCACTTGCCTCTGACCTACAGTAACCTATGACAATAAAACTGTGGACAATGAGGTCCATGCAGCTTGCAATTTGTGGACAACATGTGTACTCACAAATTGTCACCTGTGGTAATGTTACAGTAAATGAGATGTAGGAAATGAACCAGACACATGCCACATAAATGCAATGCAAGTCACTCAGGTTAACCAACTAGTTTAGGATGACATTTAGGCCTCTACTAAGTCTAGAGACCACTCAGGAGTTCTTTGCAGGCTGAAGTATATTTGTACGCAAAACCCATAACGATAGGCTGTTGATAAGCTGTTGCAACTAGCTTTGGTAACCATCTTAACTGCTACAAATTGATCCATGTTGTTTTCACCTTTCAAGATTTCTGTTTGCATTGTATATATGGGTTCTGCTGCAGCACCACAGTGCAGAAACCTCGAAGATTTAAAAAAAAACCCATCCTGCTCATTCCATGAATGTAGCATTTCTTCGGAAGATCTGAGAACGATTTGCGAAACCATAACTGGGCATATTTAAGATGAAGAGGGAGGCCTGGCAAAAACATCAACTGGCATGATTGGCTGAACATTATGAATGGCACATGAGAACAGCACTGGAAGCAGGAATGTGTGTTCTACAAGGATGTGGCTGACTTAGACAAATTCATTTGTAGTCCTAGTTGAGACTAGTCATGAAAGGAACAGTATTTATACATGGGGACAATGTTTGCTTATATACTTGAATTGAAAATTTGAAGATCAACAATGCTGTAAGATCGTTGGGCATTGAGAAAATAGAAAATACACGAGAAAGCTTTCTGTGATGCTAAGGTGTGCAAATGTAGTCTATGTAACAAAGTAACTAGAATCACAGTTATTACTGCACTGTGAACGATGAAAAGTGTGGTTTCAGATTGTCATGTAGAAACTTAAGTTTATAGAGTTTAAGATGGCTGGACAACACAATAAGTTACAGTATATAACAAAGTGGTTTTTGTAAATTGAAGTACAAGGAGGAATAAAAAATAACCATTGTAACAGTTAGGTTGCTTTTCCCTTCATATTATTTTCTTTTCTTGGATAACACGTGTCTAATGGTACCCTTAGCCCCCTAATATTTGCAATATATATGACAGAATGCATGATTTTTGTGCATCATCTTGACCAATCCCACAGCCAGACTAACGCTTTTTTCTTTTTTTTGGGGGGGGGGCATCAATGTTAGAGTTTTGTGAGCCTATGAGAGGGGTCTGAGGGGAGGCGTGTCCCTATCTATTGAGAAAGTTTTGTCCTTTTCCAGGGTTCTAGCATTTTAGACATAAAATGGGGCGAGGTTTTCCATGTTTTCTTCCTGCATTATTTTTAGACCAAAACAGCAAGACCTTTCACTAGAAAAGAAGTGATTTTATTTGAGGGGGCTGTCCCTCCCCATAGCTATGGCTTCAAGTACCTCACAGCTTCAAATCGAACAGTGAATGTATCCAGCATTTTGTGAAAGTCAGGGTGCCAAAGGGGAGGGGTTGCTACATCTGCCACTGATGTAGGGCTAGTAACTGAGAAGTCCAACACAAGAAGTTCAACATAATTTACAAGAGTGTGGTACGGTTACTTGTTGTCCATATGCCAGTTTACTCTGCTGATAAATATTTGATCCTAATGTGTGTATAGGCTATATATATACAAATGATACATTTTTTTATTTGAAAAGTATCTTACAATTGGACTATTCCATTTGTAAAACTTTCCAATGTCAACTTATGACTTTTTACAGCAACATCTCCAAATTAAGTTCAGCAAATTTCAGACAGTCTGTTGCACAACTGCATATTTACTTCGCCAATAAATATTCAATACTTAAGTGTAACTTTTATATAACTTTTTTATTTGAAATGTATCCTGCAATTGCATCAGTCAATTTGAGATATCTTCCCACTAATGGCAAGTTAAATATAGAAAAAGCAAAGAACAATAACTTACATATACACGGTATGCCACACTAGTAGTACTACTAGTAATACTGCTGTACAAAACCTAAGCGTCTCACAAATTGCAACTGTGCTTAACGTTATTCTTTAAGAAATCCTCCCCTCCTCAGCCTAATGTGAATACAAAGAGACCCAATCCAGTTTTTCACATTCAAGTGTGAAGCACTGATGCATCCTTTTCCTACAAACCTTTGTTTAATATTACCTTCACGGTCCTGTTCCTGGAATTGCCAAGACAACCTTTCATTCTGGGGATCCTGATTCCTACATTCCATTCAGTCCATTTGGCCATAGGAAACAAGTCTTTCCACCATGGTTTGAAGACTTTTTTCTGCCAGAGTGACCACATTTTAGACAGTGAAATCGGGAAAGTGCATAAGTTACTGTATGGCAAAATGATGAGCACCCCCCATATTGAACTGACTAGCTTACTAAAAAATTGTTGGACGACGTGTTGCTGAAGGAAGTGCTAAGTTTATGATGGTACTTCAGACAGTCAGTTTTTACTCCACACAAATCAACGATAACAGCATACCCTATTTAGCCTTAGGAAACAGTTAGTACTAAACTACTAACAAAAATAACAGTTACGCTAATAATACACTACCGTAAGTTACAGATAGGCTATACATATCGGCCTAGGGATGTTCGTTTTCGAGAAAACCGGACGACTTGTCTTACCACACGGAAAGCTTACTTTCCTTTAAAAAAACGGGATAATCCCGATTAATTGAGCCAGATGGAAATCTCACGTCTAGGCCAAGGCCTGGCTAGGCAAGTTCTAATCATATTGTCTTATACTTAACCTAAGTCCTACTACTACTAGTACTACTAGCGTAGCCTTCACAAATCACACGATTCACAGGGCCTCGGCTAGGCCTCGTTTACTAACATTATAGGCCTTAAGGCTAACACTTCAATTTTGAGCAAAAAACAATTAGGCTATCTTTACTTAGAACAATTTTCTAGCCAGTTCATCGATGAAAATGCCCGATAAAATGATAATTTAGAACCGGACTAAATTGAGGAGCCCAATTTACTTACTTGTTTGGCAGGAGAAGGAAGAAATTTTGAGAAAAAACGATTTTCGCGGGAATGTTTAGAACTACACCAAAGTACTGACTTTAGCGTGCCCTAAAACTGTATTAGCGCCCTCTAATGTACTCGCACATTGTTTTGTCAGAACGGGAGTATATAAGCTCTATATTTTGTAACAGGAAGTTGCTTCTGTAGAAAACTCCTTACTTCAGTGTTTTCAAATTTAGTAGTTTAAAAGTGCGTTAATTTGAGGAGAAGATTGGGCCTTGCATATTGAGGAAAAAAAAAAAATCAATTTTGAGGACTTACAAGCGCACCCCAAGGTTTGGAGAAAAAGAAAAGAAAAACTAAAGAAAGTGCAATAGGCAAAAGGCTCAGTTCTATTATGTTCGCGATGATACCCGTAATGGAGTATAGCAAAGAATTTTGTTTGAAGAGGAATTTGTTAAAGCGATGGCGTGACTTTAAGAACTTTGGGACTCTCAGGCTAGTTCGACCATGGGGCTGTAACAGAGACGAGCACTTAGGTGGCCGCATGATCGAGCTTTGGGACTCAAGAAAAGGCCATGGGTTGCGAGGGAGAACCGCACGCTGGGATCCGAGTTAAAGTAAATTTCAGTGGTACAATATAAGCCAAGAACCCCCTTCTATCATAGTATGGAGTACGGTGACCAGGGGGAAACAACAATTGCTTAAAATATGTTCCTCAAAAAAAAAAAAAAACAGAAACTCCAACACATATCTGTCTAAACAGCAGACTGCTCAACTCTAAGCTCTAAAATATACTTCTTGAAAAAAAAAAAAAATAGGAAGCCTAATGTGCAATAAATAAAAAGTCCAGTTTATCACGTCCCGCTAGTCCAAGTTTTATTATTCAATTATCCAGGTTTATCACTCGATAATCCTGGCTTGTCAGTTGGCAAACCTGGATGATCGATGATAATCCAGGTTTTTCGGTCGAAAATCCAGGTCTATTAATCTGTCAAAACGGATAATCGACTTTTCGAAACATTTTAAGATGTGTATGTGTATGTAAATATAGACGATTTTTGTGGTGTACAGCGTAAAATTAATAAGTGCAGTGACATTTTTCTTTTAAAGTTTGTAATTAAAAAGTTAGTAATACCCAGGTAAGTGATTTGTCATACTAAATTATTTTACTTGCGTCATTCATAGGCTTTCGTAATATATAGCAACAAATAGAGAGGTTTTGTTGTTAGCAAGAATTAATTATATAACGGGGAAGAGCTGTGTAGACAACCAACAATAGAATACTTGACTACCAGTACAAACACGAGACAAGGTGCATTATCACGTCGAGTTAATTGATGTGACCTTTTTTGACAAGAAATGTTATCTTCGTGCCACGTACATTTCACGGAGGAATGATTGGGTGTCCATTCGTAAAACAAGGGGCTAGCTACGGTAGGAATCGGTACATGTAACCAACACCGGTGGTGCTGCATATTACGTAATCATCTTCAACTGAGTTGCTCTGCAGGTCGTTTGCCTGAAGTGTAACACCAAAGGAAAAAATTCTTCCTTGCAGTAGACGTTGCAGATCTCATTTTCGTGACAATACTCGGCATTTCTCTGAACTGTGTTCACTTATCTCACAGAGATCTACTGACCTGCTTTCATTGAGGTTCCCTAAGGTAAGGTTTTTTTTCTCATTTCTCGGGTTTTCACTTTGGTCGATAAGTCAGTGCTGTCTTCTTGAGTTTAGTCTTTCTTTTTTAGCCTTTTCTTTTTCGTAATGTAACTTAGTCTACTGGCATTTTGTTCAGGCCCAGCTACAGTGACGTAGCTATGGGATGACTGTGAAAAGCTTTTCTTAGTAACCTATTGTTTATTTGATTAATCGTCAGCGGTCATCTCAATAAATTCATGCACTATCACGCTACGTATTGAATTTATTGCCACTCCGTCGTAAATTTAATTATGTAGTGTCTATGACGAAAGAATTACTCCCTCCCTATGATAAAGAATATAATATAATATTTACTACAGTAACTTTGGGAAGAGGACCACAATGGGTAAAAACTAATATAACCCGTCATGACAGTCTGCAGTGACAGTCTGCGGTCAGACAAATCTGAACATATGAAACATTTGAAAATTCCTTCATTAATCGTCGATTTTAGTGAGTATCAAATCTTCAACCCTTTGCATTTGACGATCTGTCAAAACATGTGATTAGTGCTTCCAACTAATATTTCCACCAAACCATGCACCAGACAAATGTTTCGAAGAGTGCTCAGAATTGCTAAATGATTTATTCTGTGATTTCTGGTCTAGAAAATCGTTGCTTTTTTTAAGAAACTTAATTACGTGGGATATCGGTTATCTCACATGTCAATAAGGGGTTTTAGAATCCATTTTATTCCCACAACACTCTCTCTTAGTGATGGTCAGCGGTGGTCCGTCCGGGACTATTTGTATTCACGCAGCTAAAAAATTTCAAATCAATAACAAAAATTATCGCATATAAAACTTCGAACTCAGAATGCTAGCGTTATAAACGCGTAATCATTCAGCAAACCACATATTCATAAATAATCTTTTCTCAATGTAAAAATTAAGCGTTCTGTTTTTTCTCATTAAGTTAGCTGAAAAATGGGCTGAAAAATTGGGTGAGCAGGTTAGGCGGGTTTGGGTGGCTATATGTCTGTTACTGTCTGAATACAGCAGTACTGTTTCTCACATTTGTTTGATGATGGTTTGTGGTTGCAAGAACAAGAGCATTGCCAATGCCATTTCCGGCTATCTGGGATGATTTAAAATTTTAGTTTTTCTTGGTACACTCCGCAGCAATAAAAAATAAAAATAAAAAAAGCGATCCCCCTACGAGAATCTTCGCTTCCCATTGTCCCCACCCCTTCAACAAATAATCCTAGCTACGCCATCGCTGGGTCTCGACAATACTTACTTTGTTCATTTCTCATTTGCTTTGGTTAGACAACTGTTTTTCTCCTTACCGTTCCCTATTATCAATTTACAGTAGTGTCCGTACCACTGTTACCTCCTCCTCATTCAGATGGTATGAATTCTTACTCCTGACTTACGGCGACATGCGAATTCTCAAATAATATAAATAAATTTTGCAAATTGTCGAGATAATGAGTTACAAATGACTTATCTCGACAAAATTGTGCCAGTTGTCAAGTTACAGAATTATGCTAAGTCTACATCTCCGAGCAATTGCGCAAATTTTCGAGGTAACGAGGTACAAATGATTTGTTATCTCGACAAGATTCTCCAAATTGTCAAGTTACCGACTTACGGTAATGTGACATTTCAAAAAAAGTTTGCAAATTGTTAAGATATACGAATTACAAATAACTTGTTATTTTGACAAAACTGCGAATTGTTGAGGTACGGATTTACACTGAGTTGACATTACGGAAAAATTGTGAAAATCGTCGAAATACTGAGTTACAAATAATATGCATGTGATCTCGACGAAAGTTTGAAATTGTTGAGTTACCGACATCACTAACTCGACATCTCAGAAAAAACTGTCCAATTGTTGAGATACCCACTTATGAACTTATAACTTGTGATTTCGACAATCGTTTGCAAATTATCGAGTTACCGACTGAAAATAAGTCGACATCTCGGAAAAGAATTACAAATTGTAGAGCTACCGAGTTACAAATAACTTGTTATCTTGAAAAAATTTTGCCAATTATTAATGTACCGACTTACAATAAGTCGACATGGGAAAATTTTACAAATTATCGGAATATCGAGTTACAAATAAGTTGTGATCTCTACAAAATTTTGCCCATTTTTGAGTTACCGACTAACGCTAATTCTACATCTGACATCATCCTATTAGAAAATTTAAGCGTCGTCATTGGTGGTGCATGGGTAAGCTTAACCTACTGTGGAATTCACTCTATCAGAGAAACCACTTGTTGGTACCTATATCCAACCATGTATGCTTTCTGCACTATCCAACAGGCTGTCACATTTGGTATCTGTCTGACTGATGAAAAGCCGGGGTAATGAATAAGTGATTCAAACATATTGCTTGACTTTAATCACATATGTCAATTTAAATTATTTTTTCAATGAAAGCCGTGATTGATTTAAATCATTATTTAAATTGTCTTAATTTCAATCAAGCAGTCCTGGAAAAAATGATGAAAGTAAATTCCTCATTTATCAAGGAAGAATCCTTCAGTTTAAAAGAGCTGTACAGTCCTCAATGTAAGAAAAGTCAGAGTACAATATATTAAATTCACATTTGATATTAAATTCACATTTTATGTATTTTCACTTGTAAAAGTTGTGAGGCTATCTTTGCAGAAATTACAAAAAGTGTACTTGAAGCAAAAGTCCTGTGGATTGCAATTTGACAAGGCACTGTTCAAAATAATACAGACAGAAGCTATCGTCACAAGCAAAAACCTATACAACTCCAGTAGAGGTCTATGCCATTAGTTTTGTAAGTAATGTTCACTACATACCATGTCAAACTCTTCATTGGTAACACAAGATAACAAAAACTAGAGTCAGAGACACCACAATTTCTAACTATAGACCTTTTTGGTGTTCTCCTAGGTTTCACCTTGACTCAGTTCCATACTTTGATAGAGCTTCCTCCGTGTGTATTAACTATCAGCAATGGCTTCCTTTCGTAAATGCTCTGGAGTTGTCCATCACATGCTGAGGTGGCAACAGCTGAAAGGTCCCTCACATTCTAAGTTTCTTCGCCTGTCTCACAGTTGGTGTTCTAATGGATACCACAAAATTGATTGTAAGTATTGCAGCTATTTAACGAGATCCTTAGTAATTAAAATATTTTAACATGAAACATGTAATTTTCCTGTAGGTGTTGCGAAATGTGACGTCTTTATGGTTTTGTATTATAAGTACAATTCAGTGACTCCACCGAAGTCAGTCATTTCCACCAAATTGCGAGTTTTCATTTTGGAATTAATTCAACCATTGGCTACACTATGTGTACATAGAGTACATACAGTACAAGCAGGTTCTAGGTAACTATTATTTAAAGAATTTGTGATTATTGCTCATGTTTATGTAAGTGCCTTCAACTTAAACTGCCACTTACCATTTACGTCAAAAGCTTTGCTGGTGAATCAGATGAGAGCAGCTCCCATTCAACTGCTGCAACAAAGTCCAAGGTGCTTTTCAACACAGGCAGACCATGCTGTTGAGGCCAAATCTGGTCACCTCGAGCTAAGAACTGGCAACAGTGGAACCTTTATGCTTCCTTACTTTTGGTTGAGAGACAATTGCAGGTAAAGATTTGTGATATCCCTTGATAGTGCATCCTCACTAGATTATCAGACATTGAGTTAGACTATGTGACCCTAACATTAGTACTAATTTATATGTCCAGATCCAGTACAAACCAGTAATGTTGATGATTTAGTATGATGATATTCTGTTTGTGGGTCCTACGATTTGACATAATATGGTATCGTCAAGGTGTTCAGGCATGAGTCTCTGCAACATTGGTGCTCTACTTTATTGTTCGACCTTGAAATTAATCCGTGCTTGCCTGCGGAGGTTTAGTGGATGACATGTCATACTGTGACTGCTATTTGTGGCAACTTTTGGCAGATTTCAGTGGCAGAGAAAATCTGAGCTGAGAAATATGTCAGATTTTTTTTTTTTAAGAAATCAATACATTATCTCTAATAGTGCAAAACGCTAATGACAGCTACAGCATTTCCTTCAAGTTTGCTTTGGTCATCATGTGAAATGCTACATCTTTACTCATCAAAATTGATATTCAGAAAGCAGAACATGGAAGTCGAATACAAATTCCATTAGAATGTTCGGTTAAATCACTATCTGACATTTCATAATGCCACAATGTTTTCAACTGGCCTATCAATATACCCTTTTCAACTTCACTTTAAACATTTTCAATTGAAACATTTTATGAGGAATAATTCTTCACTTTACGTCAGTCCCTTGTCATTTCCATCATTTAGATGTGAGATGTGCTACCATCCAGACAACCATCAGATATTGCATGATATTGCAAAACTGGATATGAATATCGAGGCATCAGACGTTTGGCAGAACGGTGGCGAAGTGAAAATAACCTGTGAGTATCCGTATCATGAGTTTTGAACGTATCAATTCAAAAGTGATTACAGGAGTGCACTGGATACTTGTTTTCCTGTTAAGTTTCTTCTTTTTCTAAATAACCGTTTCTTACTCTTTGTCTATACAGATACTGGTGTAACGCTGTACCTCAAAGCTGAACATTAAAGTTGTTTATTTGTTGCTTTAAAGTTAAGTGTGATGGCAACTTCAAAATAGTCATGATCTTCATTGGCCTTTCATAGTTTTCCTCTCCCTCATCTATCCAAGGATACTTCTTATGTTTGTTGCCACAACCATCTTATAAATCGCATTAGTCTGCCAAGGATTCCTAACATTAGACAAATCTCGTCAAAGTTTCATCAGTTATCAGTTATTTTACTTTTTTTTATATTTTCTGCTAATTGTTCGTTATGCAATGTCTTTTAGAATGAAATTGGATTTCCTGATGTATGTTTTCAATTTGGTGAGGGAAAATGAAACTGCAGAATCATGCCAGCAGTATCACTTATGAGATTACTGCACTCATTGTCAGCAATACCACAATATCAGCTTCACTCCACAGTCTCTAAATGTGGTTTTTCTGATATTTAACTGAGAGTGAATTTGTGTGAATCTGCAGGATAACTATTCTTCAGAGTGTATCCCGCTCTTTGGCAGCCAAGCTAGGTCTATCCAGGGATCGAGCTGCGATTTAGGGGGAGATACATTGGAAACCTTAGTTTATGTTAAACCTATTAGATATTATACTGTATGATCTTGTCATTCAGGGCCCGATAACCATCAGACTTCGTATACCATGGACTGGCTGCTCAAACACGCACCGCATGGTAAAAATTCCAACACGGAGGCGACCATCAGTAATCGCAAAGTATTATGGCAAGGGGGCCTAGTTGACAAGCTGCCAAACTTTTCTTTGTCTAACTTTGAGGAAGATCACCGAGGGAGTCTAAGGAAATTTTGGACAAAAATGGATCAGTATGGAGCCATTATTGTTGAAGGTGTTGGGTTGACACCAAAATCAATGGAAGTAAGGAGAGCAATTTCATCTGTGTCTACTTCATTTGCCACATTTTAAAATTAAAAGGAATTTATGCAATTTTGATGGTCTGTATGTGAATGCGTTTCTTGTGTACATGAGACAAGTTTCTTCTTTTAAACACGACATCTTTAGTTGTGTCAAAGTTGCTTGACTTGTGAATCAATCATAGTTGGTATCCCTTGGTAAACAGAATAATGCCAATTGCCCGTGGATGTCCAATATCAGGCAAGGCCAGCAAAGACCAGAATTTGACAATCTTCTATTGAAACTCTTTCTCCCAAGATTTTAAAGTTGCTTGAAATTCAAACATGTTATGACTGTTGTATGTAGATACTCTTCGGTATTTAAGATCATCATTTTTACCCTTCGATGACTGCCATAATCATTTGAGTCTAAACATAAATGTAAGCCAATCCAGATACGACATGTTGGTCTTTTATCTCGTATACATACATTAACATCTTGCTACTGGACGTGGTTGGTGGTATCCATTGGTGAGCAGACGTTGTCATGGATGTCGTTTGAGGGCAGCAGAGATTAATGTTTGAAAGCCTTGTTACTCTGAATTTCTCAAGACACACACCCGGTGCTGTGGCCGAGCGGACAACAGCAGTGGCATTTGAAGCGATGAAGCTTAGCAACCAGGTGGTCCAAGGTCTGATTCCCTCGTGCATGGGTCTCAGTTTAATCGGTTTTGAACCAAGAGCAATCAATAATTTTCCCCTCGACCTGACCTTGTGAATAGAAGACAAATTGGTTTGTAATTTTTGAGTTGGTAGCCAGCTCACGTTAAAGTTGATTGGCTGTCTTATTAATACATCTTAAACGATGTCAATCTCCTCTTGTCAACTCTTTGCTAACGGCACTAGTTCACAGTTGCTCTTTGTAAGTAGCAGTGAATCATGAATGGTGTGTGTGTGTGTATCTGACGTATATTCATTCTACTGTAGCAAGTGACTCTCGAGACTTAGACACCCCTAGTGACATGAGGCGACCTCCACGACAAGCAATCAGTTTCTTTTACTTGGTACATTCTTATGCTAAGTATTAAAATGTTTCAATGACTTTTGTCTTGAGGTATCATATTTAGAAAGTTTTCGGTTTCCTATCTTGAGATATTGTGTGAACAAATTTTTCACCTTTTGATCCTTGGGAAACTTCTGATGACTTTTGACTTCCACCAAAAACAACAAGGGTTTTCTCCATAAGGGGCATCAACACACCAGGTATGAAAATATCTCGGAACTTCCTAACTCGAGGCATAGTGTTTGAACTAAGTGTCAAAAACTGACACATATAAACACACACACACATACACCCAAGCATGTCCCCATAGATCCGTCTTTTTTATAAACCAAAACATACAGCTGTGTCCATGGGACATTGCTCAAAATGCTCATGCCACCAGTTGTTCCCTTAAAAAGAAAAGAATCAAACTTTCAACGTAACTATGTCATGTTGCGAGGGAATCACAGTTTTGGTAGAGTAACATCAGAGTGCCGTATGTTGTGTAGTTCTGAAAACTCTATCCTTATACTTTTTGTTCATTCAGAATCTGGTGAATGTCCTGGGAGTTGGAATGCAATCCACATTTTACAACAAGGGAGTCTCAGTGAATAAAGCTGGAATGGATATCAAAGATATGAACTGGACCAATGCTGGAATTCCATTTCATACTGATACATCGTACTTCCAGCAACCTTGCAGGTGAGTTGATAAACAGGCCAGCACTCGCTGTTTAGTGAGGGTGCAGCCTTAAGATCTCTGACATGTTCAGTGGACACAGTGACTCTCGATAATGTGACTTAGCAGGAGGGTACACAATGATGGTCTTTGCTTGATTCATTTTGTTTTAGTAGAAGTCTCAGAGTAATTGACCTCCACCAAATTAGTAATTAGCGCTCACTTTTGTTTTGTATCCTTGTTGAAGTTATTGCATGATACACAAGTTAAAGTTTAATCTGATTTGTTTGCTCCTTGACACATGTGCAGATGAATATGTGTAATAACAGCAAAGGTATAGACAAAGAATATATATATATATATATATATACTAGAAACAAAACAATGAAGTTCAAAACAGCTAATTAAGTGAACAAAAATAATACGATAGTGAAGAGGTACAAAGGTCATTGCATAACAAAAATTATGAATACTGGAAACCATAGGATAAAGCGAGGTCGTCCTCAATTTAGGACCAGATTTGCCAGATGGCCTTCCACAGAGAATTGTCGTCATCAAAGGTTCTCACGCTATGGAATTGGAAAGAGGCCGTCGTTGTTGAGATGCATCAATTTCATTTCTGCGCAGAGGACTCGCTATTCATGTTACGAAACGAGGCGAAAGTGGAGGCCAGAGCTTCCTCACAGATGGCTTCTTCATAATCGACAAACTTCGTCGGACACGTCCCAGCTTCTTCAAGACGCTTTGTGAAGTGCCTCAACCCCAGAATTTTGTTGATGACAAAAGGACTATCAGGGAAAACTCCCCGGTGATAACGCTCAATCCCACCACTCAAGAGGTTGAATGTTTGAGGTAAAAAAATGTACTTAATGCTTTAAACTTATTCATTGATGTGGAAAATAATTATTTTGAGAGATATTTTTAGAAGACTTTTTTAGATTTACCCCCACTGCCATTTCCTTTTTCTGAGTAGGATGGAATTCATTTACTTTGAGATGATTACACATGTACAATGTGTCATACAAAGAGTGATTTGTCACTAAATTCTGATCTGTGATGAAATTATCACTACTCCAGTTGGTAGTAAAATAATCTGTCCTGGGTGTATTTACTCTTTGGTTGACAACATCTCATTCATTCTTTTGAGTATGGAAGTTCGACCGTAACTTTTGTTGCCTACAGACCGTTTAAAAAGTAGTGGTAAAATGAGGTCTTTGTACATCTTGGGTTACTGGTGGTGGAAGAACGTTTACCTTACGTAAACCAATTTGGATGTTCGGATCAGATTCTGGTTTTAAAGTGGAGTACCAGAATTAAAATGTTTTCATGTATTAGGCACATGGTTTTGATGTCAAGATATCATTCTGATGTTTGGACCTACCTAGATCACGTATAACATGCCACAACGTACAAATGTGATCTTGATGTTTGGATAAAATTCTCAAATTTCGACCAACACAAGAGCAAACTATGTAAGCGGCGCGGCACCGTTGGTTGGGGCGGAGCGTACAAGAACATTTTGGCTTAACCCCCCACACCCCCAGGTGGCAGGAAACGGCACTTCCTGTGGTATACTTAAATGAACTACATGTATCCAACCTCGAAATATGGATTTCGTGTCTGCAATTCATGTGAAAAAAAATCAATATATGAAAAATGGTAATACACATCCAGTGTTTTGAGGTAATAGACGACTCGTCATGAATTTATGAATCGTCTTCCATTTGTTTTTCTTTTTCAGTACTGGACACATATTTTTTATATATTTGAATACATAGGCGTATACGATTTTTTGGGGGGAGGGGGAACAGAGATTTTTCGTTCGTATTATATTTGTTACTAATTAGCGGGATTACTATCTTAGCGGAACGCCACCATTGGTTGGCGCGGAGAGTTGAAGAGAAGTTTTCTTTTCAAAACCCCCAGGCGGCAAAAATTGAACTTCCCGGGTGTGCTTGTACTGAATGTAGCCGTGAAATACGGATATCATGTCTGCATATCCTCAACCCATGTCAAAAGGAAAATCAATCTATGAAAAGTTCTAATATATATCGGGTTTTTGAAGTGATATGAAAATCATAATGAGTTACGCATCACCCTCTTTTCATTTTATTTTCTGTGAGTACTTGAAAAATACTTTTTCAGTTAAACACGTTGGTGCATTGGTGCCTGGAAATGGGGGTGGGAGGATTGTTTGCTTGAGTTATGTTTTCATTAACTAGGGGGGCTCCGATCTAAGCGGAGTACGCCACCATTGGTTGGCGCGGAGTGAACAAAAAAAGAATTGGCTTTCGGCTTTTTTTTTTTTTTAAAAGAAAATACTCCCTTCTCTCAATGCAAACTCAGGCAGTTCTCAACCCCTTCCCCAAAAGACAGTCTGCACAAGAGAATCACCCTGTTGTTAGCAGATACATACCAAGAATTATTACTTGACTGAGTCCTACTGTATTTCAAATTGTCATTCCTAACAAAAGTCTATGGGACACCCAGCTCTTCAAATTAGAGTAATAAAATGAACATATGCTTCCAATTTGAAACCAAGTGATAAATGATGAAATGTCATGGGTACGGCTTTGCATGACACGACACAGTTGAAAACAAGTTAAGTAAAGTTTTTTTGATTAATTTTGTTTCATTAACGAATCTTCCAAACTCTAGAATTAGATTTAACAATGACAGCTGTGATGGCCAAAAGTCTGCAATGAAGACACTCGATAAGTGCAGAAACATCATCACGGTATAAACAAAATGGTTTGTGAATCAATCCTGTGTGTCTTCATTTTCTTCACACTTTGTCAGATTCAATTATAATGACCGTGCAGTACTTACAGACTGCACCCACCAGCAGTTGATCGACTTTTACGAAGCGTATCAGGCCTTTGCTAAGGAAATAAGTAAAGAGGAAAACATTTTACGTTTCCAGCTGAATCCAGGTCAGGCGCTCGTGCTCGACAACTGGAGGATGCTTCACGGGCGTACGTCCTACACCGGTGATCGAGAGGTCCAAGGGGTGTTCATTCGACACGATGACTGGATGAGTCAGCTGAGAAGATGTGCTGGACTCGATGTGTAGACAGATCAAAGTCATGGCTTATAAGTTTGGACTATGAACTAAAATTGCAACTGCATGTAACAGCTCAGCCTTTATCAGTAGTCTTTTGGCAGGGTATTTAAAGTTGCCTTCTATTATGGAAAGGTTAAGATCGGAGAGGGTATGATCTTTAGAATTGAAATGCTTTGCCAAAGGGAATCCGGACTTGTTAAACTTAATGCTGCCTTTGTGGTTATTGAAGCTACGACGAAATGCCTTATCTGTTTGGCCAATATAAAAAAAAAAAAAAAAACTGAGAGACAAAAAGCACAACTTAAGAGATAACGTTGGGGCAGTGGCAATATATATATATATATATATATATATATATATATATATATATATATATATATATATATATATATATTTGTCTACTTGAAAGTGAAAGTACATAGAGCAATGCAGTTTAATTAGTTATGTCTGTATTTCACGTTAGTGGAGATGGAGGAAGTTTCTACCATTAAACTACATTGACATCAATCATATGTCACCTGCATGTCACTTGCTCTTGAAGAATACAGTATTTTGTCAGTACTGACACTGTGAAGGCTGCAGAATCCTTAGCCGAATTATTGTCATCGATACTGTAGATTATGAACACTTTGGTTTGCATGTGGAAAGCTAAACTTTCATTATGATTTACTGTCTTGTAAAATTGAAATATGTTATAAACGTAATCAGTTAGAAAACTTTACAGGTAGCCTATTTAGCTGACAGCTTGGGGAGAAAACCTTCCTGTGTCCAACATTGAGAAAATTATAAATTAATTAAAACTCGTAAAAATAAAATATTAACCTGATTTGGTTGCTTACACTAATTTGTAGTTTAGGGTGCTTGAAATGCTCCATTCTTTCCTGTTACATATCACATGATGTACACTATATAGGGAATTTTGCTCAAGGTACAAAACTTTGGATTCAGATATCAACTTCGTTTGCGTAAGAGGGTCGCGGTGTCAGCACTGGTGAGTATTATTACTCACGATGAAATATTGGACACTTTGTATATTACTGCACCAAATCTACCATACAGTTCTGTCTTAGCAATCCTTCTTGTTTTAGAAGCACCAGTATTACCGATCTAATTTGCATTTGTTAGGTTCCAGCTGACTGCTGCCTGACACAGCCTGCTGAAGTTAGTGAAATTATTATCATTACTATTAAAATTTATTTGTTTAGCAACTTAAGTGCATCCGCTTTAATTAGGCCTATTTGAAGGAAACTGAATTACCGTGGTCGAACTTGCCGATTGAGAGCCTAGAGTCACAAAGAACTGAAAATGTAAAACAACTAACGAACAGCAGAGTTTCTCCAGTTTTCATATTTCTTAGCTATGAATGAAGATATAAAGAACAATTCCGGGCATGTTTTTTGGTGGGAGTCGTTAAGTTTGTCACCAAAATATTATTCATTGTGGTGGTATTTACGGTTCAATATTGATTATGCAATCAACTTGACTGATCGTTACATGTTACTCCATTTGAATTTACCATATGTATTCTTTGTCAATACGGTTTGGCATATTATTTTCTGTAAACGGAATACGTTAGGTCAATGTTTATCTTCATTGAATCAACAAACTGCATTCATTTCATGACGTAAGTGACAATATATCGTGGTTTTGTTTGGTAGTTTTCTTCGAGTTGGTGGTTCAGAAACACACGCTACAAAAAAAAGTAATAAATAAATGAATAAAAAATGAATAAATATTTATAAATATATAAATGCACGATTTCAGTTGGTGCCAAGTTTCCTTTCGACACTTTCGTTACTGTCCTGTGTACTTTTTGCTCCGTTTGGCACATCCATTGTCACTGGTAATCAGTTTCGCGATGAATAACTTCACGTATAGAAATCCAAATTACCCTGGTTAGGCTATATACTGAGTCTATTGTGGTGTGAACACAAACACTATAAACAAATCAAGGGGCCAATGGCGGTCTGGGTGCGTCTTTCCTGGAAGGGTGGGAGAGGTCCAAGTGGCACGCATCATCACTTACATGAAAGCTTTAATTGTGGGAAGTCAAAAATTGTCCTCTTCCAGTACCATGTTATTTTCGTGTACTTAATCACAAGGAAGGGTCCTGTTTCCGTCGCAGAATATCAATTAAAAATTTAAACTTACTTTAACATCCAGCCCAGCCAGTGGTACCCGATTTTTGTTTTGAACAACTAGCATTACCCAACAATTCTTCGTTGGTATTTTTTATTACATGCTGGGAAATTAAGTAAGACATTTAACTTAGTGCAATCAAACTTTAATATTCAGACTATTGTTACAGTAAGACATTTACAGTAAATCCTTCTGACGTGAAAGGTTGGTTATTATTATGAACTCTATAATCTCTTGACGAGCAGGATCCCGCTGCTCGTCAAATTGTCAATTTTCTGAATTTTCTCGTTTTGAACAAATAGTAATAACTAGGCAAAAAATTGATACATTGACGAGATCTCGTTTCTCTCTAAAACGTCACTAATTGCTGAATTTTTTCATTTCGACAAGATTTTAGTATCGATAACAGAAAAATGATGCATCGAAGAGATCTCGCTTCTCTTTGAGACGGTTTTTTTTTTAATGTTGTTACTTATACCATGCTGTGAAACTCGACCGAAGTATGGACGGTTAGGGCTTTTGAACCAACACCATCGCAGGTTTTTCATACTTCGGGTGCACAGCGCTTTTCATACTTACCGAACGTCTGAAAACATGTGACGTCAGATATTTACATATTAAAAGGTTATTTTTAATGTAATTTTAAAATGTGCATTTGTTTACTATCCTTTGTTTACGTATAACCTGTTTGGTCAACGAAGCACATGAAATCACGGACACCGGAACCTGCCTAGCAGTGTAAAGTATAACCGCAGTATGAGCGAGTTGCTGTCAGCGTAGTATGAAAAACCTGGCGATAGTGTTGGTTCAAAAGCCCTAACCAGTATGGACTTTGCAGATAACAGACCTTGAGTTATGTTGCGAAGTTGGTAACTCATCAATGTAATGTGTTCTCGCCGCTTCCGTATTTCTACCTAAAACAAAAACCTACGTATTACGCAATCGTTTTCAGGACACTGTACAGCTACAGTAGCTGAGCAACGTTACTCTGGTAACCTTACCTGAAACATAAAAGGGAAAACGTCTTTTTGGCCGAAGACATTGCAAACACGGTTCTTTGACAAAACGCGGTGGTATGTATCTGCATTCTCTCACCTCTCGTACTTTTGTTGTTTCTTATTTCTCGTGTTTTCACTTCTGTTGTTGAGTGTCGCTTCCTTCATTCTTGAGTATGTCAGTCTCACACTCACAGGTCGTCCTAGCGTTAAGTATACACTATTACGTACCCCAATATAGGGCTAAAGGTACGTAATAGTGTATACTTTACGCTAGGACGACCACTTATAGCCATAAATCTTTTCCTGTGTGCATACAGTATAGTTTGTCTATTGTAGCCTAACCTAGTTGTTCCCTTACTGTACAAGCATTTTGCTCTGTCATGGGTACTGTTGCTGGGCCTTGACAGTAGTTATTTTGTTACTGTTAATTTCTCATTTGCTCGTTTAGACAACTGTTATGAAAATTCTTGGTACTACTAAATATACGAAATTACAGTGTAATCCATGCCACCTTTAACCCCTAACCTTGGTTCAATACAACAGTTGCCAATCTCATTCAGGTAGTATGGATTAAAGTTGTTGCATTGGATATGGTATACCATTTTCTTAACTGCTTTCCCCCGTCTTTACATAGGACCTACTTGTTAATTTGTATGTTTTGCTGCTGCTTATCCAATGCATTAAACCTGGCTGTAAAATAGCTGTTAGTAACCTGTAGCTCAAATGTTCAGCTCATGATATTGTGAGGCAAAGCAAAAAAAAATAACAAGTTTCTTGATTTTACTGTTAAAAGTACAATTTTCAATGAAAATCATCTCTCCAAGTCTCTAGCAGTGTCTAAGTTGCAACATAGCACTCACTGATACAGTGATGAGGCACATAGAAACATCTAATGGGTCTTTCAGGTAACTGCATGTAACACCCCCCCCCCCAAAAAAAAAAAAGAAAGGCCCCTGTACAGTGTTCATGGACCTATCACATGTTCCTCCAAAGAAGCGTCTCCACCGTTCAGGAGAAATAATCTTAGTTTTGTTCGATGTAGTGATGTGACAATACAGTAATGGTTCTCATGACCAAACTAGTTTGGTCTGAAATGGGAAGTACTATATCTAAGAAAGTTCTGAAGCCAAAATATTGTATATTTCAAAGGCTGGCATTACAGTAACTTTGATTATCAAATTTTCAGTATGAACTCTTTGAATGCTGAGGTCTTAGACGTAATTTTGTTGACCACTTCAAATTGACAAATGGTAAAAAAAAGAAATTTAAAGTCATATGAGATCAAATATGATATGATTCCACTTTCTACTCTCTATCTCTCTATCTGCACTTTTGTAAGTACTCTGTTAATGTACTGTAACTGTCAAGAACCGAAATCTGTGTTTTCTGTAGTTTGTTGTGATACATTAGTCATATTGTCACTGAAACTCTACAGTAGTTTCACCTTACTTTCTCTTTTCTTATTTCTTTTGAAATGCATGAAAATACTGGGCATAACATGGTTCACAGTAGGTTTCTGCATTAAACAGAAAGGTTTTTCGGATCTTCTGAACATCTATGGAAACAATTTCTTGTGTTACAGATCTCATACATGTATGGCTACATAAAATACTAGTATTGCTCAAGTTAGTGACAACCCTGACTTGTCTGAGTTTCATCTGAACCCACAAGAATAAATTACGTCTGTCATGAAGTGATATCTATACCATTTTCACTATTTACAGGATGGAAACTGGCTCTACGTTTATGCCCAAGCTGTTTGTTCAGTGGTGGTTTATGATTGCTACAGTAGTTTCCAAAAAGAAGGTATAAAACCTTTTGAGCATGTAAAGGTTCATCATCGGTGGTGCATGGGTGAAGTTAACCATTGTGGAAAGCACATCAACAGCTTAAACATGTGTAAGTTTTATATTAATGTAATGAATCGCCACTTATAAGACCACGTTTGCATGCCCTCACATGTACAGTATATCTCACATGCTGTCACATCTGGTAGCTGTGTGATGAAAGAGAAAAAAAAAGTATCCCTTGAAAAAATATTGAAAGTAAATACTTCATTTCGTATGAAAGGAAAATCCTTTAAGTGGGCAGTAACATCATCATCTAACAGTCCCACATTTAAAGAAGTATAGTGCATTAAATTCACATGTTATCGTTGGTTTTTGTTCTTGTGCCTGGTGAAATTTGTAAGGCTATCTTTGTAGATCTTACAAGTAATATTTGAATCGTAAGGTCTGTAGACTGCCAATTTGAAAAGTAACAGTTGTGTTCAGAAGAATACAGACAAAGGTTTTTCACAAATTTACCTACAGTGTACAACTCCTCCTGTTAGAGATTTGTGCCATAGTTTGGTATCTAATAACATATTCCATACATTCACATCGTAGACATATACTTAGTACTTACCCCTTGCTTCACTAATGCATACATTTAGGCTTACTCTAAATGTCCTCAAGATTAATTCTAGCACCTCGCCCTCAAAGGTCTACAATCTTGGACAAAATACCTTGGGAGACCAGGCACTTGACTTTTACTCATTTTGGTAGAACGTGGAGCTACTTCAGAATATATTATAACTGTGATTCTGACCAGCATTCTACAATTGCAGTAACATTCCTCTTGCAATGCAATGCAACAGCTACCCATCAATGTTATTTCTAAATGCAACCATTTCTGTCCGCATACAAAACCATGAAACAATCTTTTCATTCATGATCACTCATTTTCAACAAAGCATATACAAATAAACCCCCAAATTAAAATTAAACTTGTTACATTCATAGTCAAAATTCAGAATACTTTAATTTGAAAATCCCCAGACCCGTAGGCCTCGATAGCTAATTTTTGTGATGCACCTTGTCCAAAAATGTTCAATTTTCTTTCAAATTTCGCTCAAAAATTGCTCCAAAAAAACTCAGACAATCTTGGAGAAAAAACCTTGGGACACCCCACACCCTCGTTCAATGTTGGCTATAGGATTGCTGTTCAAATGGTACATTCACTTCTATAGCACAACATTGGAAAGGGGCGTAGGGTTTCATGTTATCCTCTCACCTAAAATTCAGTATCATATTTGCAACGTATGACAAAGTGTCCCAACAATTTTGTCCAAGATTGTAGCTTGCCTTCATTTACCTTTTGCCTGAGTCACCACAACATGTGCCAGAGTTTGGTATTTGATAACATATCTTGTACTTCACTTCCAAGCTCTGCAATGATAACAAAGCCATTAATAAGAGAAACCAAAACTTCTAAATGGACCTTGTTTTCTGTTTCTCTTTGTTTTAGTTTTGCTCGTACTTTGTTAGAGCTTTCCGTGTGTATGAACTACAGTATTACCAATGGCTTCGGTCCGTAAATTCTCTGGAGTTGTCTATCACATGCAGAGATGGCAACAGCTGAAAGGCCCGTCACATTCTAAGTTTCTTCACCTGTCTCACAGTTGGTGTTCTCGTGGATGCCACAAAATCAATTGTAAGTAGTGCAGCATTTGATGAGATTCTTAGTAATTGTTTCTTGCTTGTTACATGTTATAACAATTCAGAAACATTAGTGTTTTGTAGGTGTTTTGAATTGCTACATCCTTTTCATCTGTTTTGATGGTAATTGTAACCTTTTTATACATGCATACGTGTGTGAGTGTGGGGGGGGGGCTGTGTATGTCTGTGATGCCCTACTTTGTAAACACAATATCACAAGAAGGGAATCTTGGACAGATTTGATATGTAGGTGTACCACATTGATTAGAAGAGCCCCTATTGTTTTTGGTGGAGGTCAAATGTCATTTGGAGTGAACAGGGGTCAAATTGTGAAGAACTTATAAACATGATATCTCAGGTAGGGAAGCTTGGGGGAGATCTGATATTTGGAATGTAGGTGAACCACATTGAGTTAGAAGTAGCCTACTGTTTTTGGTGGAGGTCAGCGGTCTTTTGGGTCAACAGGGGTCAAATTGCAAAAATCTTGATAACACTATATCTCAAGAAAGGAAGTTTAGACAGATCTCATATTTGGTATGTAGTTTTTTTCACATTGAGGTGAAGAACCCTATTATTTTTGGTGGAGGTCAACTTAGGTCATTTGTTGTCAACAGGTGTCAAATTGTGATAACATTGTAAACACGGTATATCAAGAAGTGACACTTGGACAGATTGATATTTAACATGTAGCTGTACCACATTCAATACTAGAAGCCTGTTGCTTTTGGTGGAAGTCACGGGTCATTTAGTCAATGGGAGTTAAATTATGAAAATCTTATAAACACAATATCTCAAGTGTCAAAACTTGGACAGATCTCATACTCAGTATGTAGGTGTATCTCATTAAGTAGTAGGTGGAGGTCAAAGCTCATTTTGGGTCAACAGTGGTCAAAATGTGAAAACCTTGTAAACACAAATATCTTAAGTAGGAAAGCTTGGACAAATATCCTATTTAATGTGTAAATGTACCACATTAAGTACAAAACCCTAAGTGATTTTAGTATAGGTCAAAGGTCATTTGAGGTCAACAGGGGTCAGATTGTGATAACATTGTAGACACAATATGTCAAGAAAGGAAGCCTGGGCATATCTCACATTTGGGATGTATGTTTCTCATAGAGTACAAGAATACCTATTGTTTCTAGTGGAGGCCAGATGTCATTTGAGGTCAGCAGGGGTGAAAATGTTAAAAACTTTCAAATACTATATCTCAAGGAGGGAAGCTTGTACAAATCTCATATTTAGTATGTAGGGGAACGACATTGAGTACAAGATCCTTAGTGATTTTAGTATAGGTCAAAGGTCATTAAAGGTCAACAGGGGTCAGATTGTGATAACATGGTAAACACAATATGTCAAGAAGGGAAGCTTGGGCATATCTCGCCTGTAGGATGTATGTATCTCGTAGAGTACAAGGAAACTTATTGTTTCTAGTGGGGGTCAGATGACATTTTGAGGTCAGCATGGGTGAAAATCTCAAGGAGGGAAGCTTGGACATACAGTATCTCATGTTTGGTATGTAGGTGTACCACACTGAGTACAAGATCCTGATTGATTTGGTAGAGTTCACAGGTCATTTGGGGTAAAAAAGGGCAGCTTGGACAAATGTCATATTTAGTGAACAGGTGTATCTCATGAGTGTACAAGAATTTTGTTGTCTTTGAGTGAAGATCAAAGGCAATCTGGTTTTCATGGTTTTGCATTATAGCTAAAATTCAGTGACTCCACCAGAGTCAGTCATTTCCACCAAATTTTGAGTTTTCAGTCTAAAATTGAATCAACCACTGGTTATGTGTTTCATAACATTCATACTGTATTCTAGATGAGTAGTATTTCGAGCTTTTTTGACTCTAGTTGATTTACAGTGTTGTAATTGCCATCAACTTGAACTGCCATTTGCCATTTACGTCAAAAGCTTTGCCGGTGAATCAGATGAGAGCACCTCCCATTCAGCTGCTGCAAAAAAGTCTGAGGTCCTTTTCAACACAGGCAGACCATGCTATTGAGGCAAAACCTGGTCACCTCGAGCTACAAACTAACAGCGGAGGAACCTTCGTGCTTCCTTACTTTTGGTTGAGAGACAATTGCAGGTAAAGATTTGTGATATCCCTTGATAATGTGAACTTCTCTGGGTTATCAGACATTCTTGATTTTAAACTGTGTGGCACTTATAGAATAAAATAAAAGTGATACCTGTGACTTGCATCCCAGAAAATGTCAAGAAGAACATTCTTGATTCTGACTATTGGGCACTGGTAGAACTGTAGCTTTTATCTCTGAAAATGTCAACTTGCTGTTGTCTGTCAAAGTCGGATACTGTATGTTTCAAAGGTCAGGTGTGTGTGACAGCAAAGCAGAACAACACTTTAGGCAGTGGATTTATTTTGTTGATTTTTCAGACATTCCAAAATTATATTTTTTGTGATTCCTAGTGTTACATTTTGGTGGTCTCTATACCTTGATTGCAAAATATAAACAATAGCTCATCAGGATGGAATGAATTGGGTATTAATGCATCCTTCCGCTATGGATATAATTTTGATTCTTGTGACATGGCGATGTCACTCACTCATCTGTTGCCAGACACATGAGTGATGTTTACTCAACCCCTGCAAATTCAAATCTTCCTAATTCAAAAGACAGGTACATGGATGTGGTTTAAATTGAAGTATGGCAGAGATTTCAGCTCCTCTGCTTAATTTTTAGCTGCCCCAATTCTTGTACTTTTATTCTTTGTTTTCATTTCAATGTATGTGCAAATTCAGTGCTATTCCTATTCAACACATGAAAAAGGTTTGTGCCTGGAAATGTAGAGAGTAACTGATTTATATTTAACTCACAAATCTTTGAAAAAAATACCCCTCCTGATTGTCAGAAATTGCCTTCCCAGGCTCAGCAGTCACCCCTTTACTCTTGTGGCACCCTCCAAAATTGCTGTGGGTGTGGGGAGGCATGGCCTTCTAACCTCCAGCCATCCGATTTTCTATTGTTTTGACCTTGAAATTTATTGGTGGGTAGTTTGCCTAGAGGTTCAGTGAATGGCATATCATGCTGTGCCAGTTGTGTGGTCTCAGTTGTTTGTCTCAATGTTTGGCTGATTTGACACAGAAAATCCATCTAAGAAGTATTTAGGAAAACAATATGTTTTCTCCAATTGTACAGTATCTCCCTCTAATATGTTGTGGTTACCACATGAACTGTTGCACATTAAGTTGTCAATATTTTGAAAGCAGAGCATGCAAATAGAATGGAAATTTTATTAGAAGACTCAGTTGAGTCATTATTTTACATGGCACAAAGCCACAATGTTTTGAACCAGCCTACCAATATACCCTTTTGCAATTTTGCTTTAATAGTTCAGTGTCATTTGTATCATAAGGAATAATTCTTCAATTTACCTTAAGTTAGTTCCTTATTTTATCTTTTCCATGATTTAGATGCGAGAGATGCTACCATCCAGACAACCATCAGATATTGCATGATATCGCTCAACTGGATATGAATATTGAGCCGTCAGACGTTTGGCAGGAAGGTGACGAAGTGAAAATAACGTGTAAGTATCGGTATGAGATTTGAAACACCATCAGTTCACTCTTAGCTTGCACCGATTGCATGTATGATTGCAAGTTGTGCGTATATACCTACGAGTTTGGGATCATCAAATGAGTTGCAAAAGGGGTCGGTATTATTGGTAGGCTCAAATACATTCTCCCCAGAAGTGTCCTACGTACCTTGTACTTTAGTTTATCCACATTTCACTTATTGCAGTACTGTGGTCTAGTACCAATAAGTCATACTTAAATAGTCTTGTTCTTTTACAGCAAAGGGCTGTTCGACATATTTGTCACTGTGGTCCACGTGATCACACCGATCCTCTTTTCAAAATGTTGAACTTACTTAAACTTAAGGACATTATCCATGTAGGAATAGCTTCATTCACCTATCGCTTTACCCACAACCTGTTACCACACGCCTTTTCAAACTTTTTCACAACTAGCACTCATGTTCACAATTACAACACACGTTATCCTCAGCTTCTTCTACATACTGTAAGTCGCATATTCCGTTCTCGGTTGAGCTTTCGGCATCGTGCCATTTATCTTTGGAATACCCTACCCAAGAAAGTAATGGAAAGTCCTAGTTTAAGATCTTTCAGGTATAATCTCGGTAAACTGTATTTAAGTTCTTATTGACGTTCTACTGTCCGAAGCCCTGCTTTACTCTACTTTATTATGCAAAAGCAGGCCCGTAATTCGTAGCCATGTATGTAGGAATGATGGTGCTTTGGAATGTGGCGAGGGGTGGGGTTATGTTAAGTATCTTTTTAAGTTCTCGTTGTCTCTTCTTATCTTTTTTCTGCTATTGCATTAGGGAGTTGAGCACTTCGCCAAGCCCGTGAGGGTTTTTTGTTCAACTTCCTTCACATCATAAATAAATGGTTTACTCCAAGTAATGTAATTATTGTATATGTACGTATGAAAATATGTTTGATGTGACAACAAAAATAAATGACAATGAAAAATGAAATGAAAATGAAATGACTTGGAGTTGATGCTGCTGACTGCGATTGACAACAGGAGTGCAGTGGATACTTCTTTCTTTTTAATTCTTTTTTTTGTATAAATAACCATTACTTTCTGTTTATCTGTAGTGATACCGTGGTGCACATACCTCAAAGTTGAACATTAAAGACCAAAGTTGCTCATTTTTTAAAGACCAAAGTTGATCATTTGTTACGGCAACTTCAAAATAATCACAATCTTCATCAGTTTTGGCCTTACATATTTTTCACCCTCCTCACCTAAGCAAGGACATTTCATGCTTTTGATGTCACATAACCATTAACAAATCTCATCAGTCCACAAGGTTTCCATTCCAACACATTTGACAGATCATGTCAGGGACATGTGAGATTAGTCATCAAATTGTCTGATATCTTCTGCCTATTTATTGTTTTGTAACAAAATCAAGCTAAAGAAGTATGCCAGTTGTATCATTCAAATACAAGATGAAATTACTGTACTCATTGTAAGTAATACCACAATATCAGCTTCACACCACAGTCTCTAAATGTGGTTTTAATACTATTTAAACTGCAAGGAAGTTCTCTGGAATCTGCTGGATAACTTTCCTTCTAATCGTCCCCACCCTTTGGTAGCCAAAGTAAGTCCATCCAAGGAGCTCTAATTTAGAGGGAGATACACTGGAAACTATAGTTTATGCTTATCCTGTTAGATAGTTACTAGTGTGAAAACAGTCTCACATTATTAGGAATGAGTTTGGCTCAGGGCTTTGTGTTTTTGGTGTTGTTTATCTCTTATTTCCGTGTGGTATCCAATTGACCTCTTTTCACACATGTTTACACCTCATGAAAGGGCAATGCTTTAAGGTTGTTGCAGACAGTCATATCAGGACTATTGTCTTATAAGTCAAAACAACTGTTTATCTGTCTTTGTAATCAAGCTACACTGGTGTGCAAGAATAATTCATAGCTTTGTCATTTGCTAATGACTGAAAGGGTCACATGAATATAATGTACCATAGCATTTTATCAATCATCACACACTTTCACAAGTTGCAGATCTGTGTTCAGCTAGTTACACAACATGAAATTGATCTTTTGTGATAGGCATTGGAATATGTTGGAAGTTCAAAATTTGTTATTCTTCAAGAATAGTGACTGGCAGTGTTGTAGATATTTGGACAAATTTTTCAATGTAGTTTACAACATAGCAGCCATAATTGAGACCGTGCAGGGTCCTGTGTCTGGTGAAGATGGAGCTGTCACCTCCAGAGGAGACCGGGTCGTTGATTTTTAATGGGAAGGGGGAGAATCTGCTCGCCTTTGGGCCGCAAGATCTAGCAGAGATGTAATGAAATTTTGCAACGAGTCCAGAGACAATATTAGCAGTGACCTAATGATACGCGTCTGACCGAGATGAGTAAAATTCTCGCACAGAGGATCAAAGTTTTCCTTGAGATGATATCAGCAATGAGCAGAGACTAACACATGCAAATGATCCAGCTGAACAAAAGTCTCCTACAAATGAGGAAAGTTCTCTCTCAGTTGAAACCAGAAATGAAGCAGAAGAAGGTCACCCTAGAAACTGCAACCTGGGTGGAATCTTGATGAAAGAGTTCCTGGTCTGGAGATGCTTGTTGCAAAATTTGCCAAAGAGGGGTTGACTGAGACAGAGGCAAACTTGGTTAGTCCAACTTCAGGTCAAAGTTCACCAAATGGTTCTTGATGGCTCATCGAGTCAACAAGACTCACTTACTGTTACACCAGTGGCAGGAACTTCCCATGGGGTGCCAACAGATGGCACATCATTTCGAGCCATTACAGCACTTTTTAAAAAGAAAGTCGTCCTGTCCATCATGCCATGTAGCAACTTTCCTACCGAACAAATGACAGCAAGACGTCATCACTCCGGAGAGATCCAACAAACCCAGCATGCCACCTATTGAGGCAATTGTTCACTCCCAACTAGTTAGTGAAACTGCACCTGTAATGACATTCAGAAGGAAGCTCTTGACAGTGTGAAAGTTTTACTCATACGCAGCTCTGGTATGGAACAGTTGCATGTTCCTGTACATTTTCAAAATGTGGTTTGGAGAGATGGTGTAAAAAAGATGGATATAGCCAAAAGGAATGCAAGTTTTATCCTCCAAATTTAGTTATTTCTTCATATTCAAGTTATCCTCAGATGAACCATTCTTTAAGAGATACTAAGGTGCCTTTATATATTATTAGTGTCTTGACCTGCGAATTAAGATTGCTTACGGTTTTTTCATGTTTAAATGTTTCTATTGGGCATTACTGTTGCTTTTTTTGTCCTCATGTCAGTTTTGTAAATTTGCGATGATGTTGTTATACCTCTCTTAGAATGTTTGTAATTGTATTTGCTTCAGTATGAAAGGATTGTTTTTATCATTTGTCAGTCATTCATAATGTACTGTTCTTTTCTTTCCAGTGTAATGCTGATGTATTTTTCAACTCTTGTTTCTTTGAACATTTGTAATTGTATTGTTTCTCTGCCACTATGAAATAATTTTTTTTTTCTGCCATTTCCTCTTCATCCTCTTAAGTGTGCTGTCTGCTCTACTGTGATGACGTTAGCATTTTTTTTATGTTTGTCTTTGATGTAATTGAACGTCTTTTTGGGGGACTTCCCTTCACAATTGTATATGTAGATTCTTGTAATGAACCAAATTTCAGTTCAATATATGAAGTACAATGTTGAGTTTTTTTTTTTTTTGAGGGGGGCTGTATTTGCTACATTAAACAGCATAACAGTTCACCTTTTAATTTAACATTGCTCCATGTAATTCATGTCCATAATGATTTTTCAGTCATGAGAGTAACCACTTTGATCTCTCCATTCAGGGCCCGATAACCATCAGACTTCGTATACCATGGACTGGCTGCTCAAGCACGCACCGCATGATAGAAATTCCAACAGAGAGGCGACTATCAGTAATCGCAAAGTATTATGGCAAGGGGGCCTCGTTGACAAGGTGCCAAACATTTCTTTGTCTTGCTTTGAGGAAGATCACCAAGGGAGTCTAAGGAAATTTTGGACAAAAATGGATCAGTATGGAGCCATTATTGTTGAAGGTGTTGGGTTGACACCAGAATCAATGGAAGTAAGGAGTACAACTTTCTCTGTGTTTCTTTCCTTTGTCACGTTTTGATATAACAAGGAATCTAGGCAGCTTTGATGGTCTATGTATGCATGCATTATGGGTGTGCGTGAAACACTTTTTTTGTTTAAACTTGGCATCTTTAGTGTATCAAAGTTGTTTGAACAGTGAACCAGTCATGGTTGGTGTCCCTTGGTGAAGGAATGATCGCACATGACATGATGCTCCCCATTAGGTGAGATGAAGGGAAGCTAAAAATGAACAGGAGGGTGCAAATTACAAAGGAAAAACAACAGAAGGTTGAAGTCACGGACCATCGCTAATTACACTTTCCCGACTTGTCCTTGCCAGGTCAGGGAAGATGTCCTAATGGGCATTTGTAAAGATTGCAGTTGTGCCCAAGAATGTCTAAAACCAGATGACGTCAACAAACACCAGAGTTTGACAGCCTTGTATTATATTGAGAGTCCTTTGTTTCAAAATTTTAAAGTTGCTCGAAATTCAAACTTGTTGAACACTTTGTTGAATGCTTTGTTGATACTCTTTGGTATGTAAGATCATCCCTTTCACCTTGTGGTGACTGCCATGAGCATTTGAGTTGAAAAATAAATATCAAGGAATCCAGATACGGTGGTCTTTTAGCTTGTATGCGTACAGTCGCATCTTAGTATTGGGCATGGTTGGTGCCCCTTGGTGAGTAGATGTTTTCATGGATGTCCCACATCATTTGGTGGCAGCAGAGGCCAATATTTGAAAACTTGTAATATCTATGTTTCTCAAGAGGTATAACTGTTGCTGTGGCCGAGCGGATAACAGCAGTGGCATTTGAAGCAATGAAGCTTATGAACCAGGTGGTTCCAGGTTTGATTCCCTGCTGGGTCTCAGTTAGATATGTATTTGATCCCAGAACAATCTACATTTTTCCCAACTGAAATGATCGTGTGAAAAGAAGCAAAATTTGTGTAAAAATTGTTGAGTTGGTAGCCAGCTCCTGTTAAAGGCGATCAGTCATCTTGTTTGTAGCTTATGTGACCTCACTCTCTTCAGTGATAACTCTCCACAAATGCCGCCACTAGTTCGCAGTTACTCTCTGCAAGTAGCAATGAAACATGAATGGTATGTGTGTGGGGGTATAGCATGTATACTGCTTTAGTATCATAGTTATTCACTGTACATTAGTACATGCAAAGAGTAACAGTAAATTAGGAACATTTACAGAGAATTGTCAAAAAGAGGGTGATGTCAAAAAAGACATTAATGAGAAGAACAATATCATATTACAGGAGATATTTATATGATGATAAATTACCTTTCAGTTGTAAGGCTTCTACCACATTTGTGGGTGCTAGTGTAGAAAAAATAATTGTCTGAGTTATTGAAATAAGGGTTAAAACTGCTTGGTATTCAAACTTGGTGAGACCATGTTGATACTGAACAATATCCCCATGGTCTGTAAAGATCATCCTTATTGCCTTTCGCTGACTGTAATAGTCATGTGAGTCCAAATTTCAATGTCAATGATTTCATGATGATATGACGGTAGCCTTTTAATGTGTTAAATAATGACTTCACTTATTTAGCTTTTCACACAGTTTCGCATGGTAATATTGCTTTGCAAACCCCTTTATTTCTACACTGTTTTGATGAGCAACGTTGCCTGTTTGGCTCTGGTAGCTTTCCTAACGATTTTCCTTTTAATTTTATGTACTTTTTATGTCAATGTCAGTTGGACTAGATTTTGCTATCATGGATGATTTATGTGTATGATGGGTATGCCAGCGTGAGCTATAAGCAAAAAAGTGCAAGGAGAAAGTGATAATGGGACAAAACTCCAGTCACATGATATCTGGGTTAATTTTACTAATAAGTTCAAGGCATATTCCTTTGTCAAGTTAACAAGGTAAGGAGTTCTAGAAACAGAGAGTATATGCATGAAATTATTCTGTTTCCAGAACTACTTAACTTGTTAACTTGTCGTATATATTTTAATTCTTACTAAGTACATTTTATGTGGTATAGTTTTAAAAACTCTATCCCTTCCTTTTGTTCATTCAGAATTTGGTGGATATCCTTGGGGTTGGAATGCAATCCACATTTTACGACATGGGGGTCTCAGTGATGAAAGCTGGACTGGATATCAAAGACCTGAACTGGACCAATGCTGGAATTTCATTTCACACTGATACATCGTACTTCCAGCAACCTTGCAGGTGAGCTGAAACCTGTTCGCTGTTTAGTGCTGATGTTTGTGATCTCTGCAATGTTCAGTGGACACAGTGACTCTTGACAATGTATCTGTGCTGCAAAGTGTACATGATGCTATTTCTTTGTGGTTCATTTTGTTTTTGTAGAAGTCTCAGAACAATTGACCTCCACCAAATCAGTAATCAGCTCATCTTTTTTTCTGCCTCCTTGTTGAAGTTATTGCATGTACACAAACTGAATTTTGATTTATTTCCTTTCTTGAGACATTTTCAGATGAATATCATGTGTAATAACAAGAAAGGTGTAAAGAAAGAATGGAAAGCCTGGATTAGTGACAGCTCTGACAAGATAGATCCACCATAAAAGAAAAAAGAATGGAAAAACACAGAACAATGTGATGTTACCAAATGATGTTAAGTGGATACTGGAAATTCTTTCAAATTTCTAATGAATATTGATAGGGGTGGTAAAGTTTTTAAGTCAGAATGGAGATTCCGACTTGAAAACTGACGTTTGTGGTTATTGGTCTGAAGCGATCTTGAATAAGCGTTGTTTGACATTAACATTGCAATGTTGGTTGCTAAAGAATGGATTGTCATGCAGTAATAGGATCATAAATCTCATCCTTTCTAATTTACATCGCCGTGTTTCGACTCTTTACATATAGAAGACAGGTCAACACAATTAGTAATGAACTAAGTTGACATGTATGCCATACGTGTGTATTCATGGATGACAAAAGTGGTAGACCATGGGCAGCTGTCAGCTATAAACATGTGGTCTGCCAATGTCTCATGTTATTCATTAGTGACTTGGAACATTTTGTTACAGATATGGAACAAAAAAAAGAGTGCTAGATGATGTCAACTAAGACAACAGTTAATGTTGATACTCACATTTTTATGGTGGAAACCAGTGGAATTGCTCTGCCGGAAAGCTAGCAAAAATGTTGCCTGGTGATTTTAGTAAAATATACATTACATTAAACCTTATCCGTCTCGTAATCCCATATATGATCAAGGTGCTATGCATGTGATCAACTTTGTTTTACAATACATTTAAATATTTAAAAGAAAAAACTGGCTGTATAAATAAGATTATGAGAAAAAACTTGATGAGAGGACTAGTGATAAAGAGATGGAAATTGTTTAAGATCTGTACTGTTTGATGTACAAAGACATACTTTAGGTAAGCAGTTAGGAAAGTTGACTCAAGTTTGGACCACCCTTCATTGATCTAACCTTATAAATGTGTTTCTGGATGATTCCATTTGCTGCCCCTCTGGGATTTGTTCTTAAATTGTTTTGTCATTCCTATTTTTATTTTTACTTCAAGTAGGAAGTCACACCCTTATCAGGTTGATTTGATTCTTGATCAACATTTCTTTACATCGCATTGTATTTGCAATACACTGCATTGCTCTAAAATTGTGAGGATTTTTTGTAGTGATGTTGTCACTCATTTCATGCGGAGATATCTTTGTCGCTGTGTTATGAAACTTGACAGCTCTTTACAAGATCAGTCCCCAAAAATCAAGCCTCATTTATTCCCTGGTTTATAGTTCTCCTGTTGAGAGCAGGGGTGGGTGCACCAATTGGGTGAACCAAAGACTTTTGGAAATTTAAAGCACAATGTGAAATGTCCAAAATTACATTTAAGACATTCATGCTTCATTTACTGGCAATAAAAGTATATTTAGACCAATTTGTTAATTTATTTTAGACAAATGAATTAAAGAAATGAAAGCATCATGAGTGAATGATCCAGTGATTGACAGAGTAGTCAAAACGGTGAGAACAATGTGTGCACAGTTGTACTAAAAAATGAGGCAAAACAGTGAGAAACAATGTACAAAACAGTAAATGAGTGAACAAAAGTAATGAGATAGTAACACTACAGTGGTGGCACAGAATGTTAAGACCAATATTTGTTCATAAAAGAAGGTTACAATGATGTTTCAATAAAGGACACGTGGTGATCTGACACCGTCTTATTACATTAAGTGTACAGAAGGTAACAATAGCCTATACTAACATTCTGTGCCACGATCCGTCACACTTGTAAGGGGATGGAAAGGTCCTTGCATAACAGAAACCGTCGATGATTAAAATCATACATGGATAGAAACAAGTAGGCATCCACAATTTAGGACCACGTTCGCTAGATGGCCTGTCACATAGCACTGTAGTCATCAAAGGTTCTCACACTATGGAATTGGAAAGAGGCCGTCCTTGTTGAGATGCATCAATTTCATTTCTATGTAGAGGAGTCACTATTCATGTCACGAAACGAGGCGAAAGTGGAGGCCAGAGCTTCCTCACCGACGGCTTCTTCATAATCGACAAACTTCGTCGGACACGTCCCAGCTTCTTCAAGACGCTTTGCGAAGTGCCCCTACCCCAGAATTTTGTAGATGAGAAAAGGACTATCAGGGAAAACTCCCCGGTGATAACGCTCAATCCCACCACTCAAGAGGTTGAATGTTTAAGGTAAAAAAATGGACTTCATGTTTTTAAAGGGAAATAAGGCGTTTGTTTTACAGAAAACAACTGTATTTTTAAAACCAATGTTTGTGGACATAGAATGGTAGATTATTCAAAATAAGGAAGGACAGTAGCCTTCTTTTCAAGAAGTAAGTTTCTCACAGATAGAAATTCAGTTATTTGTTGTTCAACAACAAATTGTTCACCCAAACTTTTCAAAATTCGAATGATGCATCTCCCACTGGTGTCCTCTGGTGGTAGATGAATGTTTAACTCATGCAAATCAATTTGGATTTTTGGATCAGATGCTGTTCCCTACAGTGGAATATCAGTGCTAACATGTGTCCATGTATTAAAGCAGAATGTGCTATTTGAAAGAAAAAAGATAACCTTCATCATTAATCTTTCATTATTCTCTTCCCATTTGATACCAATCTGGAAAATAACAGCTATGCCATGCGTTTATCAGGGGAAATTCCATTACTTAGAGTGTTAATTACGGTGGCAAGAAGAGTGATTTAGTTTTTTTGGCTGTAAATTCAGTGGAACCGAACCCTTTGGTAAACGTGCAGCCTTCCATGCAAATGCTGCCACAATGAAACTCTTGATGCAAATGTACGTCTGTTGGAAATTAGGAAATTATATTTGGAAAAATAGACCACAGGATGGTATAATTTTGTCCGGCTTTTTATGACTGTAAGAACTAAAAGCCAGTCCTTTGGTGTACTTTTAGGAATAACAGCACATCCTGCCTTAAACAGTCGATTTTGATGTTAGGATATGATAATGTTTAGACTTTCTCTGGATCTAGGATCATAGCACCCCACAGTGTACAAATTTGATCTTGATGTTTGGATCAGACTCTGACAATGTCAGAACAGGACAATTCATAAGATTCCAAAGATGGTCCAGATTCAAACTACGTGTAAAATAAAAAATATAGCCTTTATTCTTAATCTTTGATTTTCTTCCCATTTGATACCAATCTGGAATGTTGTTTGATGTTTAGACTTTCTTTGGATCTAGTCTCATAGCACCCCACAGGGTAAAAATTTGATCTTGATGTTTGGATCAGACTCTGACAACGACAGAACAGGATAATTCAAAAGATTCGAAAGATGGTCCAGATTCAAACTACATTTGCAACTTTTAATGCTGATGTCGACGTCAGAATCTGATGATGTCATCAAAGTCAGACCCTTATCTATTGACAGAGTTTCCCTAAAGATTCTCAGCATCAATTTTGTCCTCTGGATGAAGCAAATTACTTTCTGCTATTAAGGCCTGTTGGTTGTAGTTAGTGGCAGGTTTGTAGTTAGCCAACTTTGAGTGGTGGGTAAATTTCTGATCTATCAAACCCTTTATGCTGCTCCCATAGCATGTACATCATTTTTATTCTTTCCCAATTATTTTATCTATTTTTTAAAATATTTTTTCTTCCATTTTTGGTTCCTTGCATCAGCAAAGGAACCTATGCAGTCAGGTTGGTGTGTGTGTGTGTGTGCGTGTGCATGTGTGTATGCATGTGTGTGTGTGCATCTGTGACACTTGCTTAGGAACGCTCTAACTCAATAGGGGAAAGTCCGATGAAAGTCAAACTTGGTATGTAGGTTTGCCGTGTTGAGAAGGTGTGCTCTATTGTTTTTGGTGGAGGTCAAAGGTCATTTGGGGGAACTGGGGGCAAAAGTCTGTTTTGCTTAGGTATGCTCTAACTCAATAGGGGAAAATCAGATGAAAGCCAAATTTGGTATGTAGGTTCGCCATATAGAGAAGGTGTGCCCTATCATTTTTGGAGGAGGTCAAAGGTTATCTGGGGGAACTGGGGGCAAAGGAAAACCTTGTTATGCTATGGATGCTCATATGTTCCATCAGTCCCCCTCCAGTGCATCATGGAAGTACTGCTTGAGTTAGCAGTTTCTTGATCAAATGAAAAAGAAGCAGTGTTGTTTGCACTACTGTAGGTGGTCACACCAGCCAAGTTTTGGATAGATCAGTTTACCTCCTCGTGCCTGAGTGCTAATGTGTGCATTCATGTAAGTGTCTTTCCAATTAGTGAGGTGAGCAGGACACAATGAAAGAAAATAAGTCAGTTGGTGTTCTTACCAGTTTAAACTAGACCCCAGTAGTTCCCTCCAGGGCATCCTATCAGTTTATTGGACTTTAAAGGGGCATAGATGAGATAAGCCATATTGCAATTTGCAGAGCCCCTTCTTTAAATGAGAGATTCACAGCTGTTTGTGTTTTGTAAAATGAATGGGGTATTGCTGTATATTGCAGTTCAACATCTGCAATTCATTGCATTAATTGAAATGGCTTTTTTGAGATTTATGAACTCAGGCATATCATTTTACAGTATGTATATTTCAAGTGCAAGGAACCATAGTGCCCATAGGCTGTTGTGAAATCATGCAAAATATTTCTTCTCTTACAGATTGTATGTAACACTGTTGATAGTTGGTCACATTAGTGGTATGGAAGTGGTTCCATGTGGGTACATGTTTGTCATGTGTAGGGTCCAATGTCTGAAATGGGCCATTTTATAAAAGCATGAAATATGTTTCTCTCTCTACAGATTTTATGTAATGCAGTGAGAGTTCATGGTCAGAAATGGGCCATATGGGCTATTGTACAAAATAATGCAATATGCTCCCTTTTACTTCATAATTTACATGATACTCTCCATCTGTGCAAGGAACCAGAGTGCCCTTGGGCTCTTGTTGTATATTGATAGGCCTACTGCATGTAGGCTAGTAGTAATAGCTAAGTGTGTCTGCTTTGCACTGTAAATGTAACGCCTAGCCTATGAACCAAATTACGTGATACAATTTCTCTCTTTTGAATCCATACATTTTGATCAATATTATTAGAAGACTTAACCATTTATTTTTCATAGTCCTATTGTTCTCCCTAAGTAAAAAAATATTTTTGTTGCTGTGGTAACTAGGCTTAGGTCTTCGACCTACACTGAGTTACTGCTAGGATTATTGAGAATTTCACTGACTTGTATCACAATATCACTCTTTCCTAAGGAAGGTGTGATATAAATTATGGTAAAGAATAAGAAGTAAGCTCCATTTGAGGGTTTTTAGAGAAAGTCTGATGGTTCAAACATTTAGTTGCCTAGTAACATTATACAGCAGTTTGTTTAAAATTGGGTTATGAAGTAATGAAAGGGATATTCACACTTAACTAGACATTTATGAATGCTGATAGCCAAAATCACTAAATACTGCATACCACTCTAAAGGAGGAAGATTGCATGTATGACATCACAACAATGAACCAATGAGATGAGAGAACCAAACAGATGAACTGTTTTAAAAATGACACTGTTGCCAGTGACTGTTGGAAAAAAAGTTTCTGGGAATATTCCAGGATCTGTTTACCAGAGAGGTGGCTCTAGTGTGGAATTCTGTGGGACTCATTCATATGGTGTTAAAACGTACAAAGTAGAATAATTTTGGGATAGTTATAGGTCTGGGTAGGTAGATTTGTGGTGGACGGGGAGACGTGTTCGCCTGGAGTGGTTGACGGGAATATGGAGTGGTGGGCGGGGCCTCCCACCGTAGGTGCAACCCTGGGTAGCAAGAATTGAGGAGGTAGATATGGACAGAAAAGCTTATGATTGTACTGGGTCCAAAGTCAGACCTGGGCCCCCCAAAATCCATTCTCTGTTGGGTAGCTAACTTCGGTTATTCTGCAAGTCGGTGGTGAAGTCATAGTAGGGCATTTGTTTTGCATGTTAAACTAACAATATATGGCAATGAAGTGTTTGTAGGAAAAAGTATGTTTTGAGTTTTTTGGCACACCTGCAATGTGCATCAGTTAAAGTTTGGATTCAGGTAGCAGTTTTACTATTGAATCCTGACATTGTGGGGTACCCTTTGCAAACCTGAGGAAAATGGAAGGTTAAACGAAAGAAAGCTCTTAAGAATTTAATTGAATAATAGGGTATATTATACCGCACTAAAATAGATGAGCAAATTGGAAGTGGAAGTCGATCTCTGGCTGTTGGGATGGAGTGGAGAAAAACAGTTAAATTGACATCTACTCACCAACGACTTCCACAAGAATATATGTATCACAAGTATACAGGTTCCACAACCACAAAAAGTGAAGGGAGCAAGTACTCCCCTTTCCCAATGCAAGCTCTGGCAGCTCTCAACTCATTTCTCCTTTCAAAAGACAGCCTGCATCCTGTTATTAGTGCACAAATCCCAAGAATTAAAGGAAAACCGTTGAAGGCCTTCCAGATAGTCATAATACTTCAAATATAGCTTTCCAAACAATAAGACACCATTTGGTAGTACAATAAATTCATGTCCAAAAATGTGAAGTTTTTATGAATATAGATTTTATTCACTCGCTAGCTGCCATGTTGTTGCAAAATTATGTGATTCGTGATGTCTTATGCACGTGTACATGTCACGTAGTGTTGCCTGTGCATGTGATACGTCGTACATTTCCAAAATGGCAATATGCTGTATAACAACCGCGGGAAGTTTGAAATTTTATTTGGAAGAAGTTATTACGAAAATAAAACCAATACTGTCATGACTGTTTGTAAAAAGATGTGGACTAAGTGTAGGTTGAAACGGAAACAACCCCTACATTTTCTCTTTACCACTTTAATGATGCATACTGCAGTAGTTTCAATTGTCATCCCTAGCACCAAGTTATGGGATGCTAAGCTCTTCAACTGCAATGGATAAAATTTACCTATGCTTCCATTCTCTAATGACACCAGTATAAAACAAAATGTCATGGGTGAGGCTGTGTATGTGGTGCCATTGGAATGCGAGGTATGTGACGCGATAACACAATAATCAAGTCCTCAAACTTACTGTGTACGTGTATCATATTGATTAGATGTGCCCTATCGTTTTTGGTGCCTATATCTTGCCTGTTAATGAGTGGGTGGGACTTAATGTACAATTCCTGATATTGCACCGTCTTTGCTGTGCCGTGTCCAGTTTGCTTCAAATGTGGGAGGAAGGTGTTGTTAGATATTATTTACATGGCCATGTCATTTTTATTTTCAATGTCATAAACATTTTGGGCTTCAGTTTGTGTAAGAGTGTACAGAAAATTTAGAATTTTTGTGCTTGCTGTGGGCAATTGACTTTGGTAACTGAAATTCAATGCTCTCACCTGTGGAAACTAGACTCTAGCAGTCTTCTCCAGGGCATGCTGCCAGCGCTGGGTGGACTTTAAATGGGCAAAGTTGAGATAGGCATTATTGCAATTCGCAGAATGCCTTCTGTAGGGCTTTAAATGAAAGATTCACAGCTGTTGTAAAATGAATGGGATATTGCTGTGTATTCTAGGGATCAACATCTTCAGTTCATGCCTTAATTGAAATTTCTTCTTTAATATTTATGAACTCCAGCATATCATTTTACAGTATGTGTATTCCAAGTACAAGGAACTATACAGTAGTGCCCTTGGGCTGTTGTGAAATCATGCAGAATACTTCTCTTACACATTGTATGTAACACTGTTGATGGTTGGTCATGTTAGTGCTATGGAAGTAGTTCCATCTATCCGGGTGTTTGTCATGTTTGGGGTCCAATGTCCAAAATGGGCCATTTTATAAAAGCATGAAATGTATTTCTTTCGCTACAGACTTTATGCTACAAAAGTGATGGTTCATGACCAGAAATGGACCATATAGGCTATTGTACAAAATAATGCAAAATGCTCCATTTACTTCATAATTGACATCATTGTACATCTGTGCAAGGAACCACAGTGCCCATGAGCCCTTGTTTAGTTCATTTTGATTTATTAAGGAATTTTACAAAACTCTAGAATTCTATTCAACAACGACAACTGTGATGGTCAGAATCCTGCAATATAGGCACTCAGTTAATGCAGAGACATCATCACGGTATAAAACAAAATGGTTTGTGAATCAGTCCTGTTTGTCTTCCTTTTCTGCACGCTTTTGTCAGATTCAATCATAACGACCGTGCGGTGCTGACAGACTGTACTCTTCCGCAGTTGGTCGACTTTTACAAAGCATATCAGACCTTTGTTAAGGAAATCAACAAAGAGGAAAACATTTTACGTTTCCAGCTGAATCCAGGTGAGGTGCTGGTGCTCGACAACTGGAGGATTCTTCACGGGCGTACGTCGTACACCGGTGATCGAGAGGTCCAAGGGGCGTACATTCGACACGATGACTGGATGAGTCAGCTGAGAAGATGTGCTGGACTCGATGAGTAGAGAGATCAAAAGTCAGCTTATAAGTTTGGACTAACAACTATATAATAAATGCTTGTAACATATGTCACAGCACATATGTACAGCATGTAACAGCATATACAGTTGTACTAGCATATACTGCAAATACCTGCATGTAGAACATATAGTTGCATTTTTGCAACCGGTGAAAGTTCTGATAAATGTAACCGTCCGTTTTGTGTATGTGATGGACGTTGTCAATTTTGAATGGACTTTATATGGAAAGCATGTTCAATGTGCAATGAATCTCATATTATGTTTGTGACATAGCCATGTTACTGGGTATTACCAAAAACATGATGCATTTCTATGTTTGTATTCCAATGGATTTGGTTTTTACAAACATTGTGTCCATTCTTAAGAAAAACTCATTTGCCCTTCAAATGTAAATTGTGATGCATAGCATATGCAAAATTTGTGAACAAACAGTCTACATCTTTTGATGTACCTTGGTATTGAGTTAGCCAGATTCCTGTCAAGTTTCAGATTAAATGCTGTAGTTTGATGGCAATGTTTGCAATTGAATGGATAACAAGGATTACAGTCAAGATCATGCATGTACTGATAATGCTCCATATTTTTATGCAGGGTTGTTGATTTTCTTCAGTTTTCTTAAAAAAAAAATTGTGATTCAAGTCAGTGATTTAAACTAAAAACAGTGATTTAAATAAAAAAAATCGCATAATCATGATTTTGTAGTATAAAAAAATCTCTATTTAACTCATGATTTTAATCATCTTGATTTAAATCAAATAACCCTGTTTTTGTTTATGATGTATTTAGTGTTAAACGTTGTGTGACACGTTTCTGGAAAAGAGCACCCTTCATTCAGAAGTCGCAAAGTCCTGACTGAAAGTCGGTTGAAATTTATATCTTTTATCATTTTTGAGATATGACTCCCTCAAAGTCTGAGAAAAATGCAAAAGCTTAGTTTGAAAAAATGTTTCTATGGCCATTTTCTGCAGTTTCTTGGAATTGCATGCATCCATCAGGTGTATATTTTCAAGGGTAAGATGCAGTAATGCAAGGGTAATGTTCAGTATTTGATAGCCAGGTAGTATTTGAATCTTTTTCAAACACAGGCAGTGAATCTTTTGTGACAGTGATGTCCTGTATGTGCTGTTTAGGAGGTGAGGGGGTGGGTGTGGAATGGAAATCTTGGGAACTTGTTGTAGAAGGGAAGATGCAAGCACAGTAGAAACCAATGAGGGTAGAACATATCATGCTCTCCTCTCTGATTGTTTTTGGTCTGTCAAAGGTCATATTAGCTTACCTGTAAGAAATGGTCACGGTAATTTCGATGCTGCACCATATGTCAGTTCATAGGAGGTCACAGAGTGAGAATGTACTTACTATAATCTACGTATCATGTATGCTACATACTGGAAAATGCTCATTCAGACCGTATTCACATCATGAAAGCTAGAAGTATTTTCACAATGCTTTTGTTAGTTTTGATGACTTAATTGTCATTTTGATATAATTCATGCTTTGGACATTCCCAACAGATTTTAAGCTTTTTCTTATTCCTGCAGGCAGCTAATGAGATAGATGAAACACTTTGAAATGGCACAGATTGTTTGCCTTACGAGTGACTTTTCATTTGGTATATAATTCCTTGCTTTTCTTGTGATTCCCATGGGACATGAGACCAACCAGGGTTTAATGAACTCTGTTCCGTATCAAGTAAAAAGTTATGTAAAAAAGAAAAGGCAGTGAGGAACAGATAGAACTGTACAGATACATTGATTAAAAGTTTATTCTTTTTCAATTTGGAGCAATTCACTGCATGTTTGTTAAATGTCAGCCTTTCCCTTCCCCCATTTACTGATTTCTTATCAAAGTCAACTTACCAATGACCTCTGTGAATAAATATATTCATTTTATACCCAGTCCCAGGAGGATGATTATCCAAGAGAGATGCTATTGTAGATACCAGCCTCACCAGATACAGTATTGGATCCACGACAATGGAGAACTTTATGAATTCTCTAAAACTTTACTGAAACAATATTACTTACCTGCTTTGGTTGCTTACATTAATTTGTCATAGCTGGGTGTAGTTGTAGTGCTTCATTGTTTTCACATTTCACGTGGTGTCCAGTATGCAGTGATTTTTGCAACAGGTACAAAATTTGGATCCACTTCCAGTATAGTCGGTTGAGCACCTCAGTGTATAACTTCCATTTGACTTTGTCAGAGTAGCCTATGCAGTGGCATCACCAGACTTTTTATTTTTTGGGGGCACATGGGGGCACAGCAATTTGATGGGGGGGCACCACCATGGGTGGTGGATCAGTGTCCTGGGGAGGGGTCTAAGGGGAAGGGGTGCCCCCTCCCGTTTGGAAAATTTTTGCTCACGTAGGGTAGGCTAGATGCAAAATGATGCTACATTTGTTTCTGAATTTGAGTTGAATATATCTCTGGGAATTCTTATTTTTCAGGTAATGATTTTAATTTTCTGAAAATTTTTCCCCCCCAAAAATGGGGGGGGGGGAAATGTCCGCCTTACTCACCCCACACGTACAAAAAAAATTATGCTCAAACATGTTTTTTTGAAACTACCCTAACTAGGCAAACAGGAGGTTGGGAATTGTAGTACTAGTAAGGGATCTTCAGAAATTTTTGTGAAAGTGAACATAGGCCTATACATGTATTATGTGTATAGCCAATTCAAATATTCATACAATTATGGAATATTTGGTTATCGTAGAATTCTTAAGATTCTATGAACTAAGTTATTGTCAGTCATACGTGATCATAGAATTTTGTTGCCTATATTTTTTTTGTGGGAAGGGTATGTTCTCGAAAATGGAGATACAAATCAGTCGAAATTGTTAGCACCAAGATTACACCAGAATTGGCAACACACAAAACCGCAGACATTGGTCCAGGGCCACTGCCAAAACAACAACAACATTCACTGTTTTGATCAATCTAACACATGAGGCGGACGTGTATTATTCCTGCACTATATAGCTAGGTACACCATTAACAGATTAAGGTATAGTTATTCACGCCTGTTGCGACGACGAACGTTACGTAGCACCGGGACGGATGCTCCGAGCTTCCGATACACGACCTATGAATTGATCACCGTGTGTTTTCTGTGGTGGGCGGCGTGGGCCATGAGCAATTTAGTTGCTTTCGCCGCTCATTCAAAGAAAATGCAATTTGTTGCCCTTTCTTGTCCTATAAGAACTAGAATCAAATAAGATGGAAACCTAGGAGTACAATATTCTGACTGAGTGACTGTCTACAAAAGTTTGTCAATTTTTTTTTAGCATCACAAATCTCAGATGAGGGGGGGGGGGGGCACACGGGGGGCACAAGATTTCAGTTTGAAAGAAATACAACGTTACCTTTAGCTATAACGATTATACTTAAGACCCACCAAATCGAGTGAAGATAAGCTGCGTAGTTGGCTCAAAGGTATTCAATTTCTTTATCATGGCGGTCTCAGTTCAATATCATTCACTGAGCAATATCTTTGGATTCAATAAATCCTTAAACAGTTAAAGGAGTAATTCGCTCTGAGCAATACTTTCATGTGCAAGTTTTCACCTCTAGCAGTGTAAGAGCATGATAGTATAAAACTCCAAGTGACTCTTAAATTGGAATAAATGAATAAATTTAGAAACTTCTCTAAACAAGACGAGATCCTATGCAACTAAGATGAGGAGGCAGAAACTAGAACAGATTAGAAGTTCCTGAAATAGCCAGATATAGATTGTGTATGTTTTGAAATACAACCGAAAATGTACTGTCATACGCGTCACCGAGTAATTATTTCCATGACGGTTGGGAATTAATCCTGTGGCAGTGCAGAAAAGCTCCCAGTCCTCCTGTAACTGTAGCAGACGACAAATATTATATCGTGCTTTCTTTAATTGCCCAGAACAATACAAAAGATAGATGACCTTGGCGATGCAAGTCTTACTTCAAAGCGTTGAATTTCCATGAATGTAACAGCTCGCTGATCTAACAGTGGTTTCGTGTATGATTTTGTATACACTATAACTATGTTACTCTCGTGTATAGTTGTATACGTGTATGTGCACTGTGGGATAAAGATGTTCGTCGGTCTGGTTTTTTAACGTCAGGACCGCTCGATAGTCGCTTTACAATGTACTAGATTGCTCGAATTTGATAAACCATCCTGCTCAGACCACCCATGATCAAACCGATGTCAAATTTGGAGTAGGTACAAGCACCTAAACCGACTGTCATGTCAGATCCATCGAGACCAACCCGTTAAACCGGAAGCAGTGTTTAACCGCGAAAACGTACAATGTTCTTTGTCACTGTATATTACTGAGAAAGTTCTCTTAAATTATGGCTGTTCAAGAAGTGAAAAATTTACAATCAAGTCAATAGAGCACAAGTTAGTGTATCAAATGTGAGAACAAAGAAGACTCAACCAGAAGGAAGTTTAGAAAGTACAAGTAACAAGTTGGAAGTGACTTCAGACAAAGCAAAAACTTTTAAGGATAAAATCGTAAGATCAAAGTATACCTGTCATGAACAAGGGGAAGGGTAAGGAAATGTAAATTTAACTTGAGGAAAGGGACTTTCAAATAAAACTTAAGGTTAACCGTCAAATCGAAGTATAATTGCAATCGGTAAGAAGGAGGATCAGAAAATTTAGATAACTAGTGACCTTTAAAGTGACCTTTACGCCAGCATGGAACTAATTTAGCTCAATGAAACAAGGCAAAAGTATAGGAATCAAGCCCAAGATCAAAGTACAATTAAAAGGAAAGAGGGTAACTTTTGATTTTTTATTGGACAAGTATTGTTGAATTATTATAAAACTATCGTAATGACACTTTATCGAGATCGCCCTTTTTCAACATTTTTTCGTTTTTATGTTAACTTTTTTAAAGATCCCCTAAAAGTATTGAGTCAGATACAATATTACAAACATCATTACGCTTCATAGATCAAAATAGATTATTCAATCATTTCAACGTCTTCAGGAAGTGCCACATTAACTTGAACCAGTGAATCCCTTTATATAAACTCCTCCTGCTGACAATTATCGGAGATGTGAATAAGATAACTGGAATGTAGGAATCAATCGTATACAAGGCTGACCATGATATGTTTGAAATCATTTATCACTCGGCACAAAATGACACAAACTAGTCTTTGAGTAAGACTTGTCAAAACTGGAGCAAAGTCTAAGTTCTCAATACCGTCGGAAAACACAAAAATTCGAAGACAGAAAATTTGCATGGACTTTCATCGAGTTTTTCGGTTTTTCTAGGGGTTGGGTTTAAAATGGTCAGACCAATCTAGAACCGAAGCGATGTCGGTTCCATGACCAGAGAAGTCATCGGTTCGAGTTCAGTGAAATCGCCCAAAACCAACTTCGGTTTCGCGTAATGTCTGTTTGGTCTATAGTTTTGGACGGCCTGTGCATGCACATCTTTACTGTGGAACTAGTTTTCCGTCGATCATAGTGCCTAAAGAATAAAGATCTTTGACGTGAATACTTATCGATTATCGGATCATTGCTTCAAAAAACGGTACACCGGTAAACGTAACCCTGTTGTAAATACCTAAATCAAAAGTAATCCTGTTGCAAATACCTAAATCATTGCCATTTAGAATTGACTAACGAAATCTGTGAATTTCTCGGTGTAGTCCTGCAGTTGGTGTAAACATAATTTGTACATGGGCTAATGTTAAGGCAGTGTATTATTCATTAGGACGAGAACATAACAATTAGCTTAACTCTTATTCTTTAAAGATAAGTCTTATCTACATCACTTCACAAATGTTTTGATTAATCATTTTTGATTTCTGAGTAGGAACACAGTGAAATTTTTTCATTACTATTGAGCCTAACGCAAGAAATATCATAGTTATAATTGTTAAATAGTTATACTATTCAGCAACCAAAATTTAAATCTAACTCACCTGAACAAAGTCTTGGTAATTTTTTTGTTCCAAAACAATAGCATTGTTACACATAATGACACCATTTTAAGACTTTTCCCTGTACAGAGCTGATTTGGCTAAGGATACTCGTTAGCAAACGTGGAATCAATTTAATTACTCCCAAAAGGTGGCGTCCTTGCTCATTTCATATAACGTGAATTGAATGTCTGACCATGGAGGTATTGCAGACGAAAATTTCTAGGGTTTAGTCTATCGAATACTGTGGAAAACATATGAACTGAAACAATGGAGTCTGTTACGTGTACAACTGCTATTTAGATATATGAGAAAATGATATAATCTGTTAAATGCAAGACGTTTGATCTCTTTGAGAACAAATCAAAACAGAAGGAAGCATTTGGGATTTAACTAAACGTTTCACCCACTCCCTCACAAATAGGGATAATTTTTGCAACTAATAAAATTATCTTTCATGGAACCAGAAGCAATTAATATATCAAAATGCAATGTGAAAGGCAGTTACTGATATACTTTAGTTTGACTTTACTTGTTTGAGCTTACCCCCCCCCCCCCCATTCCCCCGTATGTTCATGAAGCAAGAATCGTTTAGATTTATTATCATCAATGAAGTCATATCTGTAGTCGTCTGGAATAATTATTAAGACCGTTCCTGTTTTTTTGCTCCTTTTCAAATTTTACTTCAGTTAGGTAAATTAGGGCTATTAACTTTGTGCTCAAACTCAACCTTCTTACAAGTGAAAATGTACTTAAGCCCTTGAGCAGTAGGCCTACACTGTAAGAAATCGCTGTAAATTGTACAGTATAATACTGTTTTCGCCTGCAGTAACGTACTGTTTGTTTAGTCTACAGTAATTTACTGTAATCTGGAATATTTTTCTTCCTCACGAGCCGTGACTCCACTGAGTGGCTGGGTTACAGTAAATTACTGCAGTCTGGTCCGACTCCCACAATGCAATGCGGTAATTTTTGGACCGACAGATAGCGCGTCGTTCTGACAACACGGCGGTAACTCAAATAACCAGGATTCGTGTTGCAATTTCAGCTGGAATTCGCTTGGTTCGCAGTGTTTTAAATTGGTATTTATAAACAGTTGTAAGAATACTGGTATTTAAATCTTTTTTAATAATATTGAGCAATACATTGACTGGCATTCTCTGTAAATATATGGTTCAAAACTACAAACAGCGACGGTCAGCCTACTTAGGCCTACACCTAACGCGTTATAATGGTCTAACGTTAAATAGTGTAGAAGCTATGCTACTGACACTGTACTAATGTACTAGTAGTAGTAACGTTGGTACTAGTAATACGTTAGACTACTGTAGTACTTGTGCACAACACTAACGTTATAGCAACACAAAGCTGTTGTTAATTACATCAGTACTCTTTCATTAACAACTGACAGTGTCAACGTCAACAGTGCTCGCACTTAAGTTATTGACTAGAGCCTATCTTAGGCCAAGTTAGGTCTAGCCTTAGAACTTAGAAGACAGAAGTCGTATAATATTATTGTGCAGTGTGTAGCCCCCTCCCAAACCCCCCCCCCCCCAAAAAAAAAAATCCAAGAGAACATTCACAAGAAGTCAAACATTTTCACTAAATATCTACCCTCCGGCTAGGCCGTTTGAATTGGTTGTTTATTCAGTGACACCAGCCAAGGGCCTAGCATAAGCTAGGTCATTTCTGAGTCATTTTTGTATCACTGTTGCTAGGTTTGTCCAGACTAGGCCTAAGGCACCCTTCTAAACAAATGTATCACGGCCATGAGCCCCAAAAATGTGTGTAACTAGAGTAGGCCAAGGCTTTATTATACTCTCAAACTTGTATAGACCTAGGCTAAAAACATATATCACCAACTTGGCCTAGGCCTAACGTTAGACCTTAGCTAGCATTCAAAATAGGGATTACATTATCAGATAAACAAAAAAATAAGTAATTCGCCCTCGCCGCCTCATACTCTGGAAAAACCCAGGGGAAACCCTGCACTGTTCATGGAAAAACTGGAAGCTAGGATCTGTGAACATAAGTTTTCTTTTTCTGTAGAGGCTAAATGCAATATTTCTAAAAGTCTTTTCATTTTTCTATCCTTATACAGGTAGCTCACTTTTAACTGGGTCAAAATTTCTTTTCACTTTGGATGGCCATATCGTGAGTGAGAGGTGTGGATCTTTTGTGAAAGGCCTCGGTCTCCTGTTTGCCAGTTTCTACATATGCAGCATGGAATATCAAGTAGAAGCTGCCACAAGCCTGGGGTTTGTGCAGCGGTGCGTATTTTATTCTTACTGTGTGCAATAATGCAAACAGCCGAACAAAAAGCTTCTGCAACTTCAGATTACCACTATGGATGTAATGTGCCCTAACTGAATTTGATGAATGGTGATCTATCATTTAAATTTTTTCAGTAAATCCATCTTTGTATAAGTACTCAACACAAATAGAGAATGTCAAGTTGATTGGTTAGCTCTGGAGTCTGGACTAATACTTGCTTGAAGTTCAGATAAACACTGGCCATGAAAATAAAGGGAGATCATAGAGTGGACACCAGCTTATGCTGGGAATAGGCTAAACGGAGGAATTTAGAGAAGTTTTTAACCTAAAGTAAAATCCTAAAAACCAATCGATGATTACTTAACCATGTTGATGGAAAACCAAATTTTAAGGAGTTCAAGTCATCAGCAATTGACAACAGCAAAATGAACAATTGTGAGGTCATGAAATCTGCATTGGGTTGTGGAATAAGGGGTTTATAATTGGTACAGTCCTAAGCAAAAGAATGAATACTATTGAAGGTAGATCAAGCAAATCATGAATGAAAATGAGAGTGTTACAGAAAACATTTGAAAAAAAATATCTTTGTAGGTTAAAGAGACTTGCCAGAGACAAAATTCAATAAGTTAAAAAATGCAGAATTTTTTTTCTCTCTCTTTAGAGGCGAAAACCGCATCTCAACAGCTTGTATTGTTTGGAAGATATTTATTTTCAAAGAAATGCAATTTTTACTCACAATAAAGTGCATTATGAGAAATCTGTGATGTCACTGTGGCACATTAATTTGACATTGAAGTGAATTTCTTTATTGGTGCGACTATACAGTAGGGAATACTTAGCAACATTGTTATGCCCTACATATGGTGTAGATTTGTGCTAAATCTGCATGGAAACATGCATATTCAAATATTCTAATGGTATCAAATTTCAAGGACAAACAGGAGTACAGGACATTAAATTATATAAAAAGAAAAAAGGAATTTGAGGCAATGTGCCCACTTCACATAACATTCTGTGACCTTGATGAGAACTGGAGGTATTTTTTGACAAAAATAAGTACTCTTTAATATGAGATATCTCGAGGTAGGAAGGTAGTATTGCTATGGGATTTAAAGGGCGTGAACTGGAATGTTTTTCTCTTCTACATAAGACCCTTGTGAAATGCCACTGGAAGCTGCCTTTAAAAGGTAAGGAGTTACACAATAGTGTATTACAGTATCTGTATGGTTTTTAAATGGGAGACCATTTAAATCTGTCTGATCATCTCATCCAACTCACAAAGAAAGTACCTTGTCAGTCTGTATTTTTCAGTCTTGAATTGTTCTATACCAAACGAACCAAAACATCTCCATTACATGTCTATAACTAAACCCATTAGTGAAGGATGATCTAGTGTGATTGTTGGCATATCAAAATCAGGAACTGTGGGGTTTACAGTAGCTCAGTGGATCGGAGATGCTTTGCACCAGCGAGGCCTGTGTTTGATTCAACTTCCAGCTTTTCCAGAAGTGGCTGTATTTGCAGTGGCGAAAGGCCTTGCTGTGATGTTGAGCAGTGATCTTGTGAAGTTTCTAGGGGGTGGATCATAATGGGGTGTTAAAATAAGTCTGCCGTGTGGCTGCAAACAGTTACGTTGTACCAACTAATGGCTTCAACTCCTCTGGGCATTGAGAAAGTGGTCTGGAGTTCACTAATGTTCTTTGGATAGGGTTGTTGAATGGCTGTCATTAAAGCAGATTGGAATTGGTTTCTTCACTGCCACTTCATCATCTAAGCACTAGTCGAAAGCTCACATGATTAAACTTGGGCAGGGGCTCTCGATATAAGCCTTTTGAGGCTCCCTGAGGCGGTAGCATTCAAATAAAATAAAATTAAACACAATTGTTTCATCATGGATAAACGATTATTCTTATCTAAAATATATTTCACTTTCTTGTTCTATCATTCTCAGGTGCTTTGTGTGTATTAATCCAGAAAATGGTACCAAATGCACTAAAAAGAAAAGGATCAACAAGAAGTCTGGTAAAGAGGTCCAGCGGAAGAACGAGTGTGTCAATTCACGCGTCACCACATTTGTGAAAGATCTGGCTGACATTGAATGGATAAGTAGTTGAGCTGTTCTCATGGTTCTAATGGTGATCAAACAAGTTTGGTTTATATTTCCCAAGTCTTTGAGTCCAGGGCATCCTCCCTGCATACCTTTATGCACAACTTTCTTCAAATGATCAGATGTATGGTATCACAGCAGTTTGATGTAGACTTTGCTGTGTGTTAATTGTAGACAACTTCATGCTAGACCAACCTTAACTTACTGTTAGAAAATTCTTAAAAACAAATAAAAACCTTGCAAAATAACATCTGAGTCTTACAAAGGAGTGTGGAATAAAAGTGATAAAACTACCACACCATACGGTACCTATAAACTTTGGTGGTAAGGTAATTACTTTATAAGCCAATCAAACTAATCTTCTGTTCATCACTTCAATACTTTAATCATTTTGATATAACATATACAAATTTCTACAATTGCCCAGTGTAGGGAATCTGTAGATGGACTGAGTAGAATAATTACCTTAAGGTAAAGGACTATATCTGGTATGTTCAGTGAAATTTTCATTAACTGTAGTAATAAGAAGGAAACAAAAGTAAGATCATTTTAAGCATAACTAACTTGAAGCATAATTACCTTGAATTGCTGTGTATATTACTTTAATTCTTGCTAAAAAGAAATGATATTGGTCTTTGGAAACACACATGTTTAGGATAGCAAAGGTATAAATATGCATTCATGTGTGGCTGGGTATAATGGTTGTTCACACGTTCCTACTACCTCTGGTACGGTGAATTTGTTGACTATGACACTAATGTGCATCACTTCCAGGAATGTCAGTCAATAGTGGCTCTGGGGCAGGGTATTTTACCAAACCTCTTCAAATAGAGTGAGGTATTTGATGGAAGGTGTGTCAATGTACACATATTCTTAACTCACATGGAGACAAATGACTCATATTGTAAAGTCTTCCAATTGATCAATGTTTGTTTTCATTCAGCTGGGAAACAAATTTTTGTAATTGTATTTTTATTTGTTTTATTTGTATTCTTTGCAAGTGTTGTGACATTCCACATCTTGTTTAATGGTTGCTGCATGATAGTGTTGTCATTTAACTTGATTTGATGCTCAGTGAAAAGATTAACAAATTAGAACAACTTCCAATAGGTAGTAAAAGTGTAAGAACGTTGCCGACTATTAATTGCTTAGAATGTAGGATTTGCATGAATGATAATTTTTGGTCATGTGCTGTAGGGAATAGACGGCAGGAAAAACAATCCAGTGACCCTAACTAACTGAAAGATAATGGAATACACAGTTTATTCAACTATATCTCTATCAAATCCTTTCTGCAAGCCTCTGCAGTTAATTTGGTTCTCACACCAAAGTTCTGATTAAATATAGAGGATGTGCTCACACTTCTCCATTCTTATTAAGAGTAAAGTTGATGACATTGTTCCTGTTCTGACCAAAGTTATGAACATGTCTTTTCATTTTCTGCAGCCGTTAGTAAGGCGACCTCCACGCACAAAATAACTAAGAAAAATAATAGGAAGATCCAAGTGCCAATCCCACCTTGAATAGCCAGAGACTGAAAGATAAATGTTTAACAGCATGCCACCAGCTAAGGTTGAACATCCACTTCCATTAACCAAACTGATAATGGGGTATTAATATCATGTCACACCCCAGAAAAAACATCACTTAGTGGCACATATATATATATATATATATATATATATATATATATATATATATATATATATATATATATATATCTGGACAACATCTTTCATCACACGGCTTCTTACCATTGTTTACCTCTGTAGCTGAAGAACTGTAGACTAATAGCAAATTTAACATTTCAAATTTACTTAAGTTTGCATCTGTTGGTCAACAACTTAGGAAAAATGAACCGTCATCTCCAGAATACAAGTTATTGAAAGGGTCACAGTGCTGTTATCACTAAAGTTTATTCAAATATTCTGGTGTTAATGTATGATTTGATGAGTAATGCACAGTTTAAGTGCTGCCTTTCACAGTGTTGACTGTAGTAATTTGCAAGGTTCATTTTACAACAAATTAAATATAGATAACTTTCAGATGGGACATGTGTCCATTGTATGAGGTGAAGGCTTCTCCTTTCCAGGCCATCAGGCACATTGTGTTGAACTCTGGTTTCCTTGCAGATAAGTGTAGGCATCAGTCCAACATAGAAAGCTCCTACCTGAAGCTAGAACCGGTTTGCATTGGGTGGGGTGGAGCAAACTGAGTTAAAATGATTGTGCTCAGTTACACAATGCAATAGTAAGAGTATGTATTTTGCATGTATTTAGGTCTATTTGCAGGTATATGATGCATATTTAAGCTTTCAATTAGGCTTACTTATCAATAAAATCATTTGCAGTTATATGCTTTATGTATTTTTTCCTGGCAATTTGAGCACATGTTCTAATGAAGTGTATTTTTTTATTCCTTGTCAGAGGCAAAGGAAATTTTTTTCAGTTGTGATGCTGTGTGTGATGCTGCTCATAAACACAGTATTGTACGGAGTGTAATAGTGAGTTACCTCATACTTGGCTTGTAGATGACCCATATAAAGTAGATGATCCCTCTTGTTTTTGGTGGGGTCAAAGGTTATTTGGGGTTTACAGGTCAAAGTTAAAAAACTTGTGAACACAATATCTCAAGAAGTGTAAAGTGAGTGTTCTCATACTCTTCATGTCAATAACCCATTTTGAGTGGATAATCTACAGTGTTTTTGGAGGTCAAAAGTGATTTGGAGGCGCCAGAGGTAAAGATCAAAAACTTTGTATACCCAATATCCCAAGAAGAGAAACTAATGAATCACACATTTCTTATATCAAGCAGAAATGATGGTTTTATTTTTTAGTAGTTGGAATCTATAATGCCCAAAATTACATGCAAGAAAGCTGCAACTTAAACATGTTAATATGATACAAAATATGTATCCCATGTGAAAAGTAGATGGTTAACCAAATGGTGTAGCCACTTGGTACTTGGTATGACCCTTACTATAGAAGACATGGCAGAAGCAATGACCCATGTGACTAATCGTTTGGTATGCACTGTCTACAAGATATCTGCTTGGCTGTTTGTATTGTATTGATAATACACTTTGTTAAGATTAGAGATTAGGCTGTAGGAAAACTGCAGATCATCCCAGAAAAGTTCTTTTAAACCTGTTTATCAACCCACTGCTTCTGTTGCATGAGATATCTTCCACAATATAATTACTGTAATTTCTGGTTTCCATTTAAAAAATGAAAATGATCTCTTTCGGGCTCAAGCATTACCTGTGGCAGTCTGAAATAATGAATAGATAACTGAGATTCTGGGATTCAAACTGCCGACCTCAGAAATATCCATTTAAGATTTAAAGGCATGGATAAGTTATTTCCTTGATGTGAATACCACCACAAATATATATATATATATATATATATATATGAAAATGGTTACTGTTAGTTTGTTTATCTTATTCTATTTACTTTTAAAACAGTTTTAAGTGAGAAACATATCAATAAAGAAAATTTAAGAAAGGACATTTTCAAGCTTTATCGTTTTTTTCAGGAGCATGTTTCCATGTTTTGTTTTCATTAACAGCAAGAGTGAGATTGAAATATTGACCCTTGTAGCCCACTTAATTTATTTATTTTAAACATAGCTGGTCAGAAGACTGGTCCAACTCATAATCAACAGCTGGCACTTTTTCAGTCTTCAGGAGACAGAACTTTTCTTTACAGGACGTCAACTGAAAATGGGAGCTTACCTTGCTTGGCAGATGCAAATCCTACCCAATTTTTCCCTGATCTAGCCCTGATCTAGTCCTAGTATGTGGGACACTCAACGATATTGCAATAGGTACCATTTGATAGCCTCTGGTATAGCCGATACGGGAATTGAACTCACGAGCTGCCATCCTTGCCAATCATGCAATTGAATTGTCAATCTGCAATGATAATTCCTCAATGACAATGTTTTCAATCGATTCAGACTGTAGGAAAATTACAGTATTTTACTGTTTTACTTTTAAATTTTACAGTATGGAGCCATTTCATGTTTACAGTAGTATTTATCAATCACAGTAAATTACTGTATCCATGTTTACAGCAACTGATATTACTACTGTAAATTTTACAGTAGTATACTGTAGGTAAATTTTACAGTAGTGAAGGTATTTACTGTAAAATCTACAGTACACTACTGGCAACTCTGCTGCCAGTAATTTACTGTAAAAATTACAGGAAATTGTTTACAGTGTACATTAGAAAGTTACCGTTCTAAACGATTTTATTGAAGCTTTTGAAATACTGAAACCCAAGAGATTCCAGGGGTTGCGCCCCTCTGATCTCACACGAAGACTTTGCCCCTAAATCCCACCAGGGCCTTATGGCTGTTTATCGGATCCAACCGGCCTTAACCCTAGCGTTTGGCGCTCCGTAGTGCACCAGTGCATATTTTCAAATTCAAGCACACAAAAAGTGTTTTGTCCCTATCCCGGGCGGCACCCCTACATTCTCAAACAGATTTTCGCCCCCAGATAACACATTGCCTCTGGAGAAAACCCTGGACTAAAAGCTTTCAAGCGACCTGCCCTGTGTTTAACAGTATAATTAGCTCTTTCATGGAAATACTAAGAACATCTAGATCATCTTTTAACTTTAATGTTATCTTGGAAATGCAGTAAAGCCACTATACTGCTTCAAAAGAATTCTAAGTTAACCAGTGCATTTTTACTAGGAATATCTGAGCGTCTCAATGAGCTGTCAGCTGTGTAGATTGCCTTGTTGCTTTTCTTACATTATACTGTCACGTACTAATGTCACAACATGCATGTTTCTCTCTTTAGAGTACCGGAAAGCATATATACTAAGCAATTAGCAATAAATTAGATTAATTATGCCTTCAGGTTGAGGCGACTGCCTTTCTTCTATATACCTTTTATTTCTTGATGATATTTAGAAGAATGTACCTAGTAAACTAGTAATTATTACATGTCAACAACACTCACCAGGTCACTTATAGAGATAACTTCTTTTTGTGTCCTAATGTGTATATCAACATGCTTGCGTTTATATGCAATACGTCACCTCTACGTCTGTTATGATGTAAATGATCGTATCCATACGAGACATGCGCATTCAAACACGAATGTGACGTGTTATCTCCATTTCATCACGAGAAAGAATTACAAAACAGACGACTCCATATAGTATATAAAATATATTCAATTTCTCGTCAGTACATGTTAAACCATTGCCATCATTCTATAATCTCAAGTAGAACTATATTTGTTACCATGTGGAGGAGATCCAAGTATAAAAATATATATGTATATGTATAATAATGATACTAATAGTAAGAAGAAGAAAAAGAAGAAGACATTTAAAGAAGAAAAAGAAGACGAAGAAATTAGAAGAAGAAAAAGAAGTATTATTACTAAGCAAATAGTGACATATAAGAATTCCATGTTCGTCGTTGCCTGAACTTGTTACATGCGATTCACCCTGTCTTAGAAATTTTTGTCTGGAAAGTACATTCAACAACAATTAGGATACCGTCATTTTTTTTGAGAACGTATTTTTGTGACATCAATTCAATTCATCTTAGAAAAATACAAAATACGTTCAAATCTGTCTGCAATTTGGAATCGTTAAAATGAATCTGTTAAAAGTTTCTACGTCATCCGTCGCAACGACAGTTGATATTTTTCGTACATTCTTCTTCCGTTCGACACGGGAAGAAAGTGATGAAAGATAATTAGGCTAGGCCAATCACGTAATCAGATTAGTTTTTCATCACGGAAGGAGATTTGGACGTGGAATGCTGGAGGAAACGGTTGGAATAGTGGACAAGCAGTCACGAACACTATTTGAGCTGAGCGCCACCATATTTTTTCAAAGGTAACTCTGTTGATACACAATGTCTCTCAGATTGCAGGAAATGGCATTTCTCACTTTCCCAGGCCTCTTTTGCTTCTGTCGATAAACACCCACCCCCCCCCCTCACGGTTGGGTACTCCAGTGCTTTAGGTTGTGAATGTGACAGCTACATGCAGATTGACTAATTTAAAGGTTGTAGTCTCGTTCTAGTAGAAATGAGATTTTTTCGTCCTTATCCTACCGAATTGGTTTAGCCAAACCTTCGGTTCAAAAGTCATCGGGTCCCTTCATTTCATTTTATATTATATATATTTTATATCAACCTCCAATATTATTTTTTGACTCACAGTGCCTTTATTTTATCTCACACTTCTATTCAAAGTATGGACCTTTGATATGATCCTCGTCAATTCAAAAACTTTATGGTTACATTCTGTAAAGAAAAGCATATAGTGGTGAAAACAATGAAACAAACTTAGAGCTTTAACTTAAAAAATACCAGCTTTGTGATAATTTGTTCGTCGGTTATCTTGTTGAATATGTAAAATGGCTGCATTCAGGTTGCGTGATGAAAACTCGAGGTATCTTAAATCGCACCCTAGTAGTTCGGATTAAATCCATTCAAATTGAGAACCAACGGGCCCCATCACTGCGTCAGAACCTTCTTTTTCAACGAAATTACCTGTGAAATGTAAAAAATGTTTTTTTTTTTGTCAGAGTGTTTCATATATACATTTATTCGATAATTAAACGATATCAATGAACTCATAAGGGATTTGCACGTTTACTGCTAACGAGGTTGAATCCCCTCACAGTTTTCAAAAGACTCTATTGGCTACTAGATGAAGTTTCTACATAGCAGAGTTAGTGAAAGGTTGCCGTGGATCCCAAACTCTGAGAATCGGTGAGAGGAATTGAGCTACACCCTATCCCCCTTCCACATTCACACCAACCTCCTGTACACCTCTTCATCATGTTGCGAGATATGTAACCTTTGAAACTTGAAGGACAATTCGCTTATTCCTGCCTTTTTCCACCAAAGGACTGTTTGAACTTCTCGTTGTCGTACCTATAAAAACTGGTTTTCAAAAGATTCCTTTGGGTAAGGTCCAGCGGTTCCTTGCGAATAATTTCAACAGTTAAGCAAAAGAGAAAAAAACTACATCAACCTTCTGTCAACTATAATTTACACTCTAATGGGAAAACTCTCCCCTGAAGATAACGTGGGATATTGTTTTCCAGGTTGATATCAAATGGAGAAGAAAGATGGACGATAAAAGATAAAGGCTATTTTTTTTTCATCCAACAAGAAATCCTGCTTTAATAAAGATCGTCTCGCGCAGCAAAGATGGAAGTCGAATGCGGAGGCGTGTCACGAACGAGTCGAGAAGTGTGATAGGAAATTAGGCCTAATTAAGCGAGAATGTTTCGCTGAATTTGTAAACGTTCTGATCGGTTGCAGACGGCTGCTTCGATGTAACACTGCTTAGCACCCCGACAGAATATTATTAGGAATCGCAGAAAATACTGACATATTAAATGTCTCCGAGAAATAGAGCGATCTATAAATAGATCTTGTCAGTCTACCTCAGATTTTTCTCTCTCCTTCATACATATTTAGTCTCAACACAACCTTAACGCCTAACAAATAGATTTGTTAGGCGTTAATCCTGCTAAATATGGCTTGCAGGTGTTGTAATTTTTAAGGAATTTGCCTTAAGGAAATGATATATTTACCAACTGTAGAGGGAGCGGGATCATTGGGATTTTTCTCCTTCCCCCTATTTCATACGCCGATGTCAAATATCAACCTTCATTATGTCGAGTGAATGCTGTCTGACATTTGTTTTAGGTGGGTTGTCAGTTCTTGGGGGACAATTAAAGGGAAGGGGTATGACTGACCATTTAGAGTCAAGTTCAACCTTTGATTCTTTACCTCTGTTGACTACACTTTCGATGAGATATCTGTTGTTTGGCTCCGGTGATAGTTCGAAGAATCTACAGTTTGCTAGCACAGGAGACGATGATTCCTCGAACGGCTGTGAGTAAAATCAGTAAACGTTTAAAATTTAAGTGTGAAGTTGATTTACATGTTTTTACTTTTACTAATTCCTCAACACGCCCTGCCTCTGAGCGTTTCCAGGCTGAAAATTATCTTATTACTTGTGAGGATTTTGACACGATTCAGGATCGTTATATCTTAGAATGCAATGCCGTGGACTGTTAAATCCACACAACTAACCGTGGCTATGTTAATGATTTCGAAAAAAAAAAGTGCAGGAAAACAAAAACACACACACACATATGAAACAGACCCTCTGTCTTATGGTAATCCGGATCTGTATACAACACATGCTGTAATTCACGTTATCCTCTTACCACGAGCTGCAACTCATTGTTCGATGTCACGGCTATGCATTGGTTAGGGTAGTCTTTCGGTACTAGTATGACCGCCAACTCGGAACCACCAGTGCTGGAGGTATACTTGTGTACATTGAATCTTGCTTCGATGACAGAAGAACAGGTAGGAACAAAGAAAAAAAAAGTCCATGATGTCATGAAAATATTGATCAGACCCTTTCCATGCTCGATTGCGTGCTCGATTACATATACATGAACACGACACCTAATATACCCCCTACCATGCAGCTCAAGAAATCCTGAACTTTGGATTGACAGAGATAAACTACTTCACAAGAACTATGTTCAATTGACCATGAGGATCATGAGATGATAAACCTGATTTAAGACTACGGGGTTTTGCAACAAGGTTACCTCACTAAAACAAAGAAATGGTGTAGTTACAGAAAAATGACTTTTAGCGTCAACAATTCGGTATGCCAGAAATAACATAATAGAGAAAGAGTTGCCAAACTGAATACGCATTGTGACAGCTCTGTACTAAAATTTATATTAATGAAACTGACGTTTCCGTTCTTGTAGGATTTACAGACGGAGCCAAGGGAAGGGAGTGTGGTCGACGACGGGATCATGACCTCACCCAAGGTGGGACAAAATATGTTTATTGAATTGATACCTAGGAAGACGATTTTTAGAAGAAAATTAATTTCTGAATTGTACACTTTTATTGTACCAAATCTGAAGACATTCAGCAAATACAAAATATCATTCAAATGGGTGGGACTCATAGACTCCTCCTCCTTATCACTATGCCACCACTTTCGCCCTCTCCAACAAAGGATTAGAGCCTCCAGTGGAAAGATCGGAAGTGCTGGAAGAAGTCTCTTTTAACTGAATATGAAAAGCACATTACATGAATGTAAAATATCATGGTTAGACTTTAAAGATCGCGGTGTGTATTTAAAGTTCTTGATATACTGATGGATTCACCATGTATGTCAAAACACTTGACCTTCGACTGAATTACTCCTTGGTTAGAGGCAGGCGGGTTCGGTCTTGCTTTCGGCATCGAATGACTGGAAACATTAATCTACCTAACATGTACATATCACTTGAAAATGTCCTTACTATCGTATACCCTTGAAATGAATGCAACAATGAATTAGTTAGAACGATTATTTGCAGATTTACATCTGAATGATTTCAGAAAGTAACTGAGGTGCGTTTCCTATGCGACCTCTGCATGGATATTGCTGGCACACTAGTGACGTCTTTAGACATCCATGGAAACCTTCCAATGCAGGTGTTGTTATGTGGGCCTAACGTTTTTCAATGTACATACAGTAACACCTGCAAACAATTGCAGATGTTTTAAGATCTACATTTAATGAGTCTATATTTAATTCATATGTAATGAGTCCCTCTTCACTTTCAATGATTGACTAAAAAAGCATGAATTTTACTGAATGTAATTAAGTTGGTATACATGAATTTTAATAGCTTACAATCTGTGCACAGATATAGTTGAAATCCTTGCAATGGTTTGCCGACGTTCGTACTAAGAATGCAGTCAGAACTGGTGCATGAGTTATATACGTTCATTGCTCGGCCTACATAATTTGTTGTCACCGATAAAGACCAGGAGTGCTAAAGTATTCAGTGATAAAGCAATGTTGGACATTGAAATACTGCATCCACGGCTGATACTGCCCTTTAGAGAGGTCGAAACAGACAGAGAGAGAGAGCATAAGCTGGGACTGAGTATTCTGTCAACCATTCGGGACTCTATCGACGGAGAGTACACAGTTTTAAATTTTAATGGTACAGAAAATAAAAATGAAATTCACAGACGATTCCCCGCAAAATTACAGGAAATTTCAAGTGACGGGAATGCCTACCTCACCAAAAAGATATTAATGAAGACAATATTACAGGAGACACCAGGACAACCATACCCTGAACAACCACATGAATGTTTCACAGATCGGCGGTCATAGACCACGCAGTGGACTCACTGCTATACACCCGAACAACTTGAAAGAGTGCTGGCAAATACTGGCAAACACTAAAAAGAGTACTGGCAAACATTTAAATTTACAATCACAACTAAATTAATGGTTGTGTCCCCAAAGGCTATTTTGCTTGCTTGTTTTGAGAAATATTTTAACTTTATAGGGAGACCTTATAGCTTAACATGCTAAGTTTTCTTTGTGCGATTATGAACAGTGTCAGTGATATCATGTTGTGGAGTTCCTAGACTAAGGAAGGGTGGATGGGGGTGGGGGACATGTCAACACTGTGACTGTAAATGACGAGTCTACATTGAAAACAGAAAAACAACACATAAAGGATGGCTAAGTGTAACTGAATCTAGGCCTTGTGCTTTTGATCTGCTATTCATTGAAAACCAGGGATTAGCCTTTCAAGTGAACATTGGCTTCTCACACATGTATTGTAGTCTCCAAAATGTCGATTCAAATGAGACTGATGGAATGAAGGAAAAAGAGAGAGGAATGCGAATTAAGAGGAGAAGAGTCTCAGAGAAGAGGACGATTTGGATGTTTTGGCGAATAGGTTGTAGCCAACCTACCACAATTTGATCGTTTACAAGTTTGTCGTCCTGAAAAAAAGTGTATCTGTGATTCCGACATTGAAGATACGAGACGAATCGATGGAATCAGGAATTTTAAGATCAAGTCCTTATGTGGTTGTATGAATTCTGTTCTGAATGTGTTTGTTTGTGCCAGCCATAGTGAGAAGATTTCCATGTGATCTTCATTGCATTCTACAGTGAAATACTGCCACAGTACGTACAGGTGTATGGGCGCATTCATGCATAAATAATCAACACGTGTAGGCCTATACTCACAGTAGCGGAAACAGCGAACACGCGCTCGTTACACATATTAGGAAATGGGCACCATACCCGTCATCTCATCGCAGCCTCCTCGAAGAGGCTGAAACTTCCCGCGATAATAATAAATGGATACAAATAGAGGGTTCACTTCACAGTCGAGACCACCTACTGTTGAAATCAAGAGAGTGCACAAAACTGCCGACCCACAAGTGCAGGTAAGGATTTATGTTAAGTTTATAAACTGTGTGGAAAAGAAATGTTAGCGCTCAAGCAGCCAAAGGTTAATGACCGTTGCTCGGTTTTATAGGAGCAAACCTTTTATTTGTTACATGTATATGACCAAATTATCATTGACTTACTCGAAGTCCCATGTGATCTAGTGAACTTAATCTGGAAGGGCTCCTCCTCGACCTGCAGCCGATATGTGCGGTTATCGTCGTCAACTGCCAATTGGGAGTTCTCCACTGTACCGTCTGGAATATAGTTATTTAAAGTTGTGATAGACAGTGGGCAATACCTTTTAACATTCGCCGTTGTTGTGTTCATATAGAAACCGCTGAACTTAAGATAGGGAGCATGATCTTATGGACAGAGAGAGAGAGAAAGAGAAAAAAAATCACATTTACGTCATATCAAAATCGATTTTTGATGTAATAGAGGATAAAGACAAAAAAGAGAAAAACATTAAGAAAAGCCTAAGTGTCTCATAGTTGACTTCAGTTACAGCACGCAAATTCAATACCACACTGGAACGAAAATAGTGTGAAACCACTCAACGGTAACAACACAGGGAGGTTAAAAGGGAGGTTAAAACTATCGCGTGTAGCATGAAATGGGACCATGTGGTGCGAACCTCAACAGGTGGGGTCCAGGGCCACTATTGGCTTCAAGTTCTTTGTTGGTCCAGAGGCAAATGAAACCCCCATAAGCTTCCAGCTTTTGTCACATGTCTGGGTGAAAGATTATATAAGTCTTAAAACAGGAACTTCTTACAACAGGAACTCCTACAGTATAGGCAATACCAGTTCATCTCAAGTTTTGTTGAAAGCTACACGAAATGTACAGATAACAGTTATAGGCGCTTGGCTCAATTTCAGTTGGCAATATAGATGTAAAATAGCCTCGTACGTCGCTTTTCTTCAAAAATCACACAGGTCACGTGTAGCATTGAGAAACTATTGCGTCAAATGTTTTCATTCGTACGGATTTAGATTTTGCATTTGACTTTTACGTCATGCAACTCACTTCACATGATTCTAATTTCTACATTTGGTCGTTGTAAGTCTACACCAGGCTCCTCATAGACAAAGTCCAGCTTCATGGACATTGGCAAGGGTCACATGCATTGTCTGGGATCACAAACAATGTTCAGGCTTATAGTTATTGTTCAGGCCTATAGTTATTATTCAGGCTTATTGTTCAGGCTTATTGTTATTGTTCAGGCTTACAGTTATTATTCAGGCTTATTGTTCAGGCTTATAGTTATTGTTTAGGCTTACATTCTTTGGTAAGGCCCATAGACATTGTCTACGCTCATAGGCATTTTTTATTCTCTCAAACATTGTCGAGGCTCATAGAAACTTTCCAGGTTCACAGGCTTAAAAAAAAAAAAAAAAAAATGTCCTGGCTGACAGACATTGTCAGAGATATTGCCAAGGGTCATAGCCATTAACCACGTACGTCCATAGATATTGTCCAGGATCATAAGCATTTCACAAGCTCAGTGCCATAGATATTGCCCAGGCCCATAGACCCATAGTCATTTTTCAGGCCCACATACATTGTTCATTTTCATTTACATTTTCTGAATCATAGACATATTATAATTTCACAGGCTCAAAGGAACTGACCAGGCTCACAGACATTGTCCAGAATCAAAGACATTTCCCAGGCTCAGAGAAATTTGCCCAGGCTCACAGGAATCGCAAAGGCTCACATATTAAGTCAAGGAACATGTACATTTTCTAGGCAACACAGATGTTATACAGGCTCACAGACATAGTTCATTCTTACAGAAAGTTTTCGGGTTTGCAGTTTTCAGGTTCACATGCTCACAGAAACTGCCCAGACTCATCATGCTTTATCAAGGCTTTGCAGACATGTTCTCTAGGCTCACAAACATTGTCCGGAATTGTAAACATTGTCCAGAATCAAACATATTGTCCAGGCTCACAGACACTGTCGAGGCTCACAGTTCAGACTAGTTACAGCATTGAATTTAAGTTTACCTTCTGTTACTTCAAGTTCCATAGCTACCATAATGTTGACGACTTCTCTGTCGACATGGCGTTCCAAACCCTTCAAAGGAAAGAATAGATTTAAAGATTTAGAGAACACTTAGGAAAACTTTCTGTAAAATATTTCATATCATTAAAACTTAACTTTATGACACAGCTTTGAAACGATATTGGGAAAACAATTCTCAAGTAATATCAGGCAAAAAATAAAAGGTAAAGATTCCTTTCGTGTTACCAGCATGATAGACTTGAGTGAATAAAACGCCTCTAAGATTTCATCAAAAGGCTTCTTTTGCACATCAACGTAGTTCAAGGAAATCAGACGGTCAGAGTTCCTAAAAAGAGAAATATGATAATGAGAATAGATGCGTCAGTTATGATGTCCACGAGGCTGTTTGCAGCCAGGATGTGTTTGTGACGAGAAAAAAAGTAGCCCATTCTTTTGGAAATTCTAAGATGCTTTGGTTATTAACTTACCAAACGTCATTAGTTGTTAATTCTTTCTAAAATGAATTTAGTAATTCTTCTCAACTTAGTCACTGCAGTTACTTATGATTTTAATAAAAAAAGATGGTCAACTATGAAAAAGAGTTGAAATTAGGAGATTTATGGAGGTTAATTTTCTCCCATCATTACAGTACGAATCAAAACTAAAGTCAACTGTAAATGTTGTTATTTTATAACAGGAATTTGCGGTGTAACGTTTCAATATGACGTAAGTTTGTTCTATGATGGTTAGTTAAAGTGATTGCGTGTGTACTGAAAAACCCAAAAGATAAGATTACCTTTGATCTTAACTTTTTTTATTTTTAAATGTACACGCGAGGCTATACATGAACGAACAAAGTCTTTCAATGAAGGAAAATGACAGTAACTACTATGAAAAGCAACGGGATTGGCATAAAAACAGTAAAAAACAGAAATCATATTTGGAAATTAAAGGCTCTTACTGTAAGCGCCTACTTAATGAATATGCAACACTACAGGTCTCACTAGTGTATGAAAAACGTACTACTCAAGAAGCCGCTCCGTGGTCGGTATCGAGAATTTTAGTATTTGGTAAAAGGAAGCACTGTATTAACAAATAGCCGACAAATGATCACAACATTCCGTCGTCAGTGATCCTGACATGTTATGACTTACTGAATATTCATTACGAGTATACTCTCCCTTGGCTTGTTCAAGGAAGCACACCGTTGATTTGCATGAAAACTGTCAATCACTACATTATTGTATTCTACACTTTTTCGTCGTTGTGTTAGAAGTATTTGAACTCATATGGCAGAATTAACCAACTGAAACCTATTAATTCTCCCAGATTGCCTGACTGGTGTAACTAAAAGTCTTCCTTAACTTTTGGAGATGAAATTTCAATGCTTTTACTTTTTGCCTGCGCACGCAGTCACTTTAACTTCGGGAACGAAATATGTTTTTCTGAAGACTTAGTGGCTTACGTTTAGCTCAAACCATGACTGTCGAGCGACTTCGATTTATTACACATTTCGATTTGTTTCTAATCTCAAATATTCTATAGAATATAGTACATGGTTGTCAACACGGGTGGAAAGTAGAAAGCGAGATTTGTAAAAATGAGCGCTCTAGAACAGCAAAAGGTCAAAACTGTGAAGTACTGTAGATTGATGAGTGGGAAATTAAGGTCTTAGATTCGATAATGCTTACCGTCTATTTCGTTATCATGAATCATAAATTACGAAATAAATTGTTTTGTAAGGTAAACTCCATTCGAGATAGTTCAGCTTTACCGTTTATGAACGCTGAGAATGCTTCAGCTGACGCAGATCACAGTTACGCAAGACACAGCGAAGAAATAACGTATTGAAAACATTTTAAGAGCGTGCATGGATTAAATGAAAACTTCATAATATGAAACTTTCTGTCTTGCCATGTCCAGCAGTGGCAAGTTGCAAAACCAAGTCTAGCAATCTAGCTAAAGTCCGTCATATCTGTACTTAGGGTGAGATTTTTTCTTATAGATATGGCACTCTCGTTATTGGATAAGGCCGTGTCATGTATTCTCCTCTTAATTTCACATCAATGATTGTAATTGGAGATATGGAAATGGAGTTGCCCCCCAATAGTTCTTAGCCTTTATATGTAGCCTGTCAATATCCTTAAGACAGTAAACACACATGCGATAATCATATTTCCGTCGACAGCAAGTTAGTAAAATCTATAATCTGACACGTTTTTGTCTAACAACCCCAGAAACTTCCTTGCTTCTCTTTAAATTAGGGTAATTGTAACTGTTGAGCGGTTTTGGGCTAATTCATTTTCTTCGCCGACCCTTGGGAAGTGTACCGCTCATAGACTCAGCTGTTCATTGTCAAACTTTCAGAATGAATCACAAATTCAGTGAGTGCTTTTCAAACATTCACTATCATAACATAATTTCCTTCAAACTTCCGTCAAATGATAACGAATTGATGTTGCCACAAACTGTATTAATCATGTAATCAAGGGATGAAAGTTGTTTTATTATAGCAGTATAATTTCGAATTAATGGACGCATTGATGGTCTACTTTTGTCCGGTGTGGACAAACATAGACTGACCATTTTTTTAAACTTATTTCTGGCGTTAGGTGTCAGTAACGTTTCAAATACTTTGATTGGACAACATGCAACATGATCAGAAATGACCAACTCACTTGATGCCTGTTGAGTAGATAATTCCCATAGTAGACACGTCTTCGATGTATAGGTGGCGTCCTTTCTTCGTTTTTCTTTCAACTAAGGATGCTGATAAATCCACCACAGTGTGCTGCTTGATATCTAGACTCTTAGTCAACAAAGGGGACTTTCTCAACAGTGCCATGGTGTCCGGAAATTACAACAAGATTGTTGAAATTGAGTTTTTTGACTCGACTGAAATAGGGGAGAAATAGTTGCAAGTGGAAGCCATTAAAAGACGAATCGGAAGTAATGCAATTAAAACAACAAATTGCCTTCGAGTAGACCTATTCAGGATCAAGTCAGCCATACTAAAATTGCAAAATGGGGTACATCTCTGTGGTAAACAAGAACAGGAAGTTTTAATAGTCGCCAAAAGGGTGTGATTGCACCATTGATCAATGTACCTTATGATATCAAATGCTCAAAGTATGGGATATGATTGATAAAATGTTGTGATTTACTTTTGAATGTACGGAGCAGGGAGATCTTTCCTTACTCAGCAGATTTTTGACAACTTTGATGTAGCCTACTGGGATTAGCGTTCCTTCATCAATTTTACGGAAAACAAACTCCTTGTGCAATAAAATCGTATAGAGGACTAAGGGCTTCAATCGTAAAACTCCCACAGTCAAAGGCAAAGGGTCCGGACACAGTAAGTCAAATAACGTGGGCCTAAGTTCCCATAAGGTTATACATGAAGGTTCATGCTCTTCCAACGAAATCAATGTTTCTGTTATTGTTACTGTTACTGGCTGATTATGAGACATCAAACATGTTCAAGCTTTTCTCTAAATATGCCGTTCTCTGAATATGCCTTGGCAAAATGACAAATTGTTGAATTTTGCTACTATTTTGACAAAATGGCAATTTTAGGAATTAAACCATTTTGACGAGAAGTTCTAACTCGGCAAAATGGCATTTTTTTTGTTACTTTTGTCCTTTTTGACGTGACGAGCTCATTAAATCGTCAAAATGTCAAGTTTAGGAAAATTGTCATTTTGCCGAGATGGTTCTTTTTTCCTTTTGCCATGTCTCTTCTACGCTTCCGTACTATTATGAATGCTCTCTGAAGTGCTGGCACCCCCTGCTACACGCTCACAACGGCTGTTCATGACGTCATGTGAACCGAACAACTTGAAATCAGAACTACAGAAATGGAAGTAACCGGAATGAGTCGGTCATGCCCGTTTCTGTTTGCTGCCATCCACTATTGCAAGTGCAGCAACTGCTACAATGTACATTTCCAATGACTGCTACAGTAATACAGTTTGTGCACGGTAAGTCTGTAGGATTGCATTGCGGACGTTACAGAGGAAAAGAGGAGCTAGGGCGAAACGCCTGGGAATGATTTAATGTTGGAAATCTCACAGTAGGAAATGTAAAGTTGCCGCGTTACAGCGAGCTCATGAAAAACCCCTCGATCACAGGAACTGCTTTATTATATCCATTTTGTTTCTACGGTTTTAGAGTTGGATCTGGAATACGATCTATATACTGAAATCACATATTGTTGGCAACGTTAGGCAAGAGAAGGACTTTCGGTAGTACGTACAATGTAGGTCAACTAAAATCTCTTAGAGAGTAATATTGCGTGTCGATGTTGTGGGTCAACGTGCCTCCATATATGCACAAGTATAAAACAAAAGCTCTCAAAGGTAAGTTGGTCAGAAAAAGCATATACGCATTAAGCCGCTATATGTATTTGATTTCAAACTTGAACCAACAACAAACATCATATGCCGCATTTTATCTCACAATTGAAGAAATTCTCACATTTACACTGGCCCTACATTTGACGATAATCACAATCCGTTATACCTAGTCAACAATCTTCCTTACATGACAATGACGGATTCAAGCAGACAATGAAACAGTCTTAAAGTGTACTTAACAGTAAAAAACAAAAAAAAAAACAAAAACAAAAAACAAATATAAACACAAAAGCTTAACAAATGAATTGAAATGGTCCAAAATATGTGTGTCCAAATATAAATTCTTAAAGTTTATCAACTAAGTTCCAAACGGGAGATTGATTTTGGATGTCACTCCTGCACTACTTAAATAACTTTTTTCTTTTCTACGTTTTTGTCGAAGGTCATTGCATCTTGTGACGGAATGTGATCATTGTCTTACTGTTACTTGGTGACTGCAGACTAAACAAGCAATCCCCATACAACACGTATGACAGAAAATCGTAAACTTTACGATGTTACATATACAATTTGATTTCAAAAGGTAACAAAAGCAGGTCACGTGAGCCGTAGATGAAGGACATCATAAATAATTGCACAATCTACCATTTGAACGTGAGTGAAAAAAAAACTTCAACCTTTCGAATCGCAGTAATTGAATATGTGGTGAAAAAAAATTGGAGTTTTGCAAAAAAAAAAACGATTTATTTTCCGACCTCTAAAATATATTCCGGTCATTGTACACTGTAGGTGACCTTTAATTAATTGGCTAAAGGGTGACTCCATGCAAACTTGAATCGATCTTGGGTATCTCCAAAACATCAAAAGTGTTCACAATGTGTACCTAATATTTTATTATTAAAGTTATTAATGAGTCTTGTACTTACCTATGAGGTTGTAGTAGTAGTAGTAGTATAAGTAGTGGTTCTGGCAGTGCTAGCAGTAGTAATAGCAGTATTGGTAGTAGCACCACTGTTAATATATTATTAAGATAAGAGTTGAGACTGGACTTCTTCAACTGAATGAGAGGTTCTATTCTTTACCCGGTCTTATAAAGAAGTTACCAACGGATGTCGTTGTTTCGGACTTTGCATACGTTAGCCGTTCCTCTCATTTTATTGTTTTTTTTTTTTTCTCTGATTACCGACATCGGGATATTCCCTTTGTTTCTTTTTGCTCTAGGTAAGTGCAGAATCCTTTGTTTCTTTGGTAATATTGTGAGTAATGATTATTGTTGAGTCATTCAAGAAAGCCTACACGCACATGTTGAACGTAACTAGCTGTGATCGGTAGATCCGCTATTCTCTCCCTAAGGTAAGTTCGATAACATTTCGAAAGCTCTTACCATGCAAATTTTGTGATGAAGCCTGCTCGTTACCTTTTGCTGGTATTATTTTCTGTATTATTCTATGAATTCAGTTTATTTTTTATGTTTTTGGACACCACCGTATAAGAGCTAACCCCGGGAGGGCGCTTTTGCACAAGAGATCCTTTTCTTTCTGTCAAGATTGATGGTTGAAAGGAACAGTTATACACCTGCACTGCAGTGTTTCTTTCTGTTAGTACCGACTTGCATTTATCATAGCTTATGGTAAAGTGTTGCCAAAGCCCATAGGAAGGGGTACAAAGATTTCGGGGTGTTAAAATAGGGAGGGGGTATAAAGGAGAAGGGTTGCTCATATCAACGGAAACATACGGTTGATATGAGCATAATCAGACTCTTTGCACGAGACCACATAAATGCAAAGTGTCCTGACACTGTTAAATGTAAGGTTGTACTATTTCGCTCCGTTTTTAGGATGAACCGCCTAATTTCAAACAAAGACATGGACTAAGTATCAACATGAACAGAATGGAGAGAAGTTCGGTGTTACTTGAACCAGTAAACTGCTACAGGTGTTCATGCTAGATCATCTGACTCACTAAAATATCAAAATTTATCAGTTTCATGACTTTTATGGATACTGGAACACCAAGTAAAGGTGTGATTGTTATTACACAAATGTAATCTACAGACACCCGTGGATCCAAGTTCTTTGTTAGGTAGTTGGTGGAATAGTGGTGTAGGGGTCGGGGGACTTTCCAAAGGGTTGAAAAACTTTCTACAGCCGAATGCCCTGAGATGCAATTTGGCGCACAAACTTAATTTTCTTTGGGGTACAATTTTCTTCCAAAATTTAGTGTTTTTTGGACAAGGTCCCGGGACTCTGATGGTCCCTGTGGTCCTTGTCCCCTAGTTTTTCAATACAAACTATTATATAGTCCATGTGATATTTCTAAATTGTAGACGCTGGCAACTCTGAAATAGTGAATAACAATGGACTCCGAAGGGAAACGAGTTCAGAATCTTCCAAATTCATTGTGCACGGATATTCAGCATATCTGCTAGGAAAACAGAGCGCCTACCTCGAAAGATAGAGATTTTCATTTTGAAGCAAAAATTTAGATTTAATGTACAGCAGGAATACCAACCCAATTACTAAAAATTTTTAATGTTGAGTCATACTGACGGGAAATCCGGTTCACTGCTACTACATATCCAAATTTTCCGCACCCCCCCCTCAGCCCATGGTTGTAGGATACTTGCCAGGTGGTTGTTTTAAGCAAAAAGTGAAACACTGCATACCGGTAACAATTCCCTGGTCATATAATGGTCCAGTGTCGTATAATTGATTCCTTAAACTGCTATTTCGGTTCCTTGTTTGAAAAATAAACAATATTGATTCAAGCCATATCTAATGAAACAAATCGTTTATCAAAAAAGTTCTCAATGGTTTAAAGGCTGTGTGACATGCATCCAGAAACGATCTAGCTGCATTCAGAAGTTGCAACGTAAAACCCTAAGCGAGAATCCATTGGAAGTATGTTTATATCTATTACCGTTTATGAGATCTCAGTTTTCAAAGTTAAAAGAATGCAAAACAGATGGCGCGGCTGCTGCACAGTGTCAGTATTTCTTTTGTTTAGCGTATGTATATTGCCTCTTAATTACTTTGATTACTGAGTTTCTCATTGGTAAGTGATGTCGATATTTTTGAAGAAGAAAATAGTTTTTCTAGAACATGAAATTTTCAAAATGAAGCCCTCTGGGGTGTAGAATTTTCAAATGTCCTTGAAATAAAGGTTACTTAACAAAGGATTAACATAAGACATATCATAGGAGTCCATCACTTGACGACACAAATTTTCATACCCAGGTAATGATTATTCATGATACAGCTGTGATACACAAATTAAACTGTAAAATTGTTAATGCTTGATGGATTTTCGACAGAATTTGGGGCAATTTTTTCATGATTGATGCACCCACACTCCAAAATGTAATTTTCATGCCATAAGACTTATAAGCGACCAGTGTAGTACATAAAATCGACTGACCAACCTGATTCTCCGCAATAAGCACTTTTTCCTCTTCCGGCTCCTAGAGCTTTATCTGAAAATGACGGTACAATGACTGTATCGGAGTGGAAAATTTTAAACCATGAATTATTGAATTTCCTCTTTATGTAATGGGCCAATATTATATCCTTTATTCCTTAAACAACTACTCCAGTTCCTTGTTTGAAAATAAACATGATACAGTAAAGCGACCAGTGTAGTACATAAGATTACAGGCCAACGTGACATACCGTAAAAGGCACCCCCTTACAAACAGGTAGACATTTATCTGAAAATTTTGATGCAGTAAGTGCATGGGAGGAGGAAAATTGTTCCCACAAATTGCTTTGTGTGTAAATCATACACACTAAAATTAATGTAACACAGAAACACAACGCGTTTTGCATACATGGATTTGCACAGAGTGTCGCGATGTGCCTGCATTCATGAATTATGAATTGGCTCAGTGTATATTTTACTCACTAGACGTGTAACGCAGTTAAAACACACACAGGATGCAGCTATGTTTTTGTTAACATCCTATGGAACTCTCTAATAACATACCTTTGACATTTTTGCTTGTATGTAGTCATGTGACTCTGACGTTATATGAGGGCATTTGCCCATGAGGTAACATTCATTCTGACCATTGCAGTAATCACATGACGGAACCACAATATAACAACCGATACCATCAGAGATGTGGTCAGAATGAAAGGAGGGGGGAGGGGGAGGGGGTATTTCATGGTGTAGGAACTGCGTATTGTCGCTCCAGGTATCAGATGTGTGGTCCAGAGGGTGGCTGTTTAAAGGCCAATGGCAAACCTCAGATGAGGGTCCAGAGAGCCTCCGCAAAAAGTTTGGATGCTTGAGTAAATAAAGGCATATGTTAACAAAACTATATGATATTTCCTACCCGAGACCCATCGTATGTAAAGCTGAGAAAACCTCAAGTGATTTTAATTTAAAACCATGGTACTGCATGCTATTTTCTTTTCATATGGAAGAAAATATTTTTCTCCCTAGAAAAGTGGGGGAAAATCCCTCCCTCACGACCTAGATGGTACCTTCGCTGGACGCCATACTTTTTTGAAGCGACAAGTTTAGTTTACAAATACATTCAAACATCATGGCCCACTTGCCGTCTTATAATGTGTATACGAGTCAATTAGAAACCCAACGAGTGTATTTCACTTTAATTCTACAAAGTCGCTCTCATGAACATCATGCTAAAACCGATGTTCCATCCCAGTTAAACTTACATACCGATGAGTTAACGTCTATTTGACGGCATACTTTTAGGCACTATATCGACCGGGCGCCTTCAGTTCACCTCCCAGGTATCGAGGCGCTTTTGTGAGTCGAGTCGTGCGTGGGATTCATTTTAACTCCGAGTTAAGACCAGTTCCAACGGTGGGTTAAATCAATCAGTCCATATATCTGCCAGGTGCCGGACTAACCCGTGCAGAGGGTTGTCGGTGCCTGCATGGCTCCCAGCTGACTACCCAGCTACCGGCTCGAATCGGCTAGTTATTGGCTGAAGCTGACCGATCTCTTGTAGGGCCACTATTTACGTCTACCCCCTCCCCCCTTATAGAAAACTGTGAATCATCATGTTCTATTCCAGGTAAAATATTAACTAACTTTATATCCATGTAAGGAATATCAAAGTATTTTTCATATCCGGTGAATAAATATATTTACATCTTTTTCTATCCTACTTTATACCGTTTAACTTTGCTGTCAATCAAATGGTAGAATCAACTGCGAATTTGCTTTCACCTATGGTCAACAATGCAGCTTACGGTGGCTAGTGGCTGCCTTTAAACTTGTTGTTGTGGCCAAGGCAAGGTCGGAGGTGGGAAGCCCTGTGGGTGTTCTTTAGGACTGAATATCATAGGTTATACGACGTTTGAATATACGGTCTTTGTGTTGTAAGTAAACGAAGGGCGATTCTGGTAATGTTTCCTTTAATATTCTAATAGGGGGCCTACTACTACATTATACGTTGCTTTTTTGTTACTACTCAAAACTAGTCATATTGCTGATATGTCAAAATTGCAGGGACTGAGCCAAAGAACTCCCTACTCTCGTCTGATTGTGTATACGTGTATAAAAAGTGTCAAATAGGGGTACATACAAAAAGGCTATTTTAACATTATTTTAAGTATGTTTTTGTAATATGTATTATTTTCTCGTTACATTCAATACTTAATGTCATTAATACAATACACGTTGAGCTACGACGTTCATAATGAACGTTACCTGGGTTTCAGTACGTTCTTCCAAGACAGCAGAATTAAAATAAGTAAAACTAAGACTGAAAGTATCAGTTAAAATGTACAACTATTTACAATACAAGTGCTCATAGAGCAAACCAAAGATACTGTAGTGACAACATAAAATCTTAAAGACAAAGATTCATTGCTACTTGCATTTTCAATTTTCCAAGTACTTACCAGTGGTAGGGAGGAGAGTGCCCTCACAGAAATTTTGGATCGCAATGTTGAAAAATAAAGGAGAGCATAAGACAAAAAAAAGAGAGATGACGGAGGGATGATCAGTTAACAGAGTTTAGAAGAACTGTTAGGCCTAAACTGGAGGGGGGGGGGGGGGGGGGCTGGGCGGATTAGAAAATTGCCAGACTAGTGTAATCTAAAGACGAAACTAAGACGAAAAATTAATAACAGGATGGAACAAGGTGTTCCTAAAGGTATGAGGTCGTTGATTTGCCGCTTCGATCGACCATACATGCGTCTGTTGCTTATACGCAGTATACGGATATGTGACTATTGAATGGCATCTGCCGCCTAGCGGTCGGCATGTTTATTTTACCCAGGACGCGTTGGCAATACGTCTCCCCGAAACGTCGATCAAAACCTTGGGTATTGGATTCTAGAAAGACTGTTAGTCAATTTTTTTAACCCTAACGCTGAATTAAAAAAAAAATAACTAAATTATTGGGTTGTCATTGTCAACTAAAGCTATTGCCAATACGAACCAATATTACGTCGTATCACTATTTATATTTGCCGCCAACTCCCGCTACTATTTGCCAACTGTTTCAAGAATAAATGAAGTGTTTATCCTCCGTTAGGATTAGGGCGCAACACAATAGCAACGTTATTCCAAAAATTCCATTGGAGTTCCGTTTCCGGCAATCTAGAGGGTTTAAAAAGCCATGTCTTGCACGCGTCACACTAACGGATGGTGGAGCTCCAACTTAGGTAGTTCTGACGGGACTAAGCCTCCCGCCAATACTTTTTAACCTTTAATTTAGGTTCCAGGTTGCAGGTGTCGAAGAAAGTAGATTTTGCACCGAGACTGGGCAATTAAAACAAATGGGCAAACATGATCCTTTTTAGGCAAAGGGGGGGGGGGGGGTGGAGGGGTGCTTTGTTCCATTAGACCTATCCTCATGTCTCGTATAGGAATACCTCTGGACTGACTGATTTGAAATACTGGCTTAAGACTTGGTATGGCAACACCCGTTTCCTTATACCCCTCCCCATGACCGCGTTCTAAAATATGAACGATGCGATTTTACCCCCTTACAAAAAAAATCCTATACACCTCTGGGGTACCTGCAACATGGAACACTTGAAAAACAGGATAGTGTCGTTTCAGGTCATCTGGAGGGCTTAAAAAGCCTCACTTTTTTTCTTTTTTTTTGTACGCTTCGCGTCAACCGATGTGGCGCTCTCCTTACATAGTTCCAACGGGACTTAGTCCCCTCCAATACTTTTAAAGGAGTTCATTAAGTTGATATCCTTAAGTTTGTGAGATTTTAAGGTACAAAGACATTGCAATGCTTTTTCCCTCCGTTTATAGGATACTCCTCTATTTTCAACGAATAACGTGGTATTTTATAATTAACGTTATATATAACAGTATATACATTAGCAGCATCTTTGCATGTCTTTCAATACTGAAAGAAATTTCAAATTTATAAAAAAGTCTTAAATACTGGGTTAACGATCGTGCCTCTTACATTGATCATAAATAAAATATTTCATATGCAAAATAAGAAAATTATAAGGATGACAGAATCGGTCCCCATATCCAAAGAAGATATTTTGTCTGGAGAAATAAACTTGTTTTCTTAAAATCCTGCTCTCGACATGAAGAATAAAACCACTTACTATATATTACATTCCCAGAATAGATGCTCAATACTCTCAGTAGCAATATAACAAAAGGAACACAAATCTGAATCTCCTTTCCTCATAACACTTAACATACGATTGGTGGCAATAATTCTATGCAAAAATTTAAATTGAAAATATTGAAGACAACGTATATAGACAACGTATGTCTTGGTACTGAAAAAACCTATATCAATCCCTATCGTTGAGAGTATTGCATTGTGTCTGCCATTTCTGTGGAGAGGTTTGATCTTTTAAGTAGATGTGTAATCGTTCCTTGTAAATTAACCGTGAGACCGACGGGGCACGAAGCACGGTATTGTAAAAGTTAAAAGTATTTTCCGAGTCGTTGCCTTTTACGGTACCAGAGGTTTTCCAACTACGTGGAATAGCATGAATTAAACCCCAGTAAGTTGTAAAAGGAATGGAATTAACACTGTAAGTATGGTTCAATTGAATAAAGGAGCGTCGTTGTCATCGAGAAAAATCCTTTACATAAATAATATTTTCATAATCAGATCTTTGAGCATAACAGTGTTACCTTTGACATGGATGCGAGAGTTATTCCAAATGATGTGATCACCAAAATTATTAATAGTCACAATATATACAAAATTACTCCAGATTTGCACAGTTTCCCTAATAAAAGGATAATCAATACTTTCAACATCATTCTTCTCATAATTGCACGGAAATATAAACTTTCCCCTAAAGGGTTTCAGGTAATAATCAAACGAAAGTTTCCAAATACCATTAGATTCATCACAGTAACGTTTAATCCAAGTACACTTTAAACTATTGATGTGTAACCTTTAATCCACCATTTGAAACTGTATTAACTGTATTAATCATCAGCGAACGTTTGACTTTATCCGGGTTACCATTCCAGATAAAGTTAAAGATAACACGCTCTATCTTCTTTACGAAATAATTTGGAGGGTTTGGAAGGACTTGGAAAAGAAACACTAGTTGGGAGAGTGCAAACGTTTTAACAATGATATTCCGACCGATAGGTGTCAAATCTCTATAAGACCATAATTTCAAGCAATTTTTTAGCCTAGACTGCTTTGGCAATTAATTAAGAGAAAACAAGTCTTTTGTGTCACTAGTAAAAAAGATCCCTAAAGAATGAACCTGGTCCATACGTAATATTAAAATGTAAATCATGGACAGCAAAGGGGATTCTTTTAGCATAAGGACCTAAAGGGAAAATGGCAGAGTTGGAAAAAAATATAAACCATACGAGTTTCTTAAATTGTTTAATAAACTAGCAGTTCCAATGATTGACTCCTTGCTGACATCCAGAAAAACAGTCATATCAACCGCATATTGCATAATTTTGACTTCAGAGCTATATGATAATACCACATTGCAATACTTACAATAAGCATTCGTAGTAAAGTTTTATATCAAATAGTTATGCAAAACTGTCAACATACCAACACTGGCATATGTGCATATGAATTAGTACTATGTGAAAGTAAAAACAAATTACTTTAGGTTTATGGGTACAGGTGTCGAAGAAAGTCAAATTCGCACAATGATTGGGCGATTAAGAAAATGCAAACATGATCTTCATTAGGCAAAGAAGAGAGTGCCTCATTCCCTTCGACCTCTCCTCATGACTCCTAGCAATATTCTTGGACTGACAGATGTGAAATCCTGGCTTTAACCTTGGTATGGCAACACCCCTCCCCTTATACTCCCCATGACGACGACCTAAAATACGGATGGGTCAATTTTCCCCCTCTCAAAAAAATACAGGCTACAGTCTGCTACTTACGTCTAGTTCCTCCCGCAGCCTGTCTAAAATTCCTCCACACATATATTCAAAACAATAGGCCCTTGTGTATGCTGTGTAATGTGTCCGATTTGTTGTCATTTAAGGAGCAAAACCAGTTGAGAAGTTTGCTATCCACCAGTTCAACATGTAGTTTGGGGTGATGAGTTTTTGTCTTTAATGAAGGTCGGTTTTTATCCGTCTGTTAAAAATAAATCTACTCGTTTTATATCGTCGATGATAACCACTGAAGAGTCACTTAGCGAATGTTGCAGTTAGCGAGCGCTAGTCTTGAGCAATGGAAAAAGGAAATTGCACAATTCCTATACCATGCAAACAATCCAAGTTCAAATGCTGACAATTTGGAGGCCAATAACTATAAAATTATGAAACCTGACGCTGCGAACTAAGCACAGAGAGTCTCTCTGTAACTAATGGTGGGAGATAAATTAGTCTTGAGAGTCTAAATTGTTGAAAAGAATACAGCTAGTAGACTGAACCAAACAATGTAAATACAGTATTGGAAAAATAAAAAAAAACCCCAAAAATATCACAGGTTTCACCAATTGTAATGTCCAACGCCAGTATTATTAATGAATATCTGCAACTTAATACGACACATCGGATCCATGGTTCAGAGTGGGTCTTCACCTTGACGATGACACAGGATGTTAGAACCAATTAGCTCATCGTTAAAAAAAAGGAGGTTAGAGGTTAGCCAATCACAACGATGCTTCAATGAAGGACATCTTTGTGTTAATCTGACAGCATGAAGTACACTATACTGAATGTACCGTATAGACGGTAACATAAGCCTATGCATTCTGTCCCACCGTCACTTTCCAAGAAAGTAGAATACTGGTGGAGAATAGACAGGGGGTATATATTCAAACTGTTATTTCTTGAAAATTTATTTCAAATAGCTGAGCCTCATAACTGACATTTTCTTATCTTGCATTAAAAGAAAATAGACCCTATATTAGCAAAAAGTCTTGAGAGGAGATAGATTCAAATGACATATTTGTCGTGGAACTTGAAACTTTTATTCATGAAAAGGTAACATAAAATGCCTCTCTCAGTATATTTGAGTAGTTTAGAACCAGTAAAAGGGACTCACTGAGTTGCTCTATGAAATTCATGAAATGTTTCCCAACTTGTCAAATTCCTTCAGATGTGTGTGAACAAACTTTTATTTTTACTTTAAATTGTGAGCTGTCAGGTGCTAAGATGGAAAAGTTACCGTTGTTTGAGTCTGAAAACCTGAACGCAGTTTCTTAGACATCAGTTTAGAGCAAATGCACAACTCTTCCTATACGTCGTATAATATAAACTTAATGTGTACCCAACTAAATTTAAAGAAGATAGGAACTAGCACACGTTAGCCATTGATATGCAGCATTCGCTTAGCATACAATAACCAATGTACCCTGTTTTTTTTTTTTATCAAAATGGAGCATTAAATAGTCGCAAACAGAATTGTCACGTTAATATTTAAAGCTTTCCATGCGTCAGCAACATTTAACTACTTTCTCAATTACTCATTGGGAGAATACCTAAAGCTAAAACTATAAAATACTGATATGAACTAACACACATTAATCACTGATTATATGTCTCACTCACCCATACATCGTACTCCCTACCGTTAGTACAAGTGCACAAAATTTCCAACTTGGAATTCGACCTTGTCAAGAAGTCAAGAATCACTTCAAAGTCATGGAATTCAACAGAGATCTCAAATCTAGCTGTGAATTTTAAGTATTTACAGATAATTCTAGACAGATAGATACATAAATAGACAGATAGGTAAATGCGAGTACTCGCACAGAATAAAACAGTAAAAGTGCAAAAGAACAAAAGACAATGCGAACAAAGTACGAGATAAAAGAATGATGATATTTGTTATATTAAACTATACGGTAGGTAAAGATGAAATATACAAAAACAAGTCAGATGAAATCCAAAAGCTATAAAAAACAAGCTGCAGAAAAGTAAAAACACAACAAGCAAAGGCTACATACAGAAGATTTAAAAAACAGAAGTTTGAAACAGAAGTTTGAAAAAAAAGCTATCGAAAGGTATTCAGTTGATACCTAACAGACCAGACATAAAACAAACAGACGTAAAACAAGCTACATAAAATAAATAAACATGAAAACATAGCTACATATAAAAACCAACAGGGGCACGAATGAAAAAAAAATAAGATGAAAACTAAAGAGTAGGTTGACAGAAAAAAAAAAAACACCTAGCGATGAACGCTTTAATTAAAGACTCTTATTGCACTAGGTAACAAAAATCTGTAACGATTGACAACAGTCAAAGGGAGGGTAAGTCTATCAGTATACCCCTTCTTAGAACGCTAATCCATAGCTTTGTTGTTTGTTGAGTGGATGGCTGAAATCATTTAGAGGAAAGTCTAATTTAGTTTGGGGAAGCCATTGGTAGAACTGGGCTATTTCTTCTCGAGTCTTCCCCACAACTTGTGAAGCTTTTAAAATAATATTGGATATTTGCTGGAATTCCACCTTGGAAACATTTCCTCCCCAACAAGTTAAACAACACCGCCAAACACTACACAAGGAAAAATCGTAAAATATCGTTAAGATTTCTGGACAGAAAGAAAAACCAGATAATTTCCTAAGACAGTAAATCCTAGAATGCAATTTCTTAATTGTGACATCAACTTGATCACCCCAAGTCAATTTATTATTCAAAACTATCCCAAGAGTTCCCATATGAAAAGATTCTCTCATTTACCACATGTCCAAATACCCACACGATTCCCATATGACATTTTCTTATATTATGTTGCTTTTAATGAGTGTCATGTAGTTCGGAATTTCATTTGTGCTTGGATTAGAAACTGCACTTCCATCACATTAGTATGCCTTAGAAATGTCTTATTTTTGTCAATTCTACCCTGCAAATAAATGTTGCCAATCGAAGAGAATATCATATTTGTGCTAAGTTACGATCTACACATGGCAAGTTCTGTCAGAAAGTACCCAGCAGAGAGAAATTAATCATTTTCATTTTTCTTATCTTGACGTTCCCCTACAGTTAATATTCATGAGTATGTGTTTTATATCTCTCCTTGTAGATTAGATATTAGTTGAAGGTCATCAGTGTTTACCTGCAGAAGGAAAAGATCGATGACCTTTGACCAAACAACACTCTTCATTCAAAGTAGGGACATGCATAAAACACATACTCATGAATATTATCTAGCCGAGGTCAAGATGAGAAAAATTTTTCTACTGGGCCACTTAATGACAGAATGTGCCATCCCAGATATTTTTTAATACGTCTGTGAAGGAGAAATGGTTATACCCGATTAAGAGGAAGAACGGACGAAACTGTATGCCACAACTACCTACTTTCCTTTAAAGTGGTGGTACCTGGTAACTGGTAACACCGCTCTGGACCTTGGGTTGGAGTCTTGTAGTACTCGACTTGTAGTACTTGACTTGTAGTACTCTACTGGGCGACTCCACAGCTGTAACATTAGGACCATGGCGGGGACCAAAACTCCGGATATAACGCTGGCGTAAAACGTGACGGGCGATAATAACGGATAGTCTTTAAGTCTAATCAAATCCGATGGTATACGTCGATAGACAGTACCCGTCAAATGGTAAACTCGTAAGGTTTTGGTAATGGAGAGGATCCTTGGAGTAACAGTCGGTGTCCCAGAATACTGGAATGTCTAATGGCGTCGAATGTACAGAGTGAAGGCTAGGCTGACTTTGGGCAAGGAATAATAAATGTTGACATCTGCAACTGGGCAAATATTGCACAGACAGTAGACGCAAATACAGACGTGGTACAGACGTTTGCAGTCCATGGATTATAAATCAAATCTCCCTAGCGATGTGGGTCTTTAAATGCCGGTCATTTTTCTAGAGTACGTTGTTTGATGACACCTTATAGAAAACCACACTGAGATCGGGCTTTCTGGAACTATGATTGCACAATAGTCATTTCGGTGGAGATTCTGGTAAGACCTCGAGGTTAGTTTTCAGAAGATCCAGGTTGTACTCAGAAGTCCATCATGGAACGCCAATATTGTAACTTATTACAACAATATACAGTACCGAGTTTGTAGCCGCCTTCACGTCTCCGTCGGGTTTGTGATTAAACGTCCTCCCTCTGTTGTTCTCCTCCCCCCTGTTCAAGGAAGATTTTTTATGAACTGGAATTAGAGCACCATTTGTTCAAAATTTATAATAAGAAGACTAGTTCCATATTCTTACACCTTTTTGAAGCCAAGACACCAGTTTCTTTAGACACCATCCTCTAACTGTTAACCGCTTAGATGTTAGCCAGGAACTACAACGTCGTTCTCTCAACATAAAGTTGCCTGTTGTAAATTTCCCAATAAAAATTAGCAAGGCATATAAGACACTAAATGATCAACTGGTAAAGTCGCATGAACGTACTGAACTGTTTCATGTCCAATTCTTGAAGTTGAGAAAACATTGATGGAGAATTTGGCGTGTAACGTTCAACACAAAGCTGAATGGAATAGCCGTAGAATTGATTTAAAAAATCAGAAGAATGGTATGTGCTATTCCATAAATGTGTTTTGTAAGCCAGACGTAACATTCTGTCCAAGGTGATTATTCACATCTTCTGAACATTGTATTGGATATCTTGTTCATACCTGAAGAGAAAATGAACATTATCTTGCAAACACCAATGCATCTTAGGAAATATCACATTGCTAACTGTATTAAACATAAGTTAAATTATCCGTTTCCTTGACATCAATTTGTGATAAAGATTTCAAAGTAACATGTTTGGACATGTTTCAACTGACCAGGGCAGAATGCAGAATGCGTTGCTCCCAAAAAATCTCTAAGTTGTGTCTAGTCGACATCATAGCCGAAACATATCACTGAGATATGCACCTGCTTGTTTGTTTACAATGTATAGTTTACATTTAATAAAATTCTTACCCCAATTCTCTCCTATATCTTCTGTGTACTGCTCCTGCAGGTATCTGTCTTCGACTGCAAGGAGAAAAGAGTGTTAAAAGACTGGTACTCTTTTGGTCTTTAGAGAAGAAATGCGGGTAATTAGGTTATGGGTGTATATCAAGGGGCAATTATCAAAAATTGTCGTGAACACATGTACAACTGCTCTAAACCGCAGTTCTTTTTCATTTCGAAGTAAGTCTAGATTACAAGATACCGTACTGTCTGAATAATGTGTTTACTTCGTATATGAATGCATAATTACTAACACCCTTCAATTAAACTTGTTTACAATGATACATGACCGCCCAATAAAATGACATTCCCTACACGTACATTAGATACGGAAGTCACAGAATTGCAAAATATCTTCAGTATCTGTCATCGTTTTATTTCCAAAATCAGTAAAAAGGGGTTAATTTTGACTGCCAGTTTAGCTAGGTGTGTTCGAAAAGCCTCACAAGGGTAGGATGACTTTTCTAATTTAAAGAAAATTGGACTGGTAACAACACGCCGAAAAGTTGCTCACTTTTCTTAAAAGGTGTTATGACAAAGCCAAGTTACCAAAAGTTTCCTAAAAAATTGACTTTTTGTCAGGTAAATCAGAGAAATATGCTTCATTACAAACAGAACGTGCATGTGTGTTGTTTATCCTGTCACAATAATGATTTCAGGGTACACTTACATTACGAAACCAGAACTTACAAAGGTGTTACTTGTAAACTTGCCTCTTATCGTTTGTTGTTTACACTGTTTTACTGCATCGTGATTCCCTCCAGTGCAAAGTGCAAATCCCTGGAAAGTTTACTGTTTATATTTTGAACACTTCAGCCATATATGTATAGACAAATTGGTTTTAAGGCTAGATTGCAATTGATGAGACGAAGCATGCATGCGCTCATGATTCTACAACACTTCTGTCAGTTTATAATCTCCCCATGGATCTCCATGGTCATTTACAGTATTTTGTTGAGTAATGAAGATATGTACTCTTTCTTTTGAATAAAGAAACAGTTCACTAGTTACTTTCAGGTAAAGAGACATTTATCAAAGCAATGATCAAGACGGTGCCAGCACTGTAAACCTGAGGTATATATAGTATTATTTCGAAGTATACTTCTAAATGCACAAATGGCGTCTCAATATCAGATCCATGCAAGTTTACTTATACTAACAAGTCTGGACAAAACAATGTTACATGGCATCCAAGTTTACTCCGTATACCACGTACATTACACACGAAAGTCACAGGGCTGTATGGAACCTGCAGTACGCCTATATTTCATTATTTCATGTTCAGAGGAGTGAAAAGGAAGAAATCTGGACTTGCAAAAGTCCGGGTGGACGTCATTTCTTGAACAATACGTCTGGTAAATGTCATACAACCTACATCAAAAACATTAAAAAACTTAATGGGATCATATTTGAATTGAAACTTTCCATTCCTACGTGTACACTGTATCGGGTATGTTGATCGACAACTGCAATAAGGTGAATATTTTCGATTACCATTTCGTATTTTCTATACGACATCCCCATGTTTTGCCTGTTTACCCATCCGATGTGTTCTCTTTGTGTCAGAATCTTTTTACAATTCATATAAAACTGAAGCAGGAACAGCTCACATGGAATTGCTCAATTTTTCCTAGAGAGGATCTCGTTAAGAAGAAGACAAGTTACCAAGCGATAAGTTAGCAAGTTAATTCCCAAACTGCAGCATGTTTATATTATTCATTCACCTGTTACGACAGAGACACTTCTAGTTTTGTTATAAAATCACGACCAGCAAATGTGTTAAATAAACATAGTATAGTCTCCTCTTGACAATAATGCCTCATGTGATTTACAGACAACTTGCTGTACACTGAATCAAAACATACATGTTCAAAGTACGTCTAACTCACTAAACAGTCGATATAACAAATATCATTTTATATCCCTAATAAAAAAATTGTTTTGCGAGGATAAGGGGTGGGGGGGGGGGGCATCGGCATCTATTATACACGGTACTTAATATATATCTACAAAAGAAAGATGATAAATGTGAATTGAAAAACCTAAGAGGTGACCTATTATGTGTTTCTCATCATGATCGAAGTCATGGCTGTAAACTATTTCCTTTCACGTTCCACAAACAGTTGGCTTTAAAAACTTACGTGTTCTTTAAACACATTTTTCGTCTTTATCGTTCTAGTGATGAACATCAATATTTCTTTACTAATATGTGTAAACTGTTTTTGTAAACTGGATGGATTATGAGTGCTATTAAAGGAAAAGATTGAATCAAAATCCATTCAGACAAAGTTAACACTCCAGTTTTACCCATATGAGTTTTGCTTGAAAAGTGATTGGTATATTAACAATGACTGCAAACTTAATATCAGGGCACAATAAAATATTACGTTATATAGAAATTTCTTTAGTACCACCAACACTGCCTTTGCCTTGCCATTAACACCTTTTTGCAAATGCTTCCAGTTGTTTGTCGTGATTTCGCCAGCTGTCATGTTCGTTACAAGCACTTTCATAAATATTCTTTATATATTCAAATCGATTTTTTTCTCAACTCTACACATTTGAAGGAAGTTGTTTAGTAGCAAATTTAACGTGATTGCGTGCTGAAAAACCAGAAGCATAAGATTATGTTTGTTCTTAATTTTTTCGTTATTTTTAATGGTACACGCGAGATTGTGCATGGACTGATCAGTCTTTAAATGAACGAAAATGACAGTAACTCCTTTGAAAAGCAACCGGTCTGGAATAGAAAGAGGAGAAGGACAGAAATCATATTTCAAAATTGACGTTCTTACTATAAAGCAGCCAATCCTCACATTATTTCATACATGATTATCCCTTCTCGAGAGGTACCTACCTTAACCAGTTTGGTATATCTGACTATCACGCGATGTCATACCAAAAGCACCTGTAGAAAAGGTGTTCTCGCGACATGATTTTAGCACATTATTTGCCTACTCATGAAATCACTTGAAAACTTTACGTTATGTCACTGAGACACACTCCTGGTTACATAAGTAGTTTAATATGTACTACTCCATTTGGGCATTGTTATGACTTACCTAAATTTTGATAGCATCCCACGTCGTCGGTGCATTGAATTGGATGTTTATCAATTTCTGCAAGAATATAAATATTTAAATAACGGATTCTTTTACGACATATTATATGCATGTTTCAGTTCCCAACATAATTAAGATTAACTAACTATAAAAATTCGAAAACCAATAAAAAGTCGATTGTTAACTTTGCAATGTAGCAGTGCATTCGAAGAGGCAAGCGACAAGTAAGAATCTCTCAACCCAATCTTTAGCATTTTCTTCTTGTTTAATTCGGCATCGATCAAAGAAGAAGATATTTTCCATTTTCAAAGATATCAAAGCGTCCAACAATAGCTGTTCTCGCAGGTTGAACTCCACAAAATTGTATTTATACAGTAGTGAACAAAGGAAGAGACAACTGTTGAGATTTTTGAGAAAACTTCATTTGCAAGGGCATATGAGATAATTGCAATCATCTCGAAGGCCTTTTTAAGTGGTATAGCAACCCATACACATGTCACTTTGAGATCAGTCAAGTTTAGAGGTTACAAATGTTTGTCCCACTCCAGAGTTTATTCTCATGTGAATAATACGAAATGAGATGTAGCAGAAGTCATGGCTTAGCAGACAAAATGATGTATCATTAGTTCTCCTTTAAGTCAGCTGTAGGCTACAATTTGGAGATTATGGCCGAGAATCACGTCTGTCATGGTAGATACTCAATGTTATTTGCGCAATGGTGAGGTGGAGAACTACTGTTGACTATAGACTAAACGTTTTATAATCCATGTCATCTATGAGTGTAGGATACATGTGTTGTGAATGGGTGAATACGTGGGAATTATCACGAGAGGACAAGATAATTCAGACTTACACTTGTTCGTTGAGCTTTCCAACCATTCAGTTGCAACGTCTTATCTAAGCCAATTGCAGAGAAACTGTGATGGAAACTGACCTGTAAGTCTGCTATATTTTGGATATCAGTGGGTGATGGAAATCATGGAGTGTTGTATCCTCACCGTTCGGACAAATAAAGCAAATACATGTATGATTGCCTGTAAGCTTAGACAGCTTAGTGCTCGTGAATTGTGCTGCATTTAATTTGTTGGCGTATCAATAAAAAATACATCATCTTAAATACACACTGTGATAAAGTATGTCACCCATTAGAAACTTAACATTAGGCGTTATGTAACGATAACCGCATAGTGTTGTGCAAACAAATGTTCGTCCTACTTCAACACTAACATGCTGGAATAAAATTTCGATTTGGTTAAGTCTAATTTTGCATAATGCATTGTAAAACACAAGGAAGTAACTCTAACTTACCTGTCTGTTTTTTAAAAACGGAGACGAATTTACGGTATATGTAATTTAAAACAGCTGCTAGAGACATTTTTTCTCGCGCGTAGGAAACACAACTTAGAAACAAAATCCCGAGCAAGCGCTTGGATCACAGCATGTCTGTATGTATGCGGAAATGTGTTATGACCTTACCGCTTTGAACTTGCCGCTGTGTAGCGCATTGATCATGCGTATGAAACAGTTGTAGCAGGTATCTGGGAGAGCAAAGTTCAAGTCTAGATTTATTTACTTTTAACAAGATCATAATACCCGACAGCAATTTATCATCGAGACAGCAACATCCCCGAGGTACATATCATGTTAATCAACGGAAGGATGGGTTGGGTTGTCGGTGACATAAGGGGGAGAGCCGGTTAAAATCAAAGTGGTGCCAGTTGCATGGGAATCTAAAAATATCCCCGCCGCCGCTTAGTTTTTTACGACTCGTGCTCATACCTCCCAAAGTCTTTCCAGGATGTTGGTGGGCACATCTTTCAAGCTCTAAAATTGCATGAGATGTACCCGCAATGGAAAATATTTCTTCGGTGACTGTCCTTTAATTTTCACATGTATGTCTACTTGTTGACCCTCTCCCTAAAGTTAGTGGTCCTTTTCATCGATCGGCATGACCACCACCAATATAAGTTACTATTCACAATGTGTAGATAGGTAAAATAGTGTGTAAAATATTAGATACCACGCACAATAGGCATTATTACAGTATTACTAATTTTTTGGGGGAAGGTATGCACGAAATATTGAAACAATGTGAGATGGTAATACCATGTGTGTTCGCACGTGTGTATGTTGCACCAGCTTTCCAAAACGGTATCTCAAGAAGGGAAACTGATGTATTTCATACTTCGTTGTGAGTGGATGACAATGTGTTGCGCTCTCAGACCAGATCCGACCCCTGACGAAAAAGCTGGACATACGCCCCTTATGTTCTATCAATGGCGCAAAGAAAATAACAACTCCCCAATCATTAGACGCTGACGGTGCCCTGATGATTTGTGTTTACATTCTTTTCACGTTGACCTTCTGGCTAACCGACGAAAGTTGTTTTTTTTTTCGAAATTTCGCCGAGGATTTTGAACCACTTTTCGTGAGACGTTTGGCTGGAAATTCCCCTATAAGTTTTATTATTTTCATATATTGTTCTTTTCAAATTGAAGACATGATACCCCTGTTTAAGACTGGGTACAGCCTCCTAGAACGAAGGGGAAAAGCCGTTTCCGACTACATGGGGAGTTTGTTAAAACCCAAAATTCTCTTGTACGCTACGCGCCAACTCATGATGGCGCGATGTTTAGTTAGATATCCCACTAGTTAGTAGAAAACAAATTCGGGCAAAAAATATCTCCCCTCAGATTTCTAGACGCCCGCATGCCAATGTGTTCATCCTCTAAATATTTGTCAAGTTTTAAAGAATAAAAACTGAAAAGGATGCGTACTTCATGATTCTTGTATCACCTCAAATTACCTGATGTATATTACCATTTTCATACATTATTATTCACATAAATTATGGAATTACAGACATGATATCGGTATTTTAATGTAGCCATGTAGCATGTAGCCTAGAATATTCGGGAAACGCAGTTTCCGGCCATCAGTGCGGAGCCTCTTGGCTGAGTCGACACTTCGAACCATTGCGGATTATACGGGGTAGGCGATGATGTTTACCAATCAGAATCATATAGGCTAATCGTATGCGTCATTGTACACAAACTATTGCCAACCATGAATCAACCAATCTCGTAATTATTGTAATGACTTGTATTGCGTCATACGAGGCTATAAGTCATGTATAAATATGTTCGATCTATAATCATTCTACACATGTCTACGATGAAGATCAAGGGAACTGGTCAGTCAAGTGTAGCACCTCCGCCACATTCCCTGCATGTTCAATTCATTAATACGAAAAACTATCGTAACTTGTTTAAAGTGAATAAATAAATAGTTTGGTAGTTCAATACTTTTACCCATGAATAATATAAATGAGGTAAACCATAGCGCTAATACGTAAGAGCTTCATGGTAAACTGTAAAGGGACCCAAGAACCTCCAAAATAAAGCTTGCCAAAATGGTTATCAAAACCAGAAAGCTAAAAGGCTTTGTGATTCCTTGGGTCATGGTTATATTATAACAAACAAGAATTATCCACATGAAAAGTATGAGATCAACTGCATTTATCGTTCTTGAAACACCACGTTATTAAACCTTTAAACCAAAATGACCTTTATTTTGGTGACCTCAGATGACATTTGACGTCCACCAAAAGCAATAAGGATCACGTACCCAGTATGGGCAACCCACACATCAAGTTTAACATTAGTCAACATTACCCTTCTGGAGTTAATGTGTTAATAAGGTTTGACCACGGGTGACCTCAAACGACGTTTGACCTCCACCAGAAAGAAGGAGTCTTCTACCTTGTATATGCAATCCACACATCAAGTATGACATCAGTCAAGAGTAGACTCCTGGAGATATTGTGTTTAAACATTTTTACAGTTTGACCTCTGGTGTCCTGAAATGACCCTTCACCTCGACTAAAAACAATAGAGATCTTCTGCTCTTGATTACCAACCCCTACACCAAGTATTACATCAGTCATGGTTACCCTTCTGGAGATATTGTGTTTACAAGGTTTTTACAGTTTGACCTATGGTGACCTCAAATGACCCTTGCCCTCACCAAAAATAATAGAGATCATCTACTCAGTATGACCAAGTAACACACTAAGTATGACATCAGTCACAGTTACCCTCTTGGAGATATTGTGTTTACAAGGTTTTTACAGTTTGACCTATGGTGACCTTAAATGACCTTTGTCCGTCACCAAAAATAATAGGGATCGGCTACTCAATATGATCAATCCACACACCAAGTATGAGATCAGTCATGGTCACTCTTTGTGAGATATCGTGTTTACAAGCGAAGTGTCACATACACACACACGACATCACCATCGCATATATTCCTATCGCTTCCGCAAGGAATCAAAAATCAAAATGCATTTAAAGAGATTTCGTATTTCTTTGTTCCAATAATTCGGAAAAGGAAATACCCATTAATTTCCTGACGAAATTTCGAATTCTCAGTTGTTGGAGAAAGAGATTTACAAAAAAGGTGCTGTAAATGTCACAAATTTGTGTAATTTTCAAAGTGAGGCACGACTGTCCACAAGAATCCAAAAATGATTGTAAATGTAAATGGAGTCTCATACTCTAGGATACAGATGGCCCACGGGAGATATGATTTTAAAATAGTTTTTAAAATTGTTTATTGCAAGTAGGATGTTATGTGTTGAATTTCAGCACCAGAGGACGTTTTCAAACAGTCGCCGTTTTAAACTTACAAATCAGGATTGTCAGTCTCACATGTAAAGAAATTTGTCTTTAGCAATAAAGTTTGGAATTGTCCTCTACAGTTAAAATATACTGGAAAATTTAGACAAGAAATTTGACTCTGAAGCTGCAATCTTGGACAAAATACCTTGGGACACCCCGCGCCCCCGTTCAGTGTTGGCTGTAGGATCGCTGTTCAAAGGTTACATTCACTTCAATAGCGCAACATTGGAAAGGGGCGCGGGGTTTCATGTTATCCCCTCACCTAAAATTCAGTATTATATTTGCAATGTACGACAAAGTGTCCCTACAATTTTGTCCAAGATTGTAGCTTTCTCTCATAAGAATGATGTTTTATTAACATTCTGTCGCCACAGGGTTCTACTTGAATGTTTTATTCGGATGTGTAGACATTGTAAAGTTGTGTCTGTAATGTCGCACATCTATTATTTCACATTAAGAATCAATATACATGCTACACTTCTTTATGTATGTAAGGAAACCACAATTCGGCCAAGACCCTTTGTGTTACTCGAACCCTCTCCTTAAAAAATATAGTACCATGAACAAAAACCGAAATATTATTGTTCTTTGACTGAAAATATTTTCAGTTCATTGCCAGCAGTCCATCACCACCAACAGTTACCTTTGTCACAAGAGGCAATTTAGTTTAAACAGCTCGACCCGAGAAATGATGACAATTTACGTCCACATGCAAGGAATTTTCGCCAAGCAACGTTTCTTGTAGATCGCTTTAAAACTAATAACAAAATAAAAAAAAATAAAGAGAAAGAACAGAACCTGGCCGGGATCCTGCAATTGTATGTCAGTGCCACGGGCTTAATCAAGGGGATTGCGAAATCTCTCAGTCCTCAGACCTCCAAAAGACAGGACCTTACAGAAATTATTTTCCTGCAATTACAGACAAGGGAGGTTTTTTGATCAGATGGATGTCGCAACGAAGTCGTAAAGCGTAGACGGAGCGTACCTGAACGTCTGCAAATTTAAACGTTGTTTACTTATATGGGCGTCTGCAGACTCGGCATGTTATGTATGAGTTTTACTTGCTTCTTTCATCATCACGAGTTTTCCTCCGTAACTTTACGCAAATACCACAAGACTTTTTTGCACAAAATGAATCGAAAGTAATTTTCTTTCTTATGCAAATATATTTTACACGAAGATGTAATTATTTTTATCTTATCGGTGTCTCAGTCTACCCTGCATGAGCGACGTCGGACTTTGTACTTTACGGCTACGTCATTATATCAATATACTGGTCCGCTGATGCAACATCGATGAGAAAACTATAAATAAACTATTACAAATAACAACACAAATAAATCGATGCTAAGTCATATGACTCGGTGTCGTCGTTAAACAAAACTTACTACACGTTGACGGTGTCGAAATTTGCACACGATGTTTATATAGCTGAGTGGCAGACACTTCAAAAGTACGAGCCTATGTCGTAAAAACTATATCTCTGTAAGAGGTGTCGACCTTTATGTTTGACTTACTGATTACGAAACCATGTACGACAATTTTCTTGCGACTAAAATCCTCAAACATGAAATGATAGGAACAAATAATAAATTTTAAAAGCATGAGAGAACTGACAGTAAAAAGTGTATACCTTTGAGAGCAAATCACTTTCCATGGTTCTGTCTTCGTGTTCAGAGTTAGACTCGAAGGACGTTACAAATCAGAATCTTGTTTGTACCACCAGTAAAATATTTCCAAAAAGACTCGATGTGAATTTTTCAATCTCGGATACAGTTTTGGTTTGAATGTTTTGAATGTTGTTCAGGTTGGATTGTGAGAATCCACAGGCAATGCAACACGACCTTTGGATATTTAACGTATGACAAGATGGCGCACTGATACTGTAAACTTAAAGGGAACAACTGACGATATTCCATAACCGTCGTTTGATGTAACTTGAACTTTTTTTCAAATTGTATGGCATGAATGAGATGAAATGTGCTGTCGTAAATGATATTTCTCAGAATTCATTTACCTGCAAATTAGTTCAAAAATTAACATCAAATACATAAATATCACAGACACATAGAATATCAGCGACGTGGTCACAATCAACGTTAACCGATTTTTCACGCGGGAAATGACTTCCATTTGTACATAAATAAGTACAAAGTGCAGTTTGCACCGTTGGTTCAATAAGTACAGTGGTTAAATATGGGTTTAATATCATTATTATTCCCCAGTCACCGAACGAAATACACATATTAGAAGTGCGCAAATGAGAAAAAAATGTAATAGTATATCAACTGTTGTTGTCAGTTGTATGAGTGCATGTCGTTTCACTCACTTGAAATATGAATATTAAGAAAAAATATTACCACTCTTTGACTACCGGTACTTTTCCAAACATCTTTGAGGCACCTTTCAGTTGAACTTGGTCATAAAAATACATCGACAATGAAAAAGTTTTTGATCGTGGCAATGGGCCTGGATCATGGGAAGGCTGACATCTCCAATAAGTTCTCCCACCCCAAGTTTCTCAAAAGTGATGAAACCTAGAACTGTGCACAATGACTGGTTTAAATGCAGAATAGTAAATGCAATTCGTACCTTCAAACATAGATATGGTCAGTGTTACCACGTTGTAATTGCGGTTCTTGCTCCCTTCTGTAACCTTGAACATATTATGTGCGATTGGTTAAGTGTCTATGTTCTCTCTATTACTCTCTTTAGTTCTTGATTTGAGTTGTCTTTTTTTATCGGTTTCATTAAATTGATCTTGTTTGTGAACTTGAGCTTTTTGTATCATTTCTACCTTGATCAAACCTTCCGAGAAAAGATAGAGCTGTCCGAAATATTATAAAATTATTATCTCATCGCCCTATAGGGGCAAGATGAGATATTGTAGTCACTTGGCTAGTGGAGCTATATATTGTACTGTGCACCCATGGGAGAATGGTTGCCATGGAAACGCTTGGAGTGAATGAGTAGCGACACCCCAGGGGTACCCCATGGTAGAGTAACCATGGGTACAGGATTGTCCTGTTGGGTGGTATAAATGAAAACGTGTCCATGCCAATGCGAGTGCGTGTGTGCGCGTGTATGTGTGCGTCCGGACCTGTCAGTCCAAATTGTGGTTTTTCCAGAATCGTTTGAAAATCATACGAGCGATTAATTTGAAACTTGGTAAGTTTGTGCATGATGCCAGTATGTGCGAGATGCATTAGTTGTATGGTAAATCGAGTCCAATTTGCTGATTTCTGAGAAAAAAGCCAACTTTGCCCCAAAATTGGTATTTCCGACATATCTTTAGAAGTATTTGAGCATTTAATGCAAAATTTTGCAAAAACTTACCTGAGCATGAAATATTCAAGGTATATCACTTTTGTAGTAAAGAGAGTGAAATTTGCTGCTTTTTGAGAAAAAAAAAAGCCAATTTTGCCCCATAAATTTGTATTTCCAGCATATCTTGAGAACTATTAGACCAATTAACTTAAAGTTTTGTTAGGACTTACTTGAAAACACATTGTTCAACATAATGTTACTGTAATGGTAAATCCAGTTACAATTGCTGATTTTGGAGCCAATTTTGCCCAAAAATTGGTATTTCCAGCATATCTTGAAGTATTTGAGCATTTAATGCAAAATTTTGCAAAAACTTACCTGAGCATGAAATATTCAAGGTATATCACTTTTGTGGTAAAGAGAGTGAAATTTGCTGCTTTTTGAGAAAAAAAAAGCCAGTTTTGCCCGAAAATTTGTATTTCCACCATATCTTGAGAGCTAGTTCAGCATTGTACGCAAAATTTTGCAAGGCGTTCCTAAGAACACAATAATGAAGATACAGAATATTACTCTTATAGTAAACTGGTGAAATTGTATGATTGTTTGGTAACAAACTTAGAGCCAGCATCTGGGTCAGTAGACACCACCTTTTTAACTTTAGCCAAAACATCTTTAGCAGAACTGGCCCCTTTGGATAATGTCTTTAATGTGAACATTATTTTTAAGTCAAACAATAATTTTAGCGGAACCAGGTCCTGCACAGGTAAATAGATGCTTATGTGCAAATACCCATAGAGGGATGCTCTTATATCCTGCCCCTAACTCTAACCACTAAGCCTAACCTACATGGAATAACCCAATGTTATAATTGTGTTACGAGGCGTAATATGCACAGCCACTTTTGAGCCATTAGTTATCGTTATTTGAGCCTAGTAGCACCAGGCTATAACCTTAAGTTTGCTACCTTACAGTAGATATCAGTATTGATACTTACCACCATTTTATGCTTGAAGAATATTTGGCACTCATTTACAACCAGTTCCCCGAACTAGGTCTCTGTGAGATGTGGTTGCAGTAAACTATTACAAATCCCTGTGTACATGCCCTGTATTTAAATCAATGCATGTTGGCCATGAGATACAGGAACTCCGTGGATTGCCCTCTTGATTTTTTTTGTTCCCCAGACTACAACAGGATTTACTGTTTGTTTCATTTGTGTTTGCATCATTTACTTTCTATACATATTATACATTACAATAATTATATTGAAAGGGAACAATCGCATTATTTTCGAACAAAGCAATTTCATTATCAGATCAAGCGAGAGGGGGGGGGGGGGGGGCAAGCGGGGGATCTTCAAGCGCAGACGAGAGTACGTTGTAGGCTTACACACTTAGAATGCGATATTAACTCATATGGGCGTTACTTGCTTCTTACACCATGTAGTATACAGTAAACTTCAGGCAAATATCTTTTACAAAATCTTATTAACGGATATTGTTTTATTTTTGATGATGCAATCGGAGGGTTAAGTGCTGCGATGCCTGAACGATATTCGGACCCCGTACAATACACTTGTATGTTGTTTTTTTCAAGGAATAAATAACACGGGCTTCCCAAACACAACAACGACATGTGGAAACTATAAATGTAAGGTTACGAAGTGATCCGCAAATAAACTAGCCCTCGATATTTTCAACTGGCTTTCGTATCGGAAAAAAGTCATGGTACATAAAGACGGCGTCGAACTTTGTGTACGATATTTACATAAGTAGATGTTTACGTGTTCGTTATCGTATTTAAGTGGAAACAATTTTCAAGTAAGCCTAAGAACATTTGCAATAGGCTATAAACATTTGCTTATATAGCCAGAATGGCAAACACTTCAAAAAGTACGTGAGACTTCGTACAGCAAATTTTTGTAAGCGATGTCGATCGTTCTTGTTTACCTTTAAATTACGAAATCATGTACGGCAATTTGCCCCCCATCCAAATTCATCAAAAGTAAAATACTGATAAAAATACACAATAAAATTAGAAGGATAGGCCCTACACCTTTGAAAGCAGCCACATGTCTTTTCATGGTTCTAGTTGTCTTTATGTGCAAAGTTATAGTGACTTAACTACCGTTGTTAACCAGGGGCCCATTTCTCATCTCAATTAAAATTTTTGGAGGCTAGATTTAGCTTATTACCCCTTCACTGAGATCCCTGCACTGCGATTGCGTTGACATTGCTTATGCAGTCCATGTGTAGCTTCCCTTTCTTGGAAATTATGGGGAACAGCATTATGACATATTCCTCATATAACAAACAACAAACATGTACCATACAAACGCCAATAAGGTACCGATATTGGACCAATAATTGCTACAAGGAGTCAACGCTCCTGGAAATTTCATCAGTGAAGCTATTGCTTTAAGTTTTTCTATATTGCATTTGGTCAGATTGACTGTTATTGTTTTGTTAAAGTGTTTAAGACAAATAAAGTCAACCCAGTATGTAACAAGGACGTATTCATCATAAGGAGATTCCTAAGCAAAATGAGCGAGTGGTGGTAACATTTTAACCAGCCTAGGCGGAAATTATTGGAGCATTTAAAGAGGATAAAACTGAACTATATTTACTCCAGCGAAAATGACAAGTACTAGAAAATGGTTTAATGACCTTTACTACTTTTTCACATCTTTTACACCTTAATCTTCAATTTAACATAGTTAAACCATGATTGTGGTTACTTTGCCCTTTTAATCAATGACAATTACTTTTCAATTTTTACAAATGTAATCGATTATGATTATACGATTAGCCTTCAATGAGCCCCGAGCCTGATATAAGTCGTACTCTGATATCGCTCTCATCATAGTGTCGGTACTGACACGATGTCATCTCTTATTTATTAAAGTTTATCTCCGTCACACCTACAGTGGAAGAGAATAAATCACCGTAAACAATAGGCTACGTTAGAGTGTATCCCCAACCCCTTCCCCCAGGAATTTTAACCAATTCAGAACGCATGGTGAAAGACTGTGTAATCCTTTTCCAGCCTTAAAAATTTCAGTCAGAAGTGAAGACTTCTCACATTCATTATGTTATTCTTTACATTTATCAGTAACTCGTAACTCATTTATTACTGAGAATTAGACGGGACGACTGCACGCTATGTGGTTTCGTTAACCGTTCCCCGGAGATTCCCTTTACAATCAAAGGAAAGAAATATTAATTGTTAGCACATTTTTTTTATTAATAAAAAGAATGGCATTTCGAATTTCAGAAACTAGGCAACTATGCACTCTGCAAGATTTTGCTTTCATGTCTCTACAAAGTGTGATGTGCTGTACGAAAGGGATTTTCCACAAGTCACAAAACCCGCGTGATGGTGAGATGGTATCATGGTGGGGATGCAAATTAATGCATGGAATGTGACTTGGGCTCTATATAATATTAATGCCGGTTGGCCTTAAAAGGCATATGCAAGTATGCAATACTCTCGAAACAAGATCCAATTTCATCGCATTTCCGAAATAGCAAAATTGGTTTTAAAGGTGGTCGAAAGACTGACAATACTGCAACTAAGATCGTATGATCACGTAAACTGATTTGACGGAGACGACAAAATCAGTCCGGCTCTCAATGTACGTCTACGTGACATTGGTTCTTAAAGTATCTTATTCATGCAACAACCTTAGATCCCCGCAGGCATAAAGTTCGGACTTTGCACTTTACCCCTCCCCCGGCACATATGTTTTTGATGTTAACTTTTTTGTGGAGGTTAAAGGTTATTTGAGGTCATCAGAAGTCAAAACCTGGTAACTTGTATATCTCAAAAAGCATACTTTTAAAGGATCTCATATTAGTAGACTGAAAGATAACTGTGATGGATATCATATTTCGTTCGTGTGTTGTTCATATATTGCCGGGTAGCATGTTGATGGCAATATAGTGTAAGCGATCCTATTGTTTTAAGAGGAAAAGTGAAAGGTCATTTTTTGGTCGAAGGTATCAGAAAGTCAAACCTTATTAAGATGGATAACTGTGAGGATTCTCATATTTGTCAAAGTATCATGTGGGTGATTCATGTTTGTTACAATATAGCCTATCCATATGGCAAGGAATACCCTGGGAGTTACAGGTGAAATACCCCACCGTATACTTGCCACATGACATCAAGTAATTAATAACTCAAAGTAGCATATCTAGTAATGAGTAATAGTATAATGCAAGTATAAATACCGTGACATTAGATCTATAATCAAGATTAAAATGAATTTCAAGAGAGTTTTGTAATTCCTTTTTAATTATAGACGGAATTTTTAATTCTCAGTAGTTGGGAAAAATATATGCAATAAACATACTGTGAATATCACTAGTTTCTGGAACTTCCGAAGTGAAGTCGACTGTCCACAAGAATCCGAGAAAGATTTTGTACATCGAGTCTCTCTATTCTTAGATAGAGAAGACCAAGGGAATATATGATTTAAGCCTTTAAAATTGTTAATGGCAAATACTGTATGATGTTAATGTTAATGTCGATTTTCAGTAAAAGTAGATTCTTCCAAAAGGTCAACGTTTTAAACTTACAAAACAGGGTTGTCAGGCACATGCGAACAAGGTTGCCTTTTAAATAGTTGATTTTGCAATAGTCTTTCTGCTACAGTTAAGTTTGAAAAATTAAGATGTGAAATTTGACCGTGAAGCTCGTTCCTGTGTAGGATGGTTTGTTAAAGTGCTCTCGTGACGTTGTTCTAATGTTTAGTGATAATGTACAGACTTTGTAAACTTGCGTTTGTAATGTATCATTCCATATCATATCAAATGAAGAACCAAGTTACTGTCCTTCGTTGTGGATATAAGTAAACCATAATTCCGTCAAAGCCCTTTGTGTTACTCGAAGACGCTCCTTTAACATATATAGTACCATAAACAAAAATGAAAATATTTTCCCTTTGAACGAGAAGATTTTCAATTAATTACCAACAGTCCACCATCAGCAGTTGTTTTACGTAACCACCTTTGTCACAAGAAGCAATTTAGTTTGCCTTGCTCGACCCGGGAAATTATGGCAATTTGCGTCCACATGCAGGAAATTTACGCAAAGCAATGTTTCTTGTAGATCACTTTAAAAACTCAAATAAGAAAAAAGAAGAAGAAAAAACAACATTTTGAATCCTACAATTGTATGTCAGGACTATGGGCTTAATCATAAAGGTTGAGCAATCCCTCAGTCCCCAGACTTCCAAAAGAAAGGACCTAAAAAGATTATTTCTGGCAACTATACAACCGAGGGAGGTTTTTTATCAGATGGATGTCACAATGAAGTTTCAAAGCGCAGGCGGAGCGTAACTGAACGTCTGCAAATTTGTACCCTGTGTTTACTTATACGAACGGTCATAGACTTTAGGCCCCAAGTTTACCTATTAACGGGCTTTATCTGGACTTCTTATATCATGAGGTCTTTCCCCGTAACTTTACACAAATTTTTATGCAACACATGAATCGAAAGTAATCTTTCCATCTTAGGCAAATATTTTTTATGCCAAGATGTAACGACCATTTTTATCTTATCGATGTCGCAGTCGAACCCGAGCGATGCCGTACTTTGTACTTTACTGCTCGTCGTTAAATCAATATACGGTTCGGCAAAAACAAGATCGATGTAGAAACTATAAATATACTATTACGAATTAGAATACAAATAAATCGACGCTAAGTCATATGACTCGGTGTCGTAAAACGAAACTTACGGTACTTTGACGGTGTCGAAATTTGCACACGATATTTACTTACATTGTTTAGATAGATGGGTGGCAGACACTTCACAATTTCGAGCCTGCGTCGTTAATACGATATCTCAGTAACCGATGCCGATCGTTATTGTTTACCTATGGATTACGAAATCATGTACGACAATTTGCTTGCAACTAAAATCATCAAAAATAAAAATGATAGGAACAAATAATAAATTTGGAAAGAATGATGGAATTGACATTAAAAATTATATACCTTTGACAGCAAATCTCTCTCCATGGTTCTGTCTTCGTGTTCAGAGTTAGACTAGGAGTCAGTTACAAATCAGAATCTTATTTGAACCACTAGTAAAATATTTCCAAAAGACTGTGAATTCTTCAATCTCGCATACAGTTTTGGTTTGGTGAATGTTGTTCAGATCGAATTGTGAAAATCCACAGGCAATGCAACACGACCTTTGGATATTTAACGTATGGCAAGATGGCGCACTGATACTGTAAACTTAAAGGGAACAACTGACGATATTCTATAACCGTCGTTTGATGTAATTTGAACTTCTTTTCAAAATTGTATTACATTAATGAGATGAAATGTGCTGTCGTAAATAATATTTCGCAGAATTAATTTGCCTGCAAATTAGTTCAAAAATTAACATCAAATACATAAACTGAACACATAGAATATCAGCGAAATGGTCACAATCAACTTTAACGGATTTTTCACGCGGGAAATGACTTCCGTTTGTACATAAATAAGTACAAAGTACCGTTTGCACAGTTGGTTCAATACAGTGGTTAAATAAAGATATAATATCATACTATTCTCCATTCACCGAAACACATTTCAGAAGCGCACAACTGAGAAAGATGTCATAGTATCAACTGTTGTTGTCAATTCTATGTGTGCATGACGTTTCGCTCACTCGAAATGTGATTATTAAGAAAAAAATATTACAAACTCTTTGAATACTTTTTCAAACACCTTTGAGGCATCTTTTAGTTGAAATTGTTCATTGCAACACATCGACAGTGAAAATGTTTTTGATCGTGCCAATGGGCCTGGATCATGGGAAGGCTGACATCTCCAATAAGTTCCCCCACTCGAAGTTTTTCAAAAGTGATAAAACTTGAAACTGTGATGAATGGTTTAAATGCAGAATAGGAAATGCGATCCTTGCCTTCAAACATAGATATCGTCAGTGTTACCGCGTTGTAATTGTGGTTCTGGCTTCCATCTGTTATCTTGAACATATTATGTGCGATTGGTTAAGTGTCTGTGTTCTCTCTATACTCTATTTAGTTCTTGACTATCCTTTATCGGTTTCAATGAATCGATCTTGTTTGTGAACGTGAACTTTTCGTATCATTTCTACCTTGATCAAACCTTCCGGGAAAAGATAGATCTGTCCGAAATATTATAAAATTGTTGTTCGCCAGGCTACAACAGGATTTAATGTTTGCTTCATTTGTGCTTGTATCATTTACTTTCTACACAAATTATATATTATTATGATTACATTGAAAGGGACCAATCGTAGGTAAATAAGAAAATTATTTTCGAACAAAGCAATTTTATTATCAGATCAAGCCAGGTGGGGGTGGGGGCAAACGGGGGTTTTCATGCGTAGACGAGCGTACGTTGTAAGTACGCTCTGCAAAGCGTAGAATACGATATTAACTCATATGGGCGTTACTTTCTTTTTACACCATAGTTTACAGTGAACTTCAGACAAATATCTTTTACAAAATCTTATTAACGGGTATTGTTTTATTTTCGATGTCGCGATCGGATCGTTAAGCGGGGTGATGCCTGAAGGATGTTCTGACCTCGTATGATATGCTTAAAGGTTGTTGTTTAAAAGGAATAAATAACACGGGCACTCAAAAAAAAACAACGAGATGTGGAAACTGTCAATGTAAGGTTACGAAGTGATCCACAAATAAACTAGTCCTCGATATTTTCAACTGGCTTTCGTATCGGAAAAAAAATGTCATGGTGCATATAGACGGCGTCGAACTTTGTGTACGATATTTACATAAGTAGATGTTTACGTGTTCCTTATCACGTTTAAGTGCAAATAAAAAAAATTCCAAGTGTTCCTTGGTTGCACTGGTTGAAATAAGAACGTTTGCAATATGCTATCAGCATTTGCTTAGCCAGAAAGGCAAACACTTCAAAAGTACCTGGGGCTTCGTACAGCAAATTTTTGTAAGCGATGTCGACCGTTATTGCTTACCTTTAAATTACGAAATCATGTACGGCAATTTGCCCCCCCCCCCAAATTCTGCCCGCCTAAAATACTAATAAAAATACACACTAAAATTAGAAGGATAGGCCCTACACCTTTGAAAGCAGCCACATGTCTTTCCATGTTTCTGGTTGTCTGTATGTGCAAAGTTATAGTGACTTAACTACCGCTGTTGACCAGGAGTCATCCCAATGATTAAATCCCAATTATTAAAATGATCTCAATTATTAAAATCATCCCAATTATTAAAATCTCATCCCAATTATTAAAATTTTTGGAGGCTATTGGAGGCTATTAGGAGGCTATTTTTAGCTTATTATCCCTTCACTGAGATCCCTGCCCTGCGATTGTGTTGACATTGCGTATGCAGTCCATGTGTAGCTTCCCTCCTCTTCGAAATTATGGGGAACAGCATGATGACTTATACTTACATTACAAACAACATACATATGCCATACAAACGCCAATAAGGTTCCGATATTGGACCAATAACTGCTACAGGGAGTCAACGCTCCTGGAAATTTTATCAGTGAAGCTATTGCTTTAAGTTTTTCTATATTGCATTTGGTCAGATTGACTGCTATTGTTTTGTTAAAGTGTTTAAGACAAATAAAGTCAACCTAGTGTGTCACAATGACGTATTCATCATAAGGAGATTCGTGAGGCAAAAATGCACGAGTGGTGGTAACATGTTTACCAGCCTACGTGGAAATTATTGGAGCATCTAAGAAGGACGAAAGTGAACTATAGTTACTCCAGCAAAAATGACAAGCACTAGTAAATGCTTTAATGACCTCTACTACTTCTTCACATCTGTTATAACTTTAGCCTCAATTTAATCATAATTAAACCATGATTGTGATTAATTTGCCCTTTTAATCAACGACAATTACTTTTCAATAATTTTCACAAAAGTAATCGATTATGATTACACGATTAGCCTTCAATGAGCCCCAAGCCTGATAGTAGTCGTGCTTTGATTTTGCTTTCATCATAGTGTCGGTACTGACCTGATGTCATTTCTTATTTATTTTGGTTTACCTGTCACAATTAAGGTGGAAGAGAATAAATCACCCTAAACAATAGGCCACGTTAGACTGAATCCCCCACCCCAAGGACTTTTCATCAATTTAAAACGCTTGGTGAAAGATTGTGTAATCCTTCTCCCAGCCTGAAACAATTCAATCAGAAATGAAGACGTCCCACATTAAATATGTTATTTTTTAAATTTATCAGTATCACATTTATTACTGGGAATTGGACGGGTTGACTGCACGCAATGTGGTTTCGTTAACCGTTCCCCGGAGATTCCCTTTATAATCACAGGAAAGAAACATTAATTGTTAGCACATTTTGTAATAATAAAAAGGAATGGCATTTTGAATTTCAGAAACTAGGCAATTATGCACTCTAAAAGATTTTGCTTTCATGTCGGTAAGAAGTGTGATATACTGTATGAAAGGGATTTTCCACAACTCACAAAACACGCGTGATGGTGAGATGGTATCTCGGGGCTGTAAATTAATGCCTGGAATGTGACTTGGGTTCTATATAATATTAATGTAGGTTGACCTCAAACGGCATATGCAATTATGCAATGCTCTCGAAACAAGATCAAATTTCAAAATTCCCGAAAGCGTAAAGTTGATTCTCATAAGATCATACCACGTACATTGATTTGGCGGAGACAACAAAATCAGTCCGGCTTTCAGTGTTAGTCAACGTGATATCGTGTCTAATTTGTGCAACAATCTTAGATCCTCATTATGATAGGCATAAATTTCGGACTTTGCACCTCACCCCTCTCCCCCCCCCCCCCCTTGAGAACATGTATTTTTGATGTTAACTTTTTCGTTTTTTTTTTACCAGGAACTGAAGAGCCAATTGCAGAAAAGCAACATAAACAATTGTGTGTAATACATCATGTTGAAATATGAATGTATACAATAAAAAATCTAGAAATCTTTGTTTTTTGGTAACCATAGTGCACACCAAACACCATCCAAGCAGGCAAAGTGGGACGAAATATATGTGGAGAAGGGTTGAGTGTCGGCAGAACTGTCTGAGTAGCGACACCATCAGTTGGCGCAGAGCGTGAAAGAAAAGTTTGGCTTTACAAGCCCCTGTCCCAGATGACCGGAAACGGCACTTCCGGGGTTGTTCTTAACTTCATGTAGCCTTGAAATAGGGACCACAAGTCTACAATTTCTCAATCATTAAGGTACAAAAAAACAGAAAAAAAAATAATGTAAAATGAAAAATATCAGATGGGTCGAGTTGATGCATGACTTATAATGAATTATGCAAACTCTTTCATTTTCCTCGAGCATTTGGCAAACACTTTTGTTATGGGTGGGAGTGATCACAGCTTTATTCTCCCCACTTTTTTCTAGGATGAAAGCTGGATGATTATTAGGTTCAAAGGACTTTGTCCTCTTGTCCATGGTTAAACATTTTTACAGAAAACTGTGGGCTCACGTTGGAATAATGACACAATCAAATGAAGTCGAACAATAATATGAGGCGTCATACGCGGTGAGGCAAAACAGTTCTCCCTTCAAAATTTACAATATGTAATATACAAACAGTCTGAGAATTTGTTCGTTCACTATCTAAATACATCCTTAGAAAAAACAGAAGTAAATGCAACCTATGAGTTTTTTTAGATAACCTGACAATATGCAGGGCAAACTACCTCTTATTGTTTAGCTGTTTGCCCCCCCCCCCCCCCCCCATCCATATTGCTACGCCCATGATCGCCATTGGTTGCAGGTAGTTGTTCAGTTTTCATTTTTTGACTTCAGCATTTGACGGCATTATTCTTTGTTAAAGGTCCAATGTTCAATATCCAATATACATCGACTGTACGTGGAGCAACAATTAATAGAATGACCCATGCATGGTAATTAATTGTCATTTTCTTGAATAATTTCTTCCACTTCATATATGAAGTTACTGAAAAATAAGTACCTCTTTGGAGAGAAGCAAATCATCGTTAAAATGGAGACGATCTCATTTTGCTACATTTACTGCTCTGTCTTGGTTTTTATGTCATTTTTCAATCACTTTGGACTTCCTTATTAGCAATTTAGTTACCCCAACGGAGAAAGTACAGGTTTAGTTCTTTGGATCAATTAGCCTTGGTAGCACCTCTGTGGTTTGTCCCGAAGAACCTATCAGAGATAGCCAAGAATCCCCTTCACAGAGTCCGAATATCTAGAATTTCTGTACTTTGCTAAAGTCATGTCTCGAAAAGATCTTTTCTGGATGATAGAACATGACCTGATATCCAGACATACCATAATGGTAAGATACGTAGTCTAGAGAAGTTTTAAACATGTATGATGATATGCGAAGATTGGCTGGCCCAAAAATTGATGAACTTAATATTCACGAATATTAACAGCCATTGGTCAATTACTACTGAGGTAGGCGGTCCTCAGTAACTCAAACCGTCATTAGTAATAATATGTCACTGTACTGTGTGTATGCACACATTACAATGGTTGGCGCGGAGCGCACAACAAATTTGTGAGTTTTCAAACCCTCCAGAAGGCCGAAAACGCGTACCCCGGGTGTTTCAAGCTGCATTATCCATCCTTGAAATAGGGATCTCGTGACTGCTATTTTTCAATTAATTAGATGAAATTCAATGTATGAAAATGGTAATACATATCAGATGGGTTGAGATGATACAAAAACCAAATGAATTTTGAGTCCTGTTTCATTTATTCTCGGAACAACTGGCAAGTGGTAGGGAAGGAGACTGAACATACCTCCCTTTCTAATTGGTTAATTGACCCATTTTAAGGTTGAAAATAAAAATGAAAGTTGGGGGAAACGATTGAACAATATCTAACGCAACGAAACGTGACACAGAAACAGACTGGAATTTTTTATAGGGGAAAAGCCCGGGTAAAACGTGAGTTTGTTGCATGCACCCCTAGTGAAACACTTTCACACTTGAAAAAAAAAATTGAAAATGACATAAATACTTTTAAGTTGTAATAGCTAATTTTAAATATAATGACAGAATATTGGTTGATATTGGCAAGAGCTAGTTGTCATTGACAACAAATATTTTTGGGGATTTATTTATTTATTTTCAATTCAGCGTTAAGTTTGGAAATATAGAGCTACATCATCAATATCCAAGGTTTTGATTGCCTGTTAGTGGAGGCGTATTGCGAATGCATCCTTCGTGAAATAAATATGCTGGTTCCATATCCTAGTCACACACTCGTATACTGCGTATAAGCAAGAGACACATGCATGGCCAATCGAAACCCCCAATCAACGGTTTCATGCATTGATGAACACCTTGTCTCAAATGTGTTGTTAATCTGTTTCGTCTTAGTTTTCAGTACCGTAAAAAGATCACACTTGTGAAGTCAGTTTCCCATCCCCCCTTCAGCTCCGTCAACCTTTCACCCCTCCTTCATCTCTACTTTTTTTCTTTTTCGCTCTCCTTTATTTTTCAACATCACTAATGGCATCCCCAAATTTCTGTGGTGGCACTTGGCCCCTTTATACCCCTTTCCTCTCCACCTGCTGGCTACGCCTCTGACTTACAGGTAGCCTTTCACATTGAAGCTTATCTACGATCATTCCTGGCAGAGATTTTTACCAATACAGCCTCCCACAGTAATCAGAGCCGTGTCGATGAAATGTGCCGAGTACGACTTAACTCCACTGGAAACTCACTATACTGTATAAAATTCTCAGGTAAAACGAGTTTTTGAAACGTACAGGGTTAGTGGTAAGAAACAATATCGGCACGATTGTGTTAAATTTTGGTGAATTTGCTGCATTATTTCTGGTAGGTTGCTTTACACAAATATGGTACTCCTGACAATAGTCATTGACTGAACGTAACAGAGGGACTCCAGTAGCGGTTCCACGACAAAATTAAAACTACTCTGTTGGCATTGTTGCCAGTGTTGGGCCAGGCCTAGGTGTATAGCACAGGCGTCCCCCACGTACTACTGGCCTAGGCTATGCCCTATATATAATTTATGTACAAGTTACGACACTCTTTGTAATGGTGCACGAAACTTGGCTCCTTACGCCAACTGCAAATCTTACTTCACCCTGTTTATCAAATATTATGTCCATCGTTGGATGTATGAACACTCTTATTTCACCTGTGACCTCCAGGGTGTTCATAAAATCACTTTTAGACCTGGTTATTACTATAGCACGAATTTGCCATTTGTAAGGTAAGCGATCTGGGGCCATTCTGTTGGTTGTTGAGGGCAATGTCAGCAGCCTACTGTACCTGGCTGGCTATTAATACCCTCCTAAGTCCTATTCATGAAATGCAAAGAGCACAAGGCACATTACAAATGTTTGCTATGCGGGTGAAGACAAGCGCTTACTCACTTGCCAATTCCGGAAGCATAATAAGGGATAATCGTCACTCAGCGATATGGAATATGTAGGTGGATTACAAGATAAAGGGGATATTGGCCTTGTATTATGTAAACGAATATGCAGGAATTATTGGTGTCAATAATTCGTTATTTGATGGAAAATTCTCTGCTCTCAATTTAGAGGGACGCTTGCGATGTATCACTGAGAAGTACTAAAAAGAGTGATAGGCTAGGTTCTTTGTTTATCTCCTCATGTGGAGTAAGGAATCTCTGGCTCAGCTGATACATAGTTAATCATCTGATAAAATTTTGCTGGCTGCTTTTCCCTCGATTTCTCTAGAAAAGCGGACACTGGAAATAAGTGCAGGCTTCATGAAATATCAATTCTGGATGGAGTCACTACAATGTTAGAAAGAGTGTTCTGCCTTTTTGTTTTATAATATGTGTAACGCGTAGGGTAGTGCTATGCGGGGAATGCCTGTGAGTAATGTCAAAGTCGTAGTTGGGTGAATATCAACGAAAAAGAGTCAGACGTTTTTCTAAGAGGGAGCAAGCCAACTTTTACCTCTGCTCTGACTCCATTGTTTCTCCAATTCCACTTGGACAAAAAACCCGCTGGAAAGTGATGCTTTCAACTCAACTTGCTCCACTGTGACACCGACTTGGAAAATAAACCTTCTGAAAAGTGGATGTTTTCACTGCAACTCCAGTCTTACTGTATAGTGATGTAGGACTTGGAATTGGACTGAGGTAATAAGTGTAGGGATACCAGTTTTGCGAAACTGAGAGTATGCTGCCCTCATTTTAAAAGTTTAAGAAAGTTCCTTTGTTCTTTGGAAGTTAAGCCAAGAAACCCAACACCGGAAGAGTCCTCTGTTGGAGATGCGGAAACCCCTCTGAGTCACTCGCATTAGTCTTGGAGGAGCACTTGGCCTGTGCAGACGTCGCCTCCTTGACTCCGGCGTTTTGTTGCTAATTCGTCGTCATCCCGTATTCTAATTGCTCCGGGAACTGTCATCCGAAGTCCTGTAACTGTTCCGATACTGTCAGAACCAATATTACAACTGCCAGACCACCTGTGAGATTCCAGAACGTTTCTTACTGTACATCGTAACCAATGTGTACAGGTGACTGTGTATTGGGTGTGGCCGCCATCTTGCAGGTCGAAATCTTCAGCCGAGCTTGATGTGAGGAACAGACTATATTAACCCCCTGTAATGATGACTGTAGCACTACTTCCGAGCTGAACATTAGCGATGATTACTACCGAGAAGCTAGAAGTCAACTCTACTAACACTACAGTTGAATCAGGTACCTTACCGCGTCGCGTCCGCGATGGATCCGTAGGCTAATTAATGTAATTTCATATGTTCATAATTCAGTTTGTATTGCCATGAAACTAAATGTTTATGTTAATGTATTCATTACTGCATCATTATGAGTTATGTGACTTACGTGAAGTAAGGCATAATGTTACGATGTAATATTCTGAAAGTTAGGCTCCCAAGTGTGTATTAACTGTTGTGTTCACTGTGAGGCCTAGTGTTAGGCTAACAATGTGTAGCTCCCCAAGTGTGTTGTTAACTTTAGTGTGATAATTGATATGGCCATTTGTGTGATTACTGTGTGCTGGCTAGTGTTAGCCTTATATGTTGATGTTGTTTAAAGTACGACCTCAGTGGGTCAAAGGTTAGGCTTGTTTACATTTTCTGTCATGTGTCATGAAGGCTAGGTGTGAGCAGACACAAAGCAGGGGTGTACCGAATCTGGGTTTACCTTACATGGTGTGTAATGTAGAAAGTATTCTTTAAGTCTTTTTATTTCCTTTTATTCCTTTTTTAGTAATTGGGTTTTAATAAACTGGGAGGTTCAAATCATAGACAGTCGTGTCATATTGTGTTTTGATGTCTCTAGTGTTGGTTGCAGCAGAAACTAGGAATAGAGAATTGCTATAATTCTGCGGAGACAAACCGTCACTTGTAAATAGTCTGAGATAGTTCTGTGTGTCAGTCTCATACGAGAAAGGTGTAATTACCGACACAGTATCTATGCGCCTGTATTTGTCTTTATGTTTGTTTGCCGAGGATATAGATAAGGGAAGTAGGACAACCGTGCCGAGACTTAAATGTCGTCCCTTAGGTTCTATGATGAGAGGCAATTGTTGTGTTTAATTATAGGCACTCAGCTATGTCACAAGTAGGAGTTGGCTTGTGTCCCCTCTGTCCGTCGAATGTAGTAATGTTACACTCAGTAGCTGAATAAATTGTACCTTGCCTCACAACTACTGGCCTGATACCCAGTAGGCTTGGCCAACGACCCCCAATATTTAACATCAGTAAGGACGCCCCCAAGTTTAGCCATCGGTACTTAAAGGTCTCATAGACCCCCCCGGGGTGCGTACCCTTACATTTGGTAGTACGAGTGGGGTAGGCATCGAGCAGTGAGGCAAGAGTGGGGTAGGCATCGAGCAGTGAGGCAAGAGTGGGGTAGGCAACTAGGCATCAAGCAGTGAAGCAAGCTTGAGATAGGATTCAAGGATGAGGCAATCCCAATGTTTTGGTAGATACTCTGTGAAGTACTGCAGAAGATTTCTCAATGTTATCAGTTTATTATGTATTCAAATGTTTTATCTCTTCATGGGGAAAGATGTTTTTCATATGGTTTATGTACTGCTTTCATTTTCATATTCATTATTATGAGATCGTGGGCTAAGACATGGAGTGCCATGTATGTGTAAAGTCTGCAAGTGCTATTTTGTCAGGTGGACATACTGTTGTATATACTGAGTAAATTCAGGGTGTTATAGTAGGCCTGATCACCCTGCTATTGTTTTCGTTAATTACGGCTCCTGAATCACTACTGGGCAGTAGGATACAAAGTTTAGCAAAGGACAGATTTACTTTCGTCACGACATGATTTTGAATATTGATTATGTACTGCTATTCATAATACTGTATTGAATCAAACCGTTTAATTGTGTACTGTGCTTATGCAATTTCACCTATTCAGATGTTAGGGTGTACTGATGTTAGCTTTTACTGTCGTATCGTAATGTGCACATGGTGTGTATTCTTACTCATTTTTTGGCTAGCTTATTATTTATTGTCAGTCCTAGTGTCGAGGACGACACTAATTTAAGCAGGGGTGAATGTAGGGATACCAGTTTTGCGAAACTGAGAGTATGCTGCCCTCATTTTAAAAGTTTAAGAAAGTTCCTTTGTTCTTTGGAAGTTAAGCCAAGAAACCCAACACCGGAAGAGTCCTCTGTTGGAGATGCGGAAACCCCTCTGAGTCACTCGCATTAGTCTTGGAGGAGCACTTGGCCTGTGCAGACGTCGCCTCCTTGACTCCGGCGTTTTGTTGCTAATTCGTCGTCATCCCGTATTCTAATTGCTCCGGGAACTGTCATCCGAAGTCCTGTAACTGTTCCGATACTGTCAGAACCAATATTACAACTGCCAGACCACCTGTGAGATTCCAGAACGTTTCTTACTGTACATCGTAACCAATGTGTACAGGTGACTGTGTATTGGGTGTGGCCGCCATCTTGCAGGTCGAAATCTTCAGCCGAGCTTGATGTGAGGAACAGACTATATTAACCCCCTGTAATGATGACTGTAGCACTACTTCCGAGCTGAACATTAGCGATGATTACTACCGAGAAGCTAGAAGTCAACTCTACTAACACTACAGTTGAATCAGGTACCTTACCGCGTCGCGTCCGCGATGGATCCGTAGGCTAATTAATGTAATTTCATATGTTCATAATTCAGTTTGTATTGCCATGAAACTAAATGTTTATGTTAATGTATTCATTACTGCATCATTATGAGTTATGTGACTTACGTGAAGTAAGGCATAATGTTACGATGTAATATTCTGAAAGTTAGGCTCCCAAGTGTGTATTAACTGTTGTGTTCACTGTGAGGCCTAGTGTTAGGCTAACAATGTGTAGCTCCCCAAGTGTGTTGTTAACTTTAGTGTGATAATTGATATGGCCATTTGTGTGATTACTGTGTGCTGGCTAGTGTTAGCCTTATATGTTGATGTTGTTTAAAGTACGACCTCAGTGGGTCAAAGGTTAGGCTTGTTTACATTTTCTGTCATGTGTCATGAAGGCTAGGTGTGAGCAGACACAAAGCAGGGGTGTACCGAATCTGGGTTTACCTTACATGGTGTGTAATGTAGAAAGTATTCTTTAAGTCTTTTTATTTCCTTTTATTCCTTTTTTAGTAATTGGGTTTTAATAAACTGGGAGGTTCAAATCATAGACAGTCGTGTCATATTGTGTTTTGATGTCTCTAGTGTTGGTTGCAGCAGAAACTAGGAATAGAGAATTGCTATAATTCTGCGGAGACAAACCGTCACTTGTAAATAGTCTGAGATAGTTCTGTGTGTCAGTCTCATACGAGAAAGGTGTAATTACCGACACAGTATCTATGCGCCTGTATTTGTCTTTATGTTTGTTTGCCGAGGATATAGATAAGGGAAGTAGGACAACCGTGCCGAGACTTAAATGTCGTCCCTTAGGTTCTATGATGAGAGGCAATTGTTGTGTTTAATTATAGGCACTCAGCTATGTCACAAGTAGGAGTTGGCTTGTGTCCCCTCTGTCCGTCGAATGTAGTAATGTTACACTCAGTAGCTGAATAAATTGTACCTTGCCTCACAACTACTGGCCTGATACCCAGTAGGCTTGGCCAACGACCCCCAATATTTAACATCAGTAAGGACGCCCCCAAGTTTAGCCATCGGTACTTAAAGGTCTCATAGACCCCCCCGGGGTGCGTACCCTTACATAAGTATGTCTTTGTTCGTGTATTGTGAGGACTCATGACTGGATCTAATATTGGTTGGAGAGCGAGTCCTTCACATATTTGCAAACTAACTTGTATCAGGAAATGTGTCCATGCAATATGAAGGGAATCAGGCATTGGCTGAATGCAGTGACAAATACATTCTTTCAATTGTAGGTTAGTGTTTTAGTCTATGTTGAAAAAAAGTACTGTAGACCCTTGTAGTTTAATTCAGTTAGGCTTAGCTCTAAAACGTGGCTTTATGTTTCAACAGAACTACTGTAGGCTTGGCATATATATTTCATTACACAACACAGCCCTTGCCCTGGTACTACAGTAGTCTTTACTTCATTATCTGACCATTAAAGCAGGATGTGCTATTTTTCCTGCAATGTCAAAGGCACACCAAAAGACTGGCTATATTTTGCATAGTTGTAAAAAGCTGAACAAACTACTGTAGCATGGCCTATTTGTCCAAAAGAAGCCTAATTTCCTGTAGCAATGCGTTTTTGTTGTGGGGCCTTCACATGGAAAATCCGCACATTTACTACAGGGCCTGGTTCTGCTAACTTTTCAGTCAAAAAAAAAATGAATCACTCTTCTTTCTGCCGTAATTAACAATCTAATGAATGAAATTTCTCATGAAAGAAATGTATATCAAAGATGGTATTTTCCAGATTGGCATTGAATGGAAGAGAATGATGGAGAATAGACAATGAAGGCTATTTTTGCTTCTTCAAACAGCACATCCTGCATGGATTTTGTGTGTGTGGGTGTGCATATGCGCCTACAGTAGGCCATGTAAAGGACTGCAAAAACACATGGGCTGTTGCTGCATCGTGTGTCCCCCATACCTTCCTCTGGCCATAGGAGTTTGTTCACAATAAAAGAAAGTCCTCAAGAACATTTGAAAAAAATGAAAACTATTACTTTATAAAAAATTAACTACATGTAGCATTTCTCAATTTATCCCAGGGTGCAAGCAAAAATAAGCCCTGCACCAGGTGGAGTTCTGTTCAAGTTTGGAAAATGACAAAGCCTCTGTGGCTGCCGACCTGAGAACCCTGCCAGCGATACCCATAGATCCTTTTACAGGGCCCCAAAGTTGATGAACATTCATGGACAGTGGTCTTTTTCTGAGGTGCTGTAAGTGGTGCTCAGTATTACTCAAATCGTGGGTAATTACAGTAGTTGTTGCTGTACTGTTGTGTATGCACACACGGTATACCACGATGGTGACTATACAGTATGTGGGATGGTAGCAGTATGTGAAGGATTTCTGCGTAGTTAAAAGGAATTTGTTTTCAAATCTGTTGGATATCAGTTTTTTCCTTAATGATAAGCTAAATAAAAAACAATTATCTGCTACACAGGGTAGGCTAAAGTCAATCAAATTTGACTTATTCAGACACTTGTTAGCATTCAATTTAACATTTTCAGTGACTGATAAATAGTTGGTGTTGCTTTTTGTTTCTGTACAGTATGTGGATTACAATTTATGTGCTATAGCCTACGCATGACATGAGCCTACAATCAAACTGTCCAGTGCTCAGTCTATTGTAATTTTTTAGTATTCATAGAAGTTTTCAAAATGTGTAGAGATCTTATGTATGTCTGTATTACTCAACCTGTTGTGGTGCAGTATCAGGGATGCAAGTTTCACCTACGGCGTGAGAGTCACATCGTGCAGTCAAATATCACAATCACCCTCTCAACTAACCCAATCACATGCCTTAGCCATATTTTGAAGGATGGAGTGCCAGATTTTCCTAAAAGTTCTTGACGTGAAATCTACCGTACAAACTTACATTGTAATATGTCAACACTGCAGCATGAATTGCACTGAGCTGAAGTGTTGTGCTCATGGTGCACCAGCTGCAGTACTGTATATTCTAGTGCACAAAATGCTGTACAGGTAGGCCTAATTTTTTAGTGTGTGTTATGCATGTAGCAAATTGCGGTTCCATTAATCCCTCTCATGGTAACGTGTAATCACATGTCCATTGCCAATGGCTAATAACTAATGTAATGTAAGAAGAGCTAGAGCATAGAGGGTGTGGTGCGAGAGCAAATTATTCAAAAGTGTATTTGGACTTGTCTAAGTATGAAAAAGGGGTATCAATAGTCACTCGTGCATTGCCATTGGCCAATTAGTAATGTAATGTTTTTCGTTGACGAATATTGTAGAACTAGGGCACAAGAGTTACAGTCATGGGCTTCACTTACAGTGTGGGTCAATTATTTCTCGTTTTCTTCATTACCTATGGCTTGACCTTTGTTTATCTCCTCCAGTAATGGAATAATTGAAAAACTTCAATGCATACAGTAGGCTATGGACAGGTTTAAAATGATTCGTGCATAACTTTCACCCCCAGAAGTTTAGTACTGTATGTCTTTTATGGCACCATTTAGACAAGTTAGGTAAATAAACAGGATTCAGGCAGTAAATTCAGCCATGTGACTCCAAATTTTTTGATTCCTTGCCATAGGCAGGGGAATCTCTGCAGTCCTGATGTCGTGTGTGTGTATGTATGTGTGTGTGTGTGATGGTTGCTCGTAAACACTCTATCTCAAGAAGGGTAACTCTGAGTAATTTCATTTTTGGCATGTAGGTTGCCCATATTGAGTAGATGATCCCTATTGTTTTTGGTGTCCAAATCTTGCATATTAATGAGGTTATGGGGTAAAACATAAAAAATGTTAAAACTGCCATAGTTCCTTATCCGTGGGTCAGATTTGTTTTAAACTTGATAAGGTTGTCTGTTATTAACAGGTTCACCACCCTGTCAAATTTAATGCTTATCAATAGAGACGAAGGGATAATTTTTCACTCTCAAACAAACAAAAAACCATTATTGTGGTTATTATAAACTACCGTACAAATGCATATGGGGCTACATTGTGCAAAATTACTATTGGTTTCCTCGCACACAGTTAACTCAATGGGATTTAAGACTACAGTACTGCATTTGTAACTTAGTGAGTAACTTCTAGTGTGAGGGGCCTCCGATAAGTTGTCCAGAGAGATAGTCTTGGTATGGGGGGTCATGGGGTCAGATAGACAAGGTGGCATTCTTTCATGCATTGGAATGTTAATGGGTTTATAAAAAAAATGAGGAAAATAAAATACCATCTGTTCTGTCATTTATTTGGATAATATATAGATAATATCCAGCAGAACAGCTGGTAGCAGAACAAGGTTTCTTAACAATCAAATTGGAGTGCTTTCAATCATATTTCACAATGTCGGAAAGGATGGAGGAAGCAAAAATATTGAGGAGGAATGATAACTTAGGGTCAGCTGACGAGGACTTTGAGTGTGTTAAAAGCTACTTGTAACAAGGAAGAAATTATCGCAGAGTCGATAAAGGAAAATTTGCAAAAGACAGAGCGCCAATTTGAGGCAATGGAAGAGGTTCATGCTGATCTGGCTGGGTTGTTGTCTGATGAAGCATTTGAGCAAGCAGAAAGCTGGATGTTTGAATGCCAAAAGCATTATACTGAGGAGAGGGAGGAAGCATTGAAAAAGTTGAAGGAGGAAATTGAGTTTCAAATTAGCGTTGGAATTACCTAAGGCAGAAATTCCACCATACAATGGAGACCCAAGAACATTCTGGTCCTTTATGAAGAATTTTGAGGTAAATATGGCAGACAAGCTGAGTTCAGATGAGGTAAGGTCGAGCTATTTGATTCAACTAACAACAGGCAAGACTAGAAGCAGCATTGATTACTGTGTGTTTCTTGGAGCTCAGAGATAATCTTGACTGATGTCATACTCATACTGTACTTGATGTGTGGGTTGTATGGCCTGGGTAGGTGAGCCCTATTGCTTTTGGTGGACGTCAAATGTCGCGGTAATTTTAGGTCACCAAGATAAAGGTCATTTTGGTTTAAAGGCTTGTGGTGTATCAAGAAAAATAAATGCAGTTGATCTTATACTTGTCATGTGAATAATTCATGTTTGTTGTAATATAACCATGTAGCAAGGAATCACAAAGCCTTTTGGCTCTCTGGTTTAATGTAATGACAAAATGTGTATGATTACAAAAATGTAGTGGTTGATAGTTTTCATTCAACCTGACTGTGTGCTTTTTTGAACAAGACCAGTTGGATGAATACTAGTAATGAATATTCAGTCAGTCAAAACATCTGATCAATGAAACCACAGTGAGGCAGACAGCTTGTTGGTTATTTGTAAATGTGCCTCATTTTGCTAAATAGGCCTAGGTATGTGTTTTAAACACTAGTGAGATCTGCACTGTTGCTTAAATTCATTATGGAGGTGCTTGTTTGCCTTTTACTGTTTATATGCTGTTTCAATTGCTTTTACAGTGGTAAGTGTCATTTTTATTATTGAATGACTTATTCAGTATTTATATTTGTTCATTCAAAGGTACTTTTGTGTTGTTTGCTGATGATACTGTACTTCTGTTCTTTTTCAAAAGAAAACACTTCATAAAGCTATTGCTCAGGCATAGACTGAGTTTTGTCGTATCATCGGCTATATGCAAACAAATTATCCCCCAACATTTCTAAAACCCAAGTTGTAATATTTGGCTTTAAAATCTCAAGTACCACAAACATTCTTAAGCTTGCAGGAACACTGGTTTCCCCCTCTGCCAGTACCTGTAACTTTCTTGGCACTATCATTGACTATAAATTAAGCTAGTATGACTATACAGTATCTTCAATGTTAGGAAAAAAGTAACTAATTCAAGTGGCATGTTGTATAATGTTAAAAAATTTATTCCCCAGTAGTTATCCCTTCAGTGCTTTAATTTTACATCATGGGGAAATGCTTGTAGAACATATTTGAAGAATTTGTTATGTCTACTGAAAATAATTGTTAGGAATATTCATAACGCCCATTTTACTGCCTATACAGGTTCTCTCTGTTAATCTTTTAACTGGTCGGTAAGCTTTACAAGTATCAGTATGGCATATTAAAGGAAAAAATTTTAGTATGGACTCCAACCCACCATTTTGGTTTGTTCTTAGCCTATAACAATGCTTTATACAGTTTTCACATTCCTCACTCTAGGACAAAAGTAACCCAAACCCAATTTTGAATGTGTGGTGCAACCTTATGGAATTCCCTGACTAGTGAGATTAAAAGTAAGAAAACTGTCTATTCTTTAAATTCTCTTATTGGCCTTTGACAGTTAACTGCAATATTGCAAGAGTAGTAGTATATAAGTGCATCACTATCTTGTTTTTGATGTTTTGTTTCCTTTTTCATTTCTTTTAATCACTCCTTTGTTCATTGTAACCATATCACTTTTCATTTTAAGTTGTCAGGCTAGTAAAGCCTCGCTTATTTCTGGCTCCCCTACCCATCAATTATGTACTCACTTTTCTTTTGTTTGCCTTGACTTCTCAAGTAACTTGTGGTGTATTTGTTGTAGGCCTATGTATTGATGGTGGAAATGAATTCCTTCCATGATCAACCTTATCTTGCATTCATATAAAAAAAAGGAAAATTTGAGATCTTATCCTTCTGGTTTTTCCATACACACAATCACTTTAAGGTACTTGATAGTGATATCTGTGAGTAATAATTTCCTTCAGATCATTATACTACAAGACCTCCTCATACAAAGACTAAGAAGTGAGTGCACTGTTTAATGGAAACTAAATATCATTTAAAGGGATTGGCCACTGAAGGAAATTGACATTTCATAAAAATTAGGAATGTTTTATCTCCCTTTAAGGGTGAACGTACAGTATCTCAGTGGTATGTTCGATGTGGAAATTATGAATTTTGAGAGGAATCTTTACTTGGGAAATGGTATATTGTGTAGTGGGGAATTTGTGATATCACCCAGGCACAATTACATAGATCCATTGTATTTATTTATAATCTTGATTGTCTTACAATAAACAGAATAGTGTCAGATATTTGACCTCATAATTTCCATAATATTTTAAAACTGGAATATGAGTTACTCTGGTAATTGCCTGGTCATCTACCTTATTCTTCTTCAGTGTTTCAGGGAAGAGAAAGTAGGGAAAAGATCACCTGTCACAAAGTATGGAAGAGAACTATGCTGTCATCTTCCAGATATTTGAATATGAAAATTTTCTTAACATTTTTGTTGGCCCTACAAAATTCAAACTCTCCTAGAAAGCATTTAACAGTCAATCACTGTTGCTTGAAATCAAACAGACCAATGGGAATGGGTGTGAATATTCATGTATGCAGAAATGGGTCTTAAGCAATGTTTTTTCTCTCTTTTATTTGTAGTGGCTATGGCATATTCCTCAGAATTTGACTTTCACTGACATATTTTCAACTCATATTCCAGCTTTAAGGCAAATCGACAAATACACCTAATCTACATTTTCACAAATGTCAAATTTTAAGGTAACAGTACAGTAAATGAGGGCTTCAATTTCAAGAAAAAGCAATAATTTGCCACTGTAATATGGCATTTTGGTATTCCTCTAGGCAGCAAGATCTTCCTTGGCCAGAAAATCTGTGTTCAAACAGCAATATCTTGGGTTAAGAACAAGCTACAAGATGGCATGGGGTGTGACATGCCTGCAGTTGAAAATTATTCTCTTTCATTTAAGAATCTTTTCAATTGTTAGTAAAATAAGTCTGTATACTCTGTAACATGAGAAGGTTAGGATAGGATATCTGTCATTTTACATCCCATGGGGGGAGAGGTGTGATGCCTGTTGCCACTGGAATGAAAAGGGCCCATCAAGGCTGGAAAGGCAATTTCTGGTGATCTACTGTATTGGCTATTTTTGGTTTCAATGAAATCGTAACCTTTGTAAGCATGTTGCAGTGTGTGTATGTGACTCCTGCCTTGTAAACTTGATATCTCAAGAAGCTTTCACAGATCTCATTTAATAAGTGTACCATATTGAGCAACAGACCCCTATTGTTTTTGGTGGTCAAAGGTCATGGGGTCAACATATGTCAAATTGTAAACATGATATCGCAAGAACGGAATCTTGGAGGAAATGTCAGATGTGGTATGAAGATGAACCACATTGAGTACAAGATCCCTATTGATTTTGCTTGACGTCAAAGGTCACAAGAAGGGAAGCTTGGACAGATCAATTAGTACATTGGTGTATCGTATGGAGTGCAAGAATCCTAAAACTTTTAGTGTAGGTCAAAGGCATTTGAGGTAAACAAGGGTCAAAATTTGAAAACATTGAAATTTCTATATCTCAAGAAGGAAAGCTTACACAAATGTCATATTTCATATATGCTGTAGGGGAACCATATTGAGGACAAAATCCCCATTGATTGTGGTGTAGGTCAAAGGTCATTAGAGGTCAACAGGGTTCAAATTGTTAAAGCATTGTAAACATATCTTAAGAAGGAGAGCTTGGACAAATGTCATATTTCGTATGTAGATATACCACATGCACAAGATCCCTATCAATTTTGTTTTATGGCAAAGGTTACTTGTGGTCAATAGGGGTCATATTGTTGAAACATTGTACACACAATATCTCAAGAAGGAAAGCTGGGACAGTATCTTACAGAGTATACAATAATTCCATTGTCTTTGTTGAAGTTCAAATGTAATTTGAAATCATTCTGCAAAGCTTCTTTAATCAAGGATTCTGCTTCTTTGAAATAGGGGGAACCATTGCAATATTAAAAATACATCCACTTGCTTCGTGCAGCGATAGCGCAGTACATTCTAGAAGATTTCCTGGTTCCGCACTCTTCATCAACATCTCAGCACGAAGACATGATTGTCCTGAGAAATTACTGACCACGTAATAGGGCTAGAACATTTGCTGTACACAGTCTCACAATTGTGTATCATTGATTGACAGGGCGTTACGTGACTCAGTTCCCTGTATGCAGGGTGTGAAAGGTAGAACATGGGGAATATAATCATCATACGCAGTTAACTGGTTGACACTGTTGAAGTTGGCCTTCTGGAATGAAAGGCACTGAAAGATAAACAACCAAATAGTTGCATGAGGTACATGTTTCCCCTTACGGAGAATACATTGAGCAGTGAAAACCTGGGAAAGACCAGATGACCTACATGCACTTTTATAATTTGTTCCATAGTAGGGGAAATAACTGCTGGTGTTAAGGATATTTTCATGAGATTCAGGAAATCAGTTTCATAAACTGAGCAAATTCTCGTTTGGACATTTGCCAGTGCATTGCTGATTCCTGTTGACTAATATTATGGGGAGACTTCCTAAATTCTGGTTTTGCTTTTATATATACGAGAAGAAGTCATAGCGGATGTAAACTTGCAATACCTTTCTAATTTAAAGTGAAGGAAGTTGTGGCATTTTCTCAGTGCTTTTCCTTCAAAAACATTCTTTGCTCAGAGTATGGAGTCGCCTCAAAATTGTAAAATCAGTTTGGTGGAAAAAAAAATTGTATTGATGAAGCTCATTCATATTGTGTTTGTATTTTAATATTTCAAACTTTCAAACTGCCAAGAAATCCCTTCTCTACTAATTACTGGTCATGTGAGAAATTTTGTGTGCTTTTATTTTCTGCTATTCTAATGTAGATCATTGACATTCTAAGTTTGTAGACAAGTTAATTTGTTAGTATCTCTGTAGTTAAATAGTTCTGTTATTAAATACTTAATAGCTCTATAGTTACATGGTTAAACCTGACTGTTGAAATCATTAAGGTGAAGGTACATTATGTTCCAAAATCTAGGAGGGTTAAAATACTTTTCCAAAACTGTTTAAATGGTGTTTACTTATTCTTATCTTTCCATTGAGTGATATTTGATGTGTAGCTTGGAAAGTAAGTCAACGCATTCTGTGTGGTGCACATTTATGTATCCATACCACAAACAAGGTGACGATAATGATGTGTGTGAACCAGAGAAACAGATAAATGACAATCTGGAACATTGTGGAACAATAGATGAAGCCCAAACTCTTTATGTCAATAGACATTCTCATGAAACCTTGTAACACAAATCGGTTGGATATGTTAGGAATCTTTATAAGACGCCGCCTATTACTGTTCGACTTCATTTGTTCAGTGTGTGAGTAGTTACAGTGATGTCATTCTACTTCATCTATTTCTGTGGTGTAAACACTGAGTTATTGCATGTGTTCACTGTCTACATCATTCTGTGCCTAAGAATGAAATCTCAAAAGCTGTCATTCCCTTAAGCAGTTGATTCCTGAGGGATGACACCTATGAGTACACTGTAGGTATGTTCCCTGTTGTTTAATATATCACATAGTAATTTGAATGGACTGTGCCAATGATCTAAAGATGGTATCGATGGTATTTCTCACGGATTGTAAGAGTGACTTCGTAGTCATTTTTCATCTTGGTTTTACTCATCACAAGGTAGTGAAGAGGTGAGACCAAGTGAAAGATTAGCCTAAAGGATTCATATCACAGTGATATACTGTGGTCCAAAGATGCTCTCTCATATTTGTTTCAATAGACATTTATGCATAGTAGACCAAACAAATGTGTACTGTTGCACCAGTCAACATTTTGTTGCCTAGTAGCGACAAAAATGATACATTTCTAAAGCTGCTAAAGACGATGGAGATGAAATTCGTAACCCTCATGGTGTTGATGATGATAATGCTGTCATGGCATTATGCATTTTTGTATGGTTGAGCCCATTAAAAGGTGACTCTCACTTACAGTAGGCACTAATATGCGTCGATTACCGCAGTGTTCTTCCCGAAGTTGTCAGTGCGAGGTGCTTGTCCAGCTGGAGGCAAATGTTGCATCTTGTATCCTCACAGTACTGTAACTCTGATTCAGAAAAGAGGGTATCTGACAGGCCTGACTTTTCATGAAATTTTTAGAAGGATGGTGGAAAGACTTGTTGACTAAATTTGGAGCATCAGCATGCTTCAGAGGTGGTTGCAACGTACATTCAAAATATGGTAGAATGTTTCTCCTTTTAAATGTAGTAGTCTTATTTTTCCTTTTTTTGTCTTTTCTTTTTCAGCAAAGTGGTAGACATTTCTTGAGATTCATGATGTCTGACAAAACGGATGTAGATATGACAGCCATGAACAGCAATGTGATGCTAGTGAAGGTGATGTATTTAATATGGCCCTGTAATCAAGAGTTTGCCTGCTCTTAATTATGTATCCTTCACCAAACTTAGATGTTGCTGCATGGTGTCGGTCATTTGTCTCAACGCATATGATTGAGTGTGTCTGTTAATCTTTCATCCATCATGAAAGGAAAATTCAGACTCTAATTATGGTAGTATAGAATTTGATTGCTGAAGTTTTCTCAGAACTAATTACAAACATGAGCAGTCATATGTGACACAGTAGAAGACCTTTCAGAGTCATTTGTCACTTTTTGTAGGTTTCAGAATCTTGATTGCCAGTAATTTTTGCAATTAAGTACAAATTAGTCATACATTGCTGCCTTATAATGTTCTATTATTGTTATTATGTATTCTTCAGACAGATGCTTATATACTGCTTTAATATGCATTGTCTACATCTGGTTCTGTTGGAGCAAGGTAATTTCAGACTTGTACCCTTCATATACAGTATGCAAAGGTGTAGACCTAGCATTGGTGTTCCAACAAAGGTCAGGAATATTAAAGAAAAATGCCATGTAGCATGAAATGCTCACATTTAAGTTTTTTTTCAAATCAAACCTGATACATATTACTTCACAGCTTCATTAATTTACATGTACCAGATGGCACCCATCTATAACATCTGATGTTGACCTAAAGAACTTTTGTCTTTCACTTAAAGGGAAATAGGGCATTTGTTTTAGAGAAAACATCCATATTTTTAAAACCAATGTTTGAGGACGTAGAATGATAGATTATTCAAAATAAGGAAGGACAGTAGTCTTCTTTTCAAGAAATACGCTTCTCACACATAGAAATTCAGTCATTTGTTGCTTAACACTAATTTGTTCACCCAAACTTTTCAAAATTCAAATGATGCATCTTCCATTACTCATGAGATGCATAACGTTTTGAGGAGATGAAGCTTTGGTAGATGTTTATTGATGAGACAGAATGGTTTAGCAATGATTAAAGCTATTTTCTTTTGTATGTCATGTTGATGTATTCTAAATGCCCTATTTCCCTTTAATGAAGGAAGTGGGTGGTAATTCTGGAACCTGACGGTAGATGATGGACAGGTATCTGTATTACCTGTGTAGACACTAATTTTAGTGTATGTCTTTGTCAAAGTTGATTTTGAGGTGAAATATATTTGTGCCCTCTTGAACACTCAGGTACCGAAGTATGTGTCCAAGCTGTGGGAAAGGGTCGGACCAGGTGGTTCTGTTGGCAAACTTCGCGTTAGTAGGTAGGTAATTTTTAGCCCTATGGCAGTGAAATTGTCAATCTCATATATTATATCATATATTGGATATTTTGTCCAAACTATACATCTTTTTTTTTTGGCCTCATCAAAGTAACATATCCCAGAACTGGTAAGGTCCCGCTGTTAATTTTATGGTATGTAGAAGGTACATTGATGTGAACTTTTTAACATTGTGCGACTCTATCTCAGTTAACTTTCTGTTGTCAGTAAAGTCCTGCAGTAATACAAGTATTGTATACTCGGGCACATTAAAGACGGCACAGACTCAGTAATGGCAGTTGTAGAGAGACGTTTCTTAATAGCATGTGTGTCAAGAGTACACACAACAAGAAAGGTCATCGGTCAAAGTTACATACAGGAAAGCATGAGTATGGAAAGCTGGATACAACAACAAGTTTTTTCAGCGACTTTTTTTCCACATTTAGCATGCTTTCATCACACTTACAAATTAATGTTGTAAACATATTTAAATTGGTAATGATATTTTGGGACCCATTCAATTTTTTTTCTTTTTGGATATGATTAATCTTCTGCCTGAATCTTTCATACCATAAGTTGACTTAATTAGGAAGCAGTTAGACCAGGGGTCGCAGCCTAGCGGTCATGACAGTTTGAGGGTTGCAAAAATTTTTCAGAGGGTTGTGAAAGGGTTCTGGGGTGAAAAAATATGTGGAAAATTTCTCGTTAAAAATAGCAAGGTTCAAATTTCAGAGCCACCGCTACCTTGACATACCCTGCACTGGCTGCAAAATGAACAGGGTATTTGTGTAGTGGCCCTCCTGGCTGTTGATATGAAGCCTGCAGCTTTTTACCTTTTTCAATAGTCACACATGTGTTTAAATCTTTGAATAGAGGTAAACACATTTCTGCAAGAGTGGATCGAATGTGAAAACACAGAATTACATGAAACAGGTCATTGTTCTGGATGGTGTCATAGAGTTTGCCAAGCAGGATCTGTCGATTTCAGAGTGAGAGAGATTATAGGGGATAGACTTGCGGATCGTGGAATTAGAAAGAATTTTCATATCTTTTTTTCAATAAATCTGCTTCTTGTAATGTGGAACCCCAGGCAAAATGCAGAATGAATTTTCATGTTAAATTCCTCATGCTTTCTGCACACGGATTGTTGATCAAGAATGTGGACCGCACAGACACCATTATGCTCAGGCAGTGGGTATTTTACTGGAATTGAAGTAATTACTAAATATACAGAATGCAGAACAGTCCGTGTGGGATCTTTATTAGGCACGCAGATACTTTCTGTGTTTCTTGTTCTGCCTCTCTGATTTGGTGATCTGTGCAGTAAATCCAACTTAAGCATGCACAATGAGTAGACTGTGTTTAAAGCTGGAATAAGAATTGTACTGGCAATGGCCTGGTCATCTACCTTTGTTCTTCATTAGTGTTTCAGGGAAGAGAAAGTAGTGGGAAAGATCAAAAGTAGAGGGAAAGATCACCTGTCACAAAATCAGAAAGGTCTATGCATTCAACTTCCAGTTGTTTGAATGTGAAAATTGCCTGGAAATTTTTGTTGGTCCTCTACACTTCTGATTCTCCAAGAAACCCTAACCATTAGTCACTGTCACTTAAAATAAAAAAATCAAAGAGACCAATCGGAATGGATATGAATATTCAAGTGTGCAAAAATGGGGCTTGAACAATGATTTTTTTTGTAGTAACTGTAACATATTTGACTTTCAGTGGCAAAATTTGACAAATTTTTAACTCATATCCCAGCTTTAAGCCTGTTACCTAGCCCAGAGATCTTATGTTAAATTTACAAGTTCAATCTTCTGTAGTTTTAATTGTAATTTTTTTTGAACTTATTGTTATTATCACTCCCCTCCTTTTGCCCATCAGCAAACTCAATAAACGAGACTTCACGTTTATACTGAAGCAGGAACTTCTCAGCCAGTCAACTTCGAATGATGAGCTCAAGTTACCCTCTGAATACAAGCTTCATAGCCAGGGTGCTGCAAATCGTGTCGCCATGGCATTTTCAGAGACAGTTGCACAAGGTTTGTGTAGTATTAATGTACTTTATGTATTTGTGAAGTCTCTTTATAATATGTCTTACTAGTGATATTTAAAATTTGAATTTTGCTTGAAGAACATTCTGGTCCTCAAGGCCCACTGCCTTCTTCTTGATTTTTCTTCAGTGAGATATCTTTGTCCTCATTTAAAAAAGCTGTAACTGGAACTAGTTGAGTCTCAGATTAGAAACAGGTTTCCAATGGGTCGTGAAATTACACAAATGTGTAGATCTCGAAACTTTAATGTCTGAAGAAATGTTATCTGGCAACACATTTACAAGTAAAATGGATGTCTTCTCATCAACCAAAACTGAAAATCTCTTTTCACTTCTCATCATAATTTAGGAGTTCTGTTCCAACAGTGAATGGCAGCCTTGTCACAGAGCATCCGCTCTTGATGAAATTGTATAGTCTGAGAACTTTGAGAGCCGATTGAGATGATTAATATGTTCAAGAAACCTCCGAATCTGCTAATTCTTAATCATTGACAATGCAGTGATATCTCAGGATAAGGCTGCCGTGTAATAGATATCTCTCCTCATTTATCCCTCAGTGCATCAAAACTCCACAGTCTGAATTTTAATTGTTCTTGATCCAGCAATGTTTTATCCTTTTGCCATGTTTTATTGTCTTCTTTACCTGGGTACATTTACTGCTTTCTTACCTACATTGTAAATTGTTTGTGTGCAGTGTTGTCTGTTTTGATGTGTTTATGCTAGCATTATCAAGTTACCCCTGTGGGGTTTAATATAGTCGATCTTATCTTAACCTCTTTTCTACAACTGTGAGAACACCCTTTAAAGTAAGATAAAACTTCAGGACCACCTGGTTGGCTTTATTATTAAAGCATAGTGTTGGGCCGTCTGCAATGAGTATTGTCACTGACTTTCATTCTCACAAAATTGGATATGTAGGACACACCTGTATATAGGTTAATGATGGCAAAAACACAATCATTGTTTGTTCATTTTGAGATTCATTGAAAAGTTAAATCATATACAGAATGTCGTTATCCACCATTTCATTACTCAGACTTGTGTTTCTTCTTTAAATATCTGCTTTGGTTACTTCTTTTAGATCAAGCAGAAGAAGGCAATTCGAATCAGCCAGGTGAGTCAGACTTTTGAGAAGTTTAAATATGTTTTATAAAGATGGTCTTTTGACAGAATGTCTTGTCAGTATACACCCATGTGGCTTTTATCTGTGCTGATTTAAAGAAAGATTGATTCAGCATTATCTTCTTGGTGTGATAATATGAAGCATGGTGGAAAATTTTACCTTTAATCTTTTTCTGGAATGCCTACATTACTCGATAATACTGCACATATATCATCTTACCCTCTGACAGTGGTCTTAAAAGAAACTCCCCTGGTCTCTGGTTGGTCAGCAATGGTACTTGTGATTATCTTAGGCTGATCCCTGACAGTAACTGTTAGTCGATGATGGCGTATAAGTTGTTCCATGTAAACTATTGTTAACCTGGTAGGCTGCAACTGTGAGTTATTTTAAACATGGTGTGGTTCCTGATGATACATGAGAATGAAAGTGAGCCTTGATAAGCCTCTTATGGCATATTAGTGTTTGACTGATTACCAAATAATACTGATTACCAATAATTGGGCTGATGCCGATGACTGATTATTTCACCCATTTTGTGGAACAAGGTGCACTATGTATTATAGCTGGTTTGTATGAACGGTGAAGTATATGCTTATAAGTGGCACAATCAATTAGCCATGCAAACATGAGGGTGAAATCACTAACTGGTTCACAATCTTGCTGCAGTCTTAAACCTTAGGTTTTTAAGCTACCAGGATAGGATAACAATAAAATATCATTTAAATGTTTGTAGAAATCACTCTGATGCCTGCAACTTGTAAAAGTGCTGCTCACTTGCAGGATGAAATACTTGGGAAGGTGGTTAGACTGAGGCTGTTTGCTAGCCTTTACACCTCACTACATTAGGTTATCAGAAGGTTTTACAAGATTTTTTCTGTTTTTATTCACAGGACACCTATATACACCGTAACTTGAGAAATATATGTAATATAGTTTGGTTTACATGACGTGTAACATTTCGTGGAGCATTGAAATGTTGAAGCTATGGCAGTGATTTTTTTTTTCTAGATCAAACTTAAGTGTGCTGACATGGTTTTCATAGACTGTTGCACTGTACCAAGGCCAAATATGACTATGAGTTGGGGAAAACTTCAAAAATTAGACCTATGGACCTTTTTTATTGATACTGAAATATGACAAGGAATTTTATGGAAATTGGGTCATTTGAAAGCAAAATTCGAAGCAAGCAATGAAAAATTGTGAATTTGATTTTGCTTCTATCTTTGCGGGAAATCAGTAGCCTATGCAGACCTTTAAAACCAAGTAATGGAGACTATAGCTGGCATGACAGATAACACTATCATGATTGGTTCATGCTAGCGTGTGGGTGTGACATAAAAACCGTGTAATGTGAAAACTAAAACATCGTCACAAATTCAACCTTGCAAAAATTTACGATACTTGCAAGAGTGTTAAATATCATTTCACAGCAAATTTCTCGGCTATTCTACGGATTTTTTTGTCCTCCGAGCTACTGTACAAGTTAGGCGTAATTTTAGAGATTTGGTTACTCTTGGGCAACCAGTAAATGTACTCATTATGCAGGAAGTGTTATCAACAACAATGGAACAAGAGGCCAATCCACGGAGTTGCATCTCATTCCTATTGTTTTCCATATTCATTCGGTCCTTAACATGTATGTGTTATAGTCGATCAAGAGGTTGATCCTACACCTAGCGCTTTACTATACATTATACACAGTTCCTAAGCACACATAGCTAGGTGCCGCACACGTGGCCATGGATGTATAAATAACGGGCAAGTGTTATTAACAAGGAATCAGTGATAAAAAGAAATATATTCATGTATGTCATTTCCATTCCACACTTAGCCCTTGCTAAGGACTATTCGGCCATTTAAACCCATTAGTTGCAGTTATCCATTTTACTCATTAAACCAGCTCTTCTCTCCTCTATAATTTCCCTAATCATCCATCCAACTGAAATACAGCATCCTGCATAAAGCTTCCCCTCTATGCTATACCTCTTTTCTATTCTATCATTTCTCGAATCTGTCAGTTACCAGACTGCTGTCCACCCGAGTAGCCCTTGGAAGAAGGGAGTTCATTATGTACAACTGAATATCCACATACAACAACTAGTCTTCACAGTTTCTGTAATGTGGTAAAATTGTGTCTCGAGAGCACCCTTTTCTGCATGATAGAACATGAGGTGATATCAAGAGATACCATAGTGATTAGGGTTTGTTCCTTCGATGAAACCTTACCATACATGTATGATATCATGTGAGGATTGGCTGCATGCTAGCTCTAGGTAATGCATACACTTTGCTTGACTGAATTGTAAGTCCCACCAAAGGGTAAAAGTTACATGCACTTTGATTGCTTTTGGAATATTCACAATGATATGGACATATATATTCACACATTTTCCAGCATAATGCACATATTTTTTTGTTTGTCATATGTCTCGTAGTCGGTTTTGACGGGTTTAAATTTTGCCTAATGGAAATCCTAACATTGGAGCCACCAGGACTTTGGTCAGTTCCACTTTGAACTGAATATCATTGGTTGCATTTTTGCTACTAATTCCATAGGAAAATCCAGTGTTGTACTTTGAACAAATGTGAATTTATTATATCTTGTTCCAGGGTCGGGGAAACCATGGTGCGTGAATGAGAATGTAAAAGACACATTGTGTGTATGCGATATAGGTGATCCGGCCCAACAGGGTCTGTTCCACAATAGTTACAATAATATCAAGTAATCAGTATCACTATGTACATTCATGAATCATGACACTAGCGTACCCCTGTAAGTTTGCGATGTGCAGCGGTATGTGGTTTTGTGTAGGCCATATTGTCAAAAGCAGTTAAGTAAGTAGGCTATACTTTAACAAATGAACATGCTTTGAAATCCTTTGGAAAGTAAAAGTAAAAAGGAATACACTTTTCTCAGTTTATTTTGCATGACTTAGGGTGTGTACAGAAGATGGATTTTGTTGATAAAGATTGCATAAAAATAATGGGATTTTGAAAGCGGAAATAACCAGTTACCTGTAATCAGTAATTTTACCTATCATTTACTGATTGTCTGATAATCGGCCCGATGCTGATTAGCTAACAGGTGACCATTCGATGTCAACATTTTTCGAGTTGGTCTGTCAATGAAAGTAATGTTGAATCTTACTACTTGGTATCATTTTTGTATTACCCCTTCTGGTATCTCCATTCATGATGATGATTAAAGTACATGTGACATGAAAAATGCACTTTAGAGTATTGACAGAATTTATCATCAAAAATGTTGAAAATAGTCACAATTTTCATGAAAATCCATCAAACATTGACCATTTCAGAATCAAATTGCGCTTTTACAATTGCATCATGAGGAAACATAAGCTAAATATGCAAATTTGTGACGTCCAGGGAGGGACCCACCTCATAAGCCTCATGTTATCCTTTGTTTAATTGTTCTTAATTTCAAGGACAACTGAAAATTTTACATGCCCTGAGGGTTTTATTTTGGAAGCATGTATCACCTTCTTTAGAAATACCAATGTGAAACCCAGTAATTTAGTAACTAAGAAATAAAATGTAAAGGCCTAACAAAAGAAATACTGACACTGTGCAACACCCTACATCATCTCTTTTGCATTCTCATCAAACTTTAAAAAGCTATATCTCAAAAACAGAAATAGATAGAAACACAGTTCCATCAGATTGTCACTCAGGATTTTACTCTGCAACTTCTGAATGAAGCTAAATGCTTTCTAGATGCATGTCACTTGGTCTTTAAGGGACAAAATAAAGTCATCAAATTGATTAGCAGGGATTAACACAAGGGCAAATAGTGTAAAATATGATAATGTTGTGGTTAACCATTGTCATTCAACTTAATGGTGCTCTTCTTTGAAGGAGCCAATGGGAAGTATACTAGTAATGGATATTCAGTTAGTCAAAACAACTGATCTTGAAACACTGACCATAATGAGGTGATCAATTCGTAGGTTATTTGTAAATACAGTGACACATTAGCACTATCAGTACATTTAGTACTATTAGTGCATTAGTGAAATGTATTCATTCAAATGCTGAGTAATGCCAATCACCCACAGGTAAAATGTGATCTCTTATCGTTTTCATTAGGCTATGTTCTTTCATGTACTGGGCATCCATGCTTGCCTTCTATCAGCTTGAGCACTGGGTGACCAGAACAGAAAGCTATATTATTCCAAATAGAGTTTATGTGATCTCAAGAAGTTCGTAAGACATTGCTGGCATTTCATTTTCTCTTTTTTTTTTCCCTTTCATCATAGGGAGACTAGCACTGGAAGGTCAGGTCGCAGAAAGAGCTGAATGTCGACCAATCGGTGGTGATAGCTATATGAAGATGAAGAGGTGATTACCATTTGTGTCTCTCTCACATACATTGAAGTATATATCATTGATAAACCTCTGATGGAAAGCCTCTGGCACTCTGAAGGAATGGCCAAGACTGTAAATGCACTGTATTTGGGTCAGGTACATTCTTACAGTGTTCAAACACTTCATTGGTCTGCACTGGATCGGAGTGGAGGGGGGGGGGGGGGAGGACAGGAAAAGTAAATGGAAAGTAAATCTTTGGTAACATTACCCTCTCTCAAGAGAAGAACACAATACAAACGATTTTCGCAAAATTTTGTACAGTCTTCTTAGGGCAGACTTAAAAAAAAAACAATGATTCATAGTCATGTAGTTGTTGACCATTTGTGGGTTTCTAGCTTGGTTAATTATTTTGTCAAACTTTTGCTACGAATGCTTCAAAGTATGCTGTTTTCTGTTAGAAAGGTAACCACACATGATGACATGCATTTTACCATGCATATCAACTGTATAACTTTGCAAGAATTCTATGGTTGGTTGTTTAAAATGCTTTTCTGAAATCTAAGTATAGACCTAGGACATTTTCTCTGTCGTCTAAATATGTACATATGAAATTTGGAGTTTCTAAGAGCACATGGCTGGTATTCTGATTTTTCCTGAAACCAAACTGGTAATTAGAGAGAGTGTTGTTATAATCCCAGAATGATCTAAGATGCTTTTCAATATTATTTTCAAGAAGTTTGTTAATACAGGGTAACAAGCTTATGGGACGATAGTTCTCTGGATACCTTTTTTTTGAAAATGGGAATGACTTTTGCTACTTTGATAGCATCAGGATATACTCCACAGAAAAGCACAAGGTTAAACATATGACTCAAAATTGGGACAATAACATGTGAAAAACACTTTAAAATTTTACGGGTAATTTCATCTAAACCAGCTGATTTGTCATCTTTTAAAGAGTATATTTCTTTAAGGATTTCATTATCAGTGGTTGGAGCCCAGAAAGTAGTGTTTGTGCCACCACCGTCCAAAAACTGTCTAGGATCAGTATTACTAAGAATATTTCCACCAAGTTTGTTACCAATTGTAGAAAAATAGTCATTGAAAGAATTTGCAATGCCTATGTAATCAGTAATGGTTGTGTTGTTGTGGATGATACCAGTTACTACAGCGGTAGACTTTTTGATCCTATTAAGTAATTCGATGTTTTTTGTGAGGAGTGTTACCTAGCAGCAATCATGTTATTGTGATACGATGATTTCGAAAACCTGATGGATTTTATTTAAGATATTTCTGCACCTAGACAAAAGAGCATGTTTTTCTGGAATTGGATTGTCAATATAGATGTTTTTACATCTTACAGACTTTCTGATACCAGTGGTTATCCATGGCTTTTTTTTTAGTTGCTTTCTAGACAAATTGATGTGTGGAAAATTAAATATCATGTTAACATATAATCCTAAATATGAAAGCATTGTAAGCATAGTTGGCGTCACAACAAGCAAAGACATGTGAAAAGTCAGTACATTCAACTGACTGAATAAATCTTGCAAAGTTTCTGTTGTTGTAACGATGGACCGCTGGTCCATTCCTGATAGGATTTAGAGCCATTGTCGCTGATAAAACAAAAATTTGGTAGACGGTAGGTTTCTATTACTTCTGGTAACATACATGTTACCAGAAGTAATAATAGAAGTGACAAACCTACTTGGCAGTTTTTGGATCGAATGTGAATGGAAGTGCAATCAGTAATAATGAGTGATTATAAAATGCAAACTAACTTGCAATAAACTGACTCTTAAACAAGGTCAACAAGTTTGGGAGTCAAGCACAATGAAAAACATAAAGCGTGACAAACAATTAAATTTTCTTTAATTTGACAAGTTTTGTAATGGCGCTGTATTGAATCCCCATTTCAATCCTTTATCAGTGATAATAGATGAACTTCAGTTTTGCATAAAGGGTACTGATGTTCTAGATAGGCAAAGAAAAGATCCCTGCAATTTGTTGTCTTTTCAAAGCAATTATTGGAAAAATGTCAATATGCACTGTTATACCATGACAAATTTGCAGTAAATTTAATTGGGTTGAATGAACTGTAACAAAATATTTTGCCCCAAAATGTAGCTATTTTGTTTCTCTCTGGAGTCATATTAACACGTACCAGCCTACATCTTTTTTCATTATCCATGTGGAAAAATATGTCTATTTTCTGACAATAATTTTGTCATTATTGTTAGTATTGTTTTTATAAAAATTTTGATGAATGAGGTATATTGAAAAAATTTATTCAAATTATGAAAATTCAAATACTTAGCTTTAAATTTGATTTTTCTGGGGCATGTCTTGTTTCGCTTTGAACTGCCCACATTTGCTTAATTGGTTGTACAGTTTTTGAGGAGTTTTAATATGACATTTTGCTTTTATATTCCTAGATTACAAATCAAAAATGCTCTTCAGCCTACAAGAACTACAAAGCCAATTGACAAGACTACAACATTTAAACCTAGGACAAATCATAACATAAATGTAAGTATTGTTTTTTTTTTTCAATAAGAATGATGCAACAAGCAAAATATTAGAAAGTGGCAGTGAAACATTTCAAAATTTAACTTTTACTATTCTGTTTGAAATAGCTGTCCTTTAGAAGGTACTGTATCTGTGTCATCAATGTCAGTGAATGTTCTCATGGTTCGGTGTTCCCATGGATTGATTTTACAGAGGTTCAGTGTTCCCAAGGTTCAAAGGTTCTCATGATTTGATGTCCCCGAGGGGTTCATATTCCACAGCAAAGGCAACATTTAACCCTGGAATTACTGAACCATGAGACTGACAGTGACATTTCTGGGAACATGGAACTCTGGGAATAGTGAATCTTGTACTCATCGGCAACCATTGAAATGATACAAAAATGGGTGGCATCGAACTCTGGTTACAATGAACCCTGGGAGCATCGAACCCTTGGAAGAATAAATCATGGGAACATTGGGTAGACCTCGTGAACTTCAGTAAGAATAACGTTGTAGAGAATTTTTCGTGATGATAAACAGAGGTGTTGAGGGCTCAATAAATGTGATGAAATTTTGCCAGAAGTCTTTTGGAGTTTGAAAAGTACCAATGCAAGGTTCTGGCAGTGTACAGAGTGGCTTAAAATAGACAACTCAATCGTGACATGGATGTATTGTTCTTGAGAGGGTGCCAGTGCTCAAGTGGTGTCCATCATCTAACTGGAGCACCACTGATGTTTGGAGTGGAGCATACAGGAAGTTATTGGATGGAAGTACCGGCTAGGTCACTGGAAATTGCCTTCCCAGGCTCTGCCCTTTGATTCTTGTGGTTCAAGGGACACTGATTTTGTGATTTACAATTTCGCACAGATTTTTACTTGCTCCTGACATTTGATGCCACTTGGAAGTTGCAACAATGCAAATTGTGCGCAGGCATCCTTGCATTCCTTGGAGAGTAGTTGCATATTTAACATCTGAATGCATCTGAGATTCTTCTACCATCTCTTGTCACTTTCAGCAATCATTTATCAACAAGAAGAAGGGCGTTGAGGGAAAGAAAGCAAGGCTGGATAGAGACAAAGTCATGGATATGCTGTTTAAAGCCTTTGAGACCCATCAGTATTATGCCTTTAAGGACCTGGTGCAAATTACTCAACAGCCCAGTGTAAGTTTCCAAGTTATTTTTTGAAAGAAATAAAGTCAGGCAGTGCTATTGTATTTTTTTTAATTCATGATGTATCATCACAATGCCCTCAGTTCCTTCACAAAGCTTTCCACAATGTGATAGCTTCATGCTCTTCTTTGTGCTTCCCCTTACAAGTATGTTGTGTTATGAGTACCGAGAACATTTCATACTGAACATTTTACCGAATGTGCTCAGAATAGTTTAGTAGCATTTCTTGTTTGGTGATGTTTCCTTCGTGTCATCTAGGCTTAGGCAGGTCATCCGATTCAACTTTCAGAGTCATGACTTTGCCCAGGAGTCGTGACTCAGCTCTACTTTCCTTGGAGTTGCAACCCTTGGCCATGAGGCAAGACTGGAATCCACCTTCCTTGGAGTCTTAACTCTCATGTAGTATTTAAAACATTCATGAAAGATTTTTTTATGAGTTACACTAGTTGGACGCTTTAATAGTTTTGTTTCCCAACCAAGTAGGCCTTGCCAATGTCTGACAACTTTGGTTATTAGTGAAGCACCCCATTTTTAACCCATCAAAACTGTCTTAAATCAAATCCATGGTTAAAAGTTTCCTTGAACCTGCTGCAACCATCCTTTATTTATTTTTTTACTTTTCAGCCATATTTGAAAGAAATTTTAAAAGATATTGGAACTTACAACACCAAAGCTCCACACAAATTCATGTGGGAGTTAAAACCAGAGTACAGGCATTACCAAGAAGACCAAGGGTCATAGTGGAAGCTTTCTTCCTAAAGATGCATGGAGCAAATTCTGCAGGCAGATGTTACTTGAGGCTGCAAGAAAGGAGTCAAAGTGACCCATGCTTTGCCATGCTGTTGAGGATGCATCGATTCATTTCAAACCAGCATGGAACATCTGTCACTTAAGGAAGTTGGTTCTGGAAATATGCGGAATTGAAGCATCTACGCAGGCCACATGTCCGGACTTCTGTTTAGTAGTGGCTGATAGGTACTAGTACGTGGTTTCCTAGTTTGGTAGGTACATTTAACAGTGTGAAATGCACACTAGCCTTATCCCTGATGTGTATGTGTATCTGTTACTCTAGAATGGGAACAAACTGGTTTAATAGACGCAAAAACCCACTATAAGTTTTTTACTGCTTGACTCATCATTTTAAATTGACCTTATGCATGTTCAGTGTTGCAGATTTTGAGTCTGGGCCTGCAATAACATATCATGTCTAGAGAGCTACAACATCATGCATTCCTTTTTTTTTTAAATATAAAAGTAGGTGGTGTTTTATGTCATGGAGATGAAAAGTGGCGAAGAAATCCTGTTAACTAATCTGATTTGCAAGTCCAGCTTTAAGATTCGTCGTGTTAGCAAAGGAACCTATGTAGTCAGGTTGGCGTATGTGTGTAAGTCGGGAAAGTCTGATAAGTCGGATGAAATTCAAACTTGGTATTGAGGTGTCCCATATCGTTTTTGGTGGAGGTCACAGGTCATCTGGGGGCACAGGGGCAGAATTCTTTTTAACATTATAAAAAGTTTATGCTAATGTGTACATGCATTATGGCAGTGGTGCCTTCAGGGTGTTCAAGATTTTTGGGTCCAACTCCGAAGTGGGCCACTTTATGAAGCCATGCAAAGTTCTCCTGCAGATTGTTGAAATTATGTCTCATTACTACTATGGCAGTGGTTCCGTCAGGTCATTCGAGAGTATTGGTCCCATGTGGAACATTTTATTAAATCATGCAAAATGTTTCTTTTCTGCATGTTTTAAATTAGCATTGTGGTAGTGTTGTTACAATGTTGGTTTTTTTTTTATATTAGCAACATGGTAGTCGAGTGCCTGTGGCTGATCAGCATTCTTAGGGACTAATTTCGGCCCAAACTTTTCTTGTGAATTAACCTTGATGTCTTCATGCAAGGAACCGTAGTGCTTGCTTCTTAGAGTGATACTCTATGTTGCTGTAGAATGTGAGATGTAGTATAGCCTGTACATCATGTTGGTATTCTGTATGTGCTGCTACAAATACTGTCAAAATTTTGGGAGCAATTTAAGTTTTCTAGCTTTGAATTGAGAGGTGATATTCTCATATTGTCAGTAATGCAATTTTGTTGTAAAGGAATTGATGTTTGTTTCAGAGAAAACATTCTGCCAATTCTGATTTGACAGTCAGTGGTGTCCATCATCACTTATCTAAGTGAAGCAGTATTGCCAGAAAGTGCCTTCCCAGGCTCTGCTGGTGCCATGCAACCACTGGAGCCAACTAAAATTGGATCACAGTAACCAATATGAAAAGAGGAAAATGGTGAAAGTATTTGGCTTGTCAAATTTGCCACGCTTTGGGCTCTTAATGACATTTTTAACCAAATGTATTGCATGTAAAATCAGTGCAAGGTTTTCTTGCTCATGTATTGGATTTACAGTGAAAGCCAAAGAAACTTAACTAAGACTAGCCACATATGTCTTATTATGCATGAGAACATTGTAAGGCCATTTCTGATTTGGTAATGATTTCTTCCTTGTCGCACCAGTTTTTTTGTAGCAAAGATTAAATAGTTTGAACTAAGTGTCCTCTTACCTCTCATTTGATATTGTCAAGCATTGTGTAATTCAGGGGCTCCACCAGATAACCAGAAACAGCCCTTTCTGGGTGTCAGGGTGGATTTAATCAGCCTTGAAATAGGGGAGTACACATGACATTATTCCGCTACTGGTTTGCATGAAATCTGGTGAACCCAGTAACCATACCTTCCCCAGGTAACCATACCTTCCCCAGGTAACCATACCTTCCCCAGGTAACCATACCTTCCCCAGGTAACCATACCTTCCCCAGGTAACCATACCTTCCCCAGGTAACCATACCTTCCCCAGGTAACCATACCTTCCCCAGGTAACCATACCTTCCCCAGGTAACCATACCTTCCCCAGGTAACCATACCTTCCCCAGGTAACCATACCTTCCCCAGGTAACCATACCTTCCCCAGGTAACCATACCTTCCCCAGGTAACCATACCTTCCCCAGGTAACCATACCTTCCCCAGGTAACCATACCTTCCCCAGGTAACCATACCTTCCCCAGGTAACCATACCTTCCCCAGGTAACCATACCTTCCCCAGGTAACCATACCTTCCCCAGGTAACCATACCTTCCCCAGGTAACCATACCTTCCCCATACCTTCCCCAGGTAACCATACCTTCCCCAGGTAACCATACCTTCCCCAGGTAACCATACCTTCCCCAGGTAACCATACCTTCCCCAGGTAACCATACCTTCCCCAGGTAACCATACCTTCCCCAGGTAACCATACCTTCCCCAGGTAACCATACCTTCCCTAGGTAACCATACCTTCCCTAGGTAACCATACCTTCCCTAGGTAACCATTGGAATAAGGAAATGTATGACAATAAAGTATTTAAGACTTCATGTATTTACCAAATATAGTCAGTGACAACACTGCTTCTTATATGCAGTCGCTGCATCACCAAACAGCTGCTGTCAAATCCAGTTTGAAATACAAGAATAAATGAAACTATCATGAAATGTGCACTGTAAAATCTCCAGATATCCATTAATTGCATTTCCCACATATGGTGTAGGATGTATGGTGCAGAATGAAAAGCAGGTCTCTTCATTGAGAGCAAAGCTTTGATGATAAAAAATTTAATGGTGCAAAACACATATGTACATGAAAGACAAAGGTTAGTACACAGGAGTACATGAAAAGACTCCAATAATGCAGCCACATCTAACAACATCTTTCTTTTTACCTATGAAACTAAAATGCTTGGTCCACACTTCCAGCTGAAAATTGTTCATCTGGTGGCAGTCTCTACTCTGGCAACAACCATGATGCCCACTAGGCAAAGTTCTGCAACTGAGAATTTTATCAGAGGAAGGATTGTCCACCAGGGTCTTGCTCCATTGCAGGCAGGGATATGGTTCATATTTTTTTCCCTAAGCTTTGTTTGGTTAGAATCCTGTGAAAACAAAATGGCCACTGCCTTCTGCAACAGACATCTGGGTGCACAATTTACATTTTACTTGCCATCAAGATGCTGTGTCCTAACTTATTGCACTTATTGCGACGTTTTCATAATCTTCGCTGTCCGAGTCTGTCTCGATGACTTGTGTGATTTTACTGTTATGGGCAACTGTTTGGGAACCGTTCTGATTTGGGTCTGGATAACGGCAATCTAGAGAGTGAAAGAGATACACAGTGTGAATGTATTGTTGTGTATACAATAGCATTAATACCATAATGAAGCAATGAATTTTAAATAACCAGAATGAAGCAATGAATTTTAAATAACCAGAAAGCCAAAAGGCTTTGTGATTCCTTTGCCACATGGTGATATAATAACAAATAAATTATCCACATGAAAAGTATGAGATCAACTACAGTCACTGTTCTTGAAACACCAAATTAATAATGTTAACCCAAAATGCCTTTTTTTTGGGGTGATCTCAAATGATATTTGACTTCCACCAAAAGCAATAGGGATCACCTACCCAATATGGCCAACCTATATATCAAGTATGACATCAGTCAACAGCACCCTTCTGGAGGTAATGTGTTTGCAAGGATTTTCACAGTTTGACCTCGGGTGACCTCAAACCTTTGACCTCCAACAAAAACAAAAGGAGTCTTCTACTCAGTATATACAATCCACACAAAGTATGACATCAGTCAAGGTTAAAATTCCTGGTAATATTGTGTTTACACATTTATACAGTTTGACCTTGGGTGACCTCAAATGACCCTTAACCCCTACCAAAATCAATAGAAATCTTCTGCTCATTACCAACCCACACATCAAGAATTACATCAGTCATGGTTACCCTTCTGCAAATATCATGTTTACAAGGTTTTTAAAGTTTGGCATCTAGTGACCTCAGATGACCTTTCACCTCAACCATAGACAATGGGGACCATCCACTCAATATGACCAACCCACACACCAAGTATGACATCAGTTGCAGTTACCGTTCTTGAAATATCGTGTTTACAAGGTTTTTAGGTTTGACCTCTGGTGACCTCAAATGACCTTTGACCTTGACCAAAACCAATACGGATCATCCACTTTATGTCCAATCCACACACTAAGTATGACATCAGTCACAATTACCCTTCTGGAGATATTGTGTTTACAAGGTTTTTACAGTTTGACCCCTGGTGACCTCAAATGACCTTGACCAAAAACAATAGGGATTATCTACTTAGTATGACCAACCTACATACCAAATGTAAGATCCCTCCGAATTGCCCTTCTTGAGATACCGTGTTTACAAGCAAAGTGTTACATACACACACACAACATCACCTTCGCATAGATTCCTTGAGCCTTCGGCAAGGAATCAAAAAATCACCAAGTCATCCTTGAGCAAGAGCATGCACTGGAAGATTAAAGGCGCAATTATTATTCAGGTGATAAGTAAATCACTTACCTTCATCTGTTTCAACTGGTACATCTGAATATTCATGTTCATCTATGTTGAAGGAAAAATAATAATATTCAAAGTTTGACAAAAATCAGAAGCAAACCGTGAAGTATTGATAAGGCTTGAATTAGGCAGAAATGCCATACAGTGTGGAGCAATGCCTGGGTGTATGTTCCATCAAGGAAAGTAAGGACAAAGCTTAGAAATACTGAAAATGACCATGCCCTGTTTAAAAATAACCTGTCAGATGCAGTTTATGAAGTGGAGAGACCATCATAAGATGGTCAACGATTTTCATGCATTTTGATCGACTAAAGCCATGTTTATCATCTATGGTGAACCAGAACTGGGTACACTGAGGACTAATAACCTGTATAATACTGCAGGCCTAAGATCCAGGTGTTTGATGCAAAGAAGAAGTTCCAGGCTCATACCTCTATGGGAACACTTTGAAGGGAAAAGGATAGTAGTCCAGTGATGAAAAAGCCAACAATGCCCAAGGTCATGGAGAACATTTTGTCTATTGGTCAAAGAACCGATGAAAAGTATTGACTTATTTTTGGACTCACGTCGAGTTCACATGCAGAAAGTGAGTTGTATATGCAAATTAATACACCCTGTCATCTTGGTTGTTTGCTTTCTCTATTCATTCTAAGTGTCCTTTTGTCATACACTATGATCTTGGGAATTGTTATGGGAGGTTGTATTGTTTCTGTAATCCTTTCGTTTGCTCGTTTTGCTTCAATTATATTGCAAACTGAGCCATTGGGAACAAAATGACTAGAAATTCAATAATGCTATGGAAATTCAATACAGTTCACAGAATTCCATACTTTGGTTTGAAGTAGATGATACTGCACGTTCAACCAAGGGAACAACCGAGAGTTCTTGTCTGACAGAGCATCATTATGACAAACCACTAGGTCAGTGTTTCAGGGAAAAGAAAGGAGAAAAACTAGAACACCAAGGTGCAGAGGCTCATACCTGAACACCCTGAGGGTATACATCAGTATTATGTCTATATCATGTCAGAAGAACCACCAGCAGTATCATTATATTGAATCACCAATATTGCATGTACAAGAGAATCTGTAGAACTGCATAATTGGCAGAATATCATAAACTAGAGCACAAACAGTGCAGAAGGTGGATCCTTGTCAATAAATTTATGATACATTTAAGGGGCACTACCACATTACAATACTTATTATAATGCATCACTATTCAAGTTTGACATCCAACAATTATGAAACTGTCATTTTTTGAACATTTTCTACTTGGTTTGTACTAGCAGCGGGCATATGTATTAGTTTTTAGAATTGCAAAATTTTCCAAAACCAATTTAAATTATTAACTACTAGTTCATCAGTGTTCATTTGCATGTGTCGTCACATGGAGACCATGGGGAGCTAGACTTAACCTGTCAGAACCTTTATGGGAAATTTGACACAAAATTAATGGATTTGGGAAGATTTAACTGACCTATGTGTACCTCAGACTCATCACTCAATTATAATTCATGCATATAAGGATATCTGAGATGTTGTATGACATTTAAAGAGGCACCTTTAAAGTTGGAGGGGAAAACTTTTGCAGGATTTCACAAAATGGGCTGTAGGGTCCAGATAGAACACTTGACTACAAATTACGGTACACCCAAGAGAATCGTTATGACAAAGCCTTAACATTTACAAGAGAATCTGTAAGAGAAGCATTTTGCAGAATTTCATCAAATGGGACATATGGTCCACATGGGACCTACGACCAAGCAGTTTTGAATACCCCAAATTTGCGTACCACTCACAGAACAGTGTCTCCATGTTACATACAAATCCATCAAGGCATGTACAAAAAGCAGCATTTAGAACAGACTTTCAAGAAATGGGCCCTAGGGCCCACATGGAGCCTTGGCACTCTCAAGGTACCAGGTAATAGAGTACTATTGTCACAAACCATCACTATTGTACAAGAGAATCTGTAAGAGGAGAAGCATTTTGCAGAATTTCATAATAAAACGGGCCATATGGGACGTCGAACCAAAACTTTTTGAACACCCGCAAATGGTTCACCACCTATGGAACATTCTATCCAAGTTTCATGCAAATGCATGAAAGCATGATGGAGAAGAAGCATTTTGAACAATTGTGAACAGATATTTAGCTGATGATGCTGCACCATTACAATAGCTCACACAAGCTCACTGGTCCAAGCTAAAAATCACTTGTCACAAAATATGAAAGGTAACTATGCAATCACCTTTCAGATATAACAAATTTTTCAGCTCATTTTTACAGGATAGATCGAATGTGCACAGGATTATATTTTATATACTTTGTGTCAGAATTGGGCCTCATTCTGCTCACCTTCATTAATGTTGTCTAAGGATTCCTTGCTACTCCCAACAGAGTTTTTCATCGAGGAATTAACAACTTTAGATGGCTTTGGGAGGATGGCAGGTTTCTTTGCAGTGGGCTTTCTATCTTTATATTGAAATGGCAGGGATTTTGAACTCTTCTCCGCCAAGTCTGTTCTGGACGGTGGTGATGGTGGTGGGGTACTTCTTTTGTTTATCCTTTGCACTGCAACAGGCTCTTTTTTGGTACTCGGTGCTAATGGATTCGGGCCTTTCATGGTCCCCCCTGCAGGCAGAACTTTGACACCACGTCCCAAAGAGGTTGTTTTATCTGGAATTGTCACAGATCCATCTGACGTCTCTGAACCTCCAGTGTCCTCTGTCGGTGAAGATGGCGGTGAGGGAGGTGATGGATGTTGGACAAAGTCCTCAGCAAATCCGGGCACCAGGTAGTTTTCCTGAGAATCTGGCAAAGGATCTGGGAAGGCATAGTCTTCCTCAGCATCACTATTTTCACTTGCAGCTGAAAAAGCAATATGTGAGAAGAATCTTAAGGGAATAATACAGCCACTTAAGGATTTGAAATTGGGGGATGTGTTGATATGCACAACAGCATTTGTTTCAGTCACTTGGTTAAAAAAAGTGCTGCATGCACATAGTATAGTTATCAGCTGTGGGCTTCAAAAATATCCAAGCCATACCAACTTAACGCAGTATACCGTATTCTTTTATTATGCCCAGCCTACAGTGCTGTTAGCTGACCACTGACCAGTTATACCAGACACAATTACTGTAACTGAACAGGAGGGCCCAAAGTTTTGCTAACTCTACACAATTTGAGTCCCCTTGTGTGCCACAACTGATATTTGATATAATAACCAAACAAAAGACACATTACTCAATATAAACTTATACATGCCTATGCAATTTGTCCTGCCATATGCTCTTCAGGTTTTCACAATTTTGGGTATGTACTTTGTGTATGCCAACCTCCAAAACTGATGAGAATAGACACCTGCTAATACTAAAGCATTTAGCAGAGGTTATTCAGTCTATTCATTTCTCAGTGATGCCTGTAAATGATCTCTGACCTCCATCAAAAAAGTAGATGCTAGATTTCTTGCAATGGTTAAATCTTCATGCCAAACATATTTCCCTGTATGCTTTTTTGTATGAATCTTAACTTGATTCCTAGCAATTGATCCATCTTGATCAATAAAAAACATAAAATATAAAAAGAGATCATTGTTGATCAAATGTGAGAGGTGTGTGTTCTACACACATTTTACACGCTGAAGCAACGTTAAGAACACAACCTGAGGTTTTTATTTGCTCCCTACAACAGATCACAATACATATACTGTTTCACTCAAAATTGATATTTTCTTGGCAACTGGCTACCCATTGTCCTTAAGGAGGCTCATTGAGTTGTTTTGTGAAATTCACTCAATTTTTCTAAACCGGTCAAGTTTCCTTCACATACAGATGACAAACAGTCAAACTAAAAGGATCCCAAAGTTTTACATACGTTGGAACATTAATGAGTGAGTAACCAACGATTAAATTTGGTTTTTGAAACTTTGTGACCAGACATTTTGACATTAGTACATTCACATGCACACAATCAGAGCAGGTAACGGTCAAAAATTCAAAAAAATTGACAGTTTTCATATAAGTACTGGATGTGAAACTTGATTAATTATGCCAATTGTGAGTATTGTCGTGTGTTTGTATACTTCAAAATCACTGCAATCTTTACTGATATCAACTCAATGAGCCCCTTTAAAACAATTCCATGCCATGCAGTTTCCACCATGTCATAGTGTACACATGCATGCCAGCATGATTGCAGCGCAATAGCGAGGCACCACAACTTAAACCTTGCATGACTACCATATGATACTAGAGTAGTAATACTGTTAAGATATCAAACACCTTGCTTAGATTTGCTTGCTTAATTTGCTTTGTCTGTTGAGTGAACCAAACTGCTTGTTCATGCAACCTGCACAAGCACTAAATAACCATGAATTGCATTGCAAAACCAATGAAACAAGATGCGGATCTTGACACATACAACTTGATTTTAGGACTCCATGTGACAAACAGTGATGAGCTGTCTATTCAAGCAAGTGTAAGAATAATAACTGGTGAATTTTACAGATTTAATCCTAAAAGCAGACTTAATATTTTCATTGGCCACCCCATGCTCTCAGAGAGGCCACTTCAGACAGCTTTATAGAGGCTGTACGTAGATGTTAAATATTGAGATAAAACATGCACTGCCTACAAATAGTGAGCAAAATGATGTAAGATATTACCAGACAGCTAATTCACTGACTGACACGTGCCTGGTAAAGCTGTTACAATGTGACTTTTGTTGAGGAGGAAATGGCCTGAATTATTTTGTTTTTTTAATGGCAAGGATAATGTAACAGAAACATTAACCTTAAAGGTCAACACTGTCTCAGGATAGCATATACAGTATGAAATACATCCCAGGAAGGGAAAGTAAAATTTCATGACTACAATCAACTGTGTCTACTTTGAAATAAATTTCATTGTACTAGACTTATCATCGTAATGATCGTATGCAACTTAATGCCTTTATGCACACTGGGTGCGTGTTGTGAGTGCAGTATTGACTCTGGCATTGACTCTGTTCTAGCTTCTATTGTCAAGTTACTATCATTCATACTACCAATCACCTCTTTGATCCTAAAGTACATACATATAGGCATCAAGAATGAATAAATACTAACAATAAATAAATAAAATAAATATAATATATAAATACAAACCACTGCTGACTGCAGAGTGATGAAAAATCCTGCCATCACACACAGTGATTAAAAACCAGAAAGTCGAATGACTTAGTGATTCCTTGCCGATATCTCATTTTTTCACACACACACAATCACTTACCAACAAAAGCAACTCAGTGGAGAAGGGAAGGGACCATGTCAAAATGAAAAACACCAGAGAGCCAAAAGGCTTTGTGAATATCCTTTCCACATGGTTATATTATAACAATCATGAATTATCCACATGACACTTTGAGATCAACTGCACTTATCCTTCTTGAAACACCACATTAATAAGGCTTTAACCCAAAATGACCTTTACTTTGGTGACCTCAAATGACTTTTGACGTCCACCAAAAGCAATAGGGATCACCGACCCAGTAGGGCCAACCCACACATAAAGTACAACATCAGTCAACAATACCCTTCTGGGGATAATGTGTTAGCAAGGTTTGACCTCAGGTGACCTCAAATGACCTTTGACCTCCACCAAAAAAGAAAAGGAGTCTTCTAGTATATACAATCCACACATCAAGTATGACATCAGTCAAGGTTAGACTCCTGGAGATATTGTGTTTACAAGAATTTAACAATTTGACCTCTCATGACCTCAAATGACCTTTGATCTCCACCTAAAAACAATAAGGATCAGCTACTCAATGTGACCAACCCACACACAAAGTATGACATCAGTCACAGTTACCCTTCTGGAGATATTGTGTTTACAAAGTTTCCACCATCTGACCTTTGGTGACTTCAAATGACCTTTGATCTCCACCACAAAAAATAGGGAACATCTACTCAATATGACCAACCAACACACCATGTATGACATCAGTCACAGTTACCATTCTTAAGATATTGTGTTTACAATGTTTTCACATTTTGACCTCTGGTGACCTCAAATGACCTTTGACCTCCATCAAAAACAATAGGGATCATCTACTCAATACAACCAACCAACACACCAAATATGAGATCATTCATGGTTACGCTTATTGAGATAACGTGTTTACAAGCAGGGCGTCACACACAGGTTTATACCGCCAAACGGGGACCCTTTCATTTTACTATTCAACCATGGATGGCTGTAGATAAACATTGTAGTAGGCTATATTGTTGGGAAATAATACCCTTTGCCACAACAAAAAATGGGGGCCCTCAATTTTTTTTTCAATTAATACTGTAATAGTGAGTGTGTATCGGTTTGTCACTAGGGAATCGTAGACATGGTACCTTACACACGTACACCTGCAAAACAGGACGTAACCCAACACTATCTCAATGGGGACTTCGTCTATACTCCTTTAAATTCAATAGATAGCTTCATGGTGCCATCGTATATCGCATGAAGGCTATTTAAAAGCCAACTCTGAAACGGGGACCATCCCCAATTCCAGATGGGTCCTCCGATTGGTACATGTGTTTCATAAAAGGGTCCCCGATTGACGGCAATTGTCAACGCACATTCGCACACACACACATACACATACACACACACGACATCATCTAATAGATTCCTTCTGCCTTCGGCAAGGAATCAAAAGAGGGCATTCCCAGGTACTGGGGGCCAGCTGGTGGACAAACATGTACTAGGACAATTTCATTTCAGAGGACGACCATAGCTGATTGAATGAAAGTGATAGTTTTGTGCCAGAAGAATGAGGAGAAGAGACAAACTAGAGCACCACTGGTGCAGAGGCTCATACCTCAACATCCTGAAGGTACCATTTATGTATCACTATGTCAAATCACAGGTAACACTGAGTATCATTATAGGCCTACCAAATTATCAACATTCTACAAGAGAATCTGTAGGACTGCACAATTTTCAGAATTTCATAAACTGGTGCTCCAACAGTGCCGAAGTTTGATCTTTCTCAGTAAATTAAAGTCGTAAAAATTTTAATGGGTACTACCAAATAACACTGCTTATAATCAGAATCACTATGCACATCCAATAATTATGAAAACTGTCAATTTTTACTAATGTTTGTTATTGGTTTGTACTGGCTGTGGGTGTATGAATTGGTACTAATGTGGAAAAGTGAATGGTCACAAGTTTTCCAAAACCAATTTAAATCATTAACTACTCACTCACTAGTGGTCATTTACATGTGACTCATAATGGGGGCCCTCTTAGTTGAACATTGATCAGTCACTAGAAACTTGACACAAAATGAAGTTCATGAAACAACTCAACGTGCCCCTCTAAGTCCATATACCGGTCAACATACCTGAGGGCAATACAGAGTTTCAGTTAGCATACCAACTGACACTGTCCAATTACTCAATTATCATTCATGCACGATAGGGATATTTGAGATGTGGAGGACAGTTTGAAGGGGCACTTTAATGGGAGAAGGAGAAGCAATTTGGGCCATACGGTCCTCATGGAACCACAAATTCATGAACACCCTAAGATACCCACTAGCAGAGTATCATTATGACAAACGATCAACACTGCACAAGATAATATGTAGGAGAAAAACAACTTTGTAGAATTTCCTAAAATGGACCATAGGGTCCACGTGGGACCTTGGACTGAAACTTTTTTTTACACCCCACTTGAACTACCACCCAAGATTATTGTATCCAAGTTAAATGTAAATTTATGGATGCATGTGTAAGAAAGAACATTTCAAACAGAATTTCACATAATGGGCCATTGGACCCACATGGGGTCTTGGACTACTAATTCCTGAACACCCTGAAAGGACCAATAACTGAGCATCATTGTGACAAACCATCAGCATTGTACAATATAATCTGTAGGAGGAGAAGCATTTTGTAGAATTTCATAAAATGGGCCAAAGGGCCCACATGGGACCTTAAACCAAACATTCCTGAACACCCTAAATGGTCCACCACCTGTGGAACATTGTGTCCTAGTTTCAGACAAATCCATGAAAGCATGACGGAGGAGAAGCATTTTGAACAATTGTGAACAGATAGATAGAGTGACGCCGCACCATTACAATAGCTCACACCAGCTAGCTGGTATGAGCTAATTAGATTTGAGGGTCCAGGTGGGGGGGGGGGGGAGGATGAGAGGTTTGTAGCAATAACACTTACCATCCACCTTTGTTTCATAACCCCATGTGTGTCTACTTGAAGTGGAAATCATGCTGTCGGTTTTACCAATACCAGGTGAGCTATCGGGTGGCTTAGCAGGGAGGGTTCTTTTCTTCATGTTCATGGACTCCTCCCTCGGCGGTAGCGTCATCCCCAGTTTGGTGAACATCCCTGAGACTTTGAGGTGTGAATCTGGACCACAAAAATGCATGTAATAAAAGAAAAAAGGGTCAACATAAGAACCATGAAGAGCATTCATCGAGGCATGATAAGTTCACTTTCAGTGAAACCATGAAAATTGATGTAATCAAGACTCACATCAGCTCACTCTCGTTCTCTCAAGTTACGTTAACATTGACCTGCATTGTATTGTTTTATCTGTGTACCATATACTTGGTAATTCATTTACAATACTTCCATATACAGTACAGTATGCTACATATCGCATGTATCTTGTAGCTCATACAAAAAGTACAGCGTAATTTCTTAATTGACCTGACAGCATACTGCTACATATTCTAGAGTCGGTGAAGTAGCAATGTAATGTATGGTTAGTGTAAGGCGCCAAGGGAACCAGCCACTTTCGGTGGGAGCCCCTGATGGGGTTCTGGGGCAACGTCTCAGCAGGGGCCAGGGAGCAGCCCCTCTGGAACGCTATATACCTGGTAAGCAGTGTTATGGGAAAGTACCTGCAAACTCTTTTGTCAATGTTTACTACATTTTGTGAAGTTAGTGCTGGGCAGCAATGCGTCAACTGATCTGGAATGCCAGGTGGGAGTTTCTAGTCTGGTGGTGGGCGTTACTAGTGGGGACCAGCACCACTCACTGTACAGCTACAACCCTGATGGGTCATATAATACCACAACAGTATATAGGATAGGGTGGTGCCAAAACAGATCAGAACCAGTGATCACCAAAATACCGAAGTGTTTCAAGAAGATCCTACATACCGTCTATTCTACGTTCAACACCAATTAGAAAATGTAAGCTTATTTGGGTGTCCAGCCGTTTTTACCAAAAGCTGATGAGATTTCGTACTGTTTTCAAATAGATTGGCATCGTTAAACTAAGGATCTATGGGAGCTTTCGCTTGGTCTTGCGGCAACCAGGCTGCGCGGATTACTGTACCTCGATTAAAATTACTGTGAAGCTTTACTTCTCAATGATGAAGAGAAATTTTGAAAGCTAACAACATCATAAACATATGTTTTTACATGAAATGGTGCCTATTTTTACAGTAATTATAAACCATTTGATAAAATTGCCTATTTCAATATTATCTAACCTAGAGTAGAGCAGGCTACTACAGTACAGTATACTCATTTAGAACCACACACAAGGTAGATGTTTGCACAATTTTGGTTCAAATAATGAGGTCAGAGTCTATTGCAACTTTCCAGAACAAGGGCCTAAAAGTAGGTTACAGTAGCTTTTGGAACACTATTACTGTAGCACACTTTTCACCGACTTTAGCTATTATTGCCACATTTGAGAGTTAAAATTAAGTATCGGCACTCCTCATGGAAAAGATCAGAGTCAGTGAGGTGAATACCAGTATTGTGAACACTGGTAGAGACTTGGGACCGACATGCAGTCAAACCACTAACAGTAAATATTACTACAATCTATTTGCTATACTTTTACTCTACTTCCAGTTCAGTTAATTTGTCACCTGTTTTTAAATTCTCTCCATGGTACACAGGATCATCTGCCATGGCTGTTGCTATCTGATGCTTCACCTTCCAAACTTCAAGACTCTTTTCGAGACAATCTACGTAACATTTACTGAGTAGACATAAAGTCTCTTTCAGCCATTTGCCCTGTTGTCAGAGAGGTAATAAAAGGAATCTAAGTGTAGTATGCTACCAAATATGAACACCTTACATGAGGAGCTTAAAACAGCTGAATTCGGACATTTAATTCTGAAAACCTACATTTTAAGAGATTCTCTGAAATCGTTTCATAACCATTTGTGTGCCCTGTTTTCAATTTTACATTATACCCATTGTTCTTTGCACAAAACATCCTCCACTGTTACATGGATTGAGAGTGAACAAACAAATCAAACATGAAAGAGATACTAGTCAATTATGTTTGATAATACATTTTGATACGTACACTATATATACATATCTGAATGACAAAGAATCACAGTATCTTATAGTCCCCGCCATATTTGAGTGCTTGACTTTTAGAAAATACAATGTGTGTTCAACCATGTCCTTGTAAAAACATTCAAAACTACTGTACACTTGAAACAATAACAAATGGCACTATGATTGGTCAAGAGATCTTCGACATGAGATCTCAGTCTCATTCATCCATTTGTCTATCCATGCATCACCATGATCATTACACTGTAATCATCCACATTGCCAATCCATCACCATTCATCCATCCATTAATCATAAAGCACTACCCATCCATCCTCCCACCAGAATATTTGAAAGTTTTTTTTTAAATACTTACCCCAACAAGGTCACTCACCTTACAAATTTCAAATTCCTTCTCTTTGGCATCTAATATACACATCATCTCCCTTTCTTTACCTTTAGCCTGTTGAGAATAAACAAAGGGAAGAATATTACTCACTTGAAAACACCTTCCTGCATGTTGTAGTAATTGCTGAATGTGATAATTACTACTGCGGTAGGATTGTGAATATTATACCACTTCTAACACCCTGGAAGTTGTTGAATATTGTGAAAATGTATTCTGCATTTGACATCGTGTTAATAGTAGAACAGGGTTGTTTGATATAAATAAATTTGAAGCAATTCAAATATTGATAATCAAATCCTCCATGTGTTGGTGTAATGCATCATTCTGCACCATACAAGATGAAATGCATAAATCAGTGTTGTCAGTGTGAGCTTCTTGTTGATTAAAATTAGAAGTGTGTGTGTGTTTTACTAACAACTACTGCAATCGAGCAGGATGTTTGCGATGAAGCAGTGACGCATATCATGTCTCAGATTAAACTGTACGTCAATTACTTGGCAGTAACAGATGGAGATGAGAACCTGTTTGAGCAGAACAATTACAGAATAAGACGCCTCACATTTATGTACAGGCAATGCAATTGTATACTTACTAAAGTTAGTTCCGCTTCGAAATTATCGACTTTCACTTGGTCTACCTTCTTCGACTTCGTTTTTGCATTTTCAAGCTGAAGAAGGGATAAAAAGCAATACTGATCAAATAAACTATGAAACGTTTGCGACTTTTTGGCCACGCTCATTTCACTTTCACACAATTATGCTGTAACTTATACTTGATCAAGGTTGAGTTTTTTGGCTGAGGTTTTTGCTAGTGGAACAGCTGAACAGACTATGGGGCTACAGTAGATGCTACTAAAAAGAGCAAAATTAACAAATCAAGTTTTATATGCTCACTATCTCTGAGTGAAAGGGAAGATAATTGCTTAGGTAATGCTTGAACAGCTGATTCCACAGATATTCTGTACTGCATGCAGTTGTGAATCGTGTCAAAGTCACACCAATGACAAACGTAGTTTCAAAGACTTCACAGGAAAGTTTTTCAGAATCTGTTGCTTAAATGAAAAGAACAAAAGCGAGCTTTTTTGGTACAAGTTTATATTGCAGGGTCATGGTCTGGTCAACGAGGACTCCGAGAATTGAACAGGCTATAGGCCATACTGTTAAAGTATCGTGTGCAGCCACTTTTTGTGGTTTACTCAGCTGTGAGGATCCCAGCTGCGTTAATCCAGGTCAATGAATACATGAACAAACAGGAATATTTTTGTTTCATGCTACTGACATTTACTGTAACAATTGTATCAAATCTGTAAAAGCTCACTCACATAAATGATGTAAAGAGTCAGAATGGTTGTATCTGAGTTTACCACATGTAGACTCAATCAGATCTACAACAAAATTTAACATGCAAAAGACACATTCTAGTTTGTCCTTCACTGAACATGTGCAGTATGTAGGATACATAGCTGCAGCTGTACAGTCAAGGGTGCAAGTTAATTGGATTTGTCTGTTGTGATGCCTTGTCATAGCTCCCAAATTCCTAGATGCTAGACGACGGTCCACCTCTGACGTGTCCAATGCTGGACCACGGGCCTGGGAGAGGGGTTTAATGGTTGGGGGTGTCCCCTTCCCTTTTCCAAATTTTTTAATTTTAGAAGTGTCTAAACACAAAATGGTGGCACATATTTTGCAATCAGTCAACACAATTTCTTTAGGTTGCAGCAAAAATATCATATACTCACAAATTCAAAATTTAAAACTCTTCAAATGATAACAATCATCACTTAAATTGTAATTTCTGATGGGGTACATGCAGTTGGCAAGAGGGCACTGACCAACTGCAGTGTTCGATGCTACCGTCTGACCATGCTGCCTCATGTTTGCAGAAACAATGAAGTTGTAGCACAGAGTGACAACTTTGCATTTTGACATTTCAGTATTAGCTTGGGCAGATGTCATGTTTCATGTAGGTTTACCACATTCAGTGCAAAATGTCTACTGTTTTTAGAGGAGGTCAAAAGTCATTTCAGGTCAACGTAGGCCAAATTGTGAAAACCTTGAAAATGTGATGTCTCGAGAAGGACAGCTTTGACAGATCTCATATTTACTATGTACATCTCGTCGTGGAGAATCCTATGAGATCATTTCAGGCCAACAGAGATCATATTGTGAAAACCTTGTCAATGTAATATCTCAAGAAGGAAAGCTTAGACATATGTAGGTGTACTACATTCAGTACAACGGTATTTAGTGGAAGTCGAAAGTCAGTTCATGTCAACAGAGATCAAATTCTGAAAACATTATTCAGTATCTCAAGAAGGAAAGCTGATTTTGGTGGATGTCATTGGGTGTCAACTGTGGTGAAACTACTGTAAAATCTTCGCAAACATCTCCAGAAGCGAAGTTTGAAAGTCTTGCAAAGACATTATCTCAGGAAGGAAACCTTGGACGGATCTCATATTTAATATGTAGGATGATCTCACTCCAATACAAGAATCCGAATGTATGGGGAGCAGTTCAAAGGTCATGAGGTCAACTGAGGTCACATTGTGAAATTCTCCAAGGCAACATGTCTCAAGGAGGAAGGTTTAGATCTCATATTTCATATGAAGGTGTATCTCATCAAGTGCAAAAACCGCATTGTTTGTGGTGATTTTAGAGCAACAAGGGTCAAAATGTGAGATGTGCAAGCTTCCTTTCTTGAAGTATCAAGTATCGGTACCTTGTGGCACATCCTGATGCTATATAATGGCAGATTCAGAAAAAAAATCCACACAATTGCATCATCAAAACCACAATGCATTTGTTACATTCTGGTTGTTGTCATAATGTCTGATCATGCCATCTCCTCTTTTAAGTAATTTGATACAAACAATAGAGGGAAATTGCACACACATCATAAAAGTGTGACAGGAAGCAGTGGTACTGAAGTCAATGAATGGCTATCATTACTGACCCTGGGAACACAAATAATGTTCTATTAATGGATGTAAAATTTTCTCACAGTGAAGAAGAGATTAAAACAGCAAACCAGATCTACTGGATTTCCTCAAAGCAGTGAATAAGCAGTTATTCTTAAACTTTATTCTGGATCATCAGCTTAATTTCACAAATCTCCTATTTTATATGTTACAATTATCTTTCAGGATATTCCAGTATATTGCGTATTCGAAGGAAACAAGTCACTTGCATAAATAAAGCAATCAAGTGACTACAGTATACAGACATTTGATGGAAAACAGCCATGCATGAATTAGGTGACAATACTAATACAAACTAGGCTGACTGCATTTTCCCTTTTATTGCTAAACATTTGTTACTCTTTGCACCACAGTATTTGAAACAAGTCATACAAGTTGTTGATACAGTATACAATATGTAGTTTTATGCATGCACAAGAGAGCCAGAGAGGGACACTGCATGCAAGAATGAAATTCATTTGAGGTTGAGACATGGAAAAGAGAGGCTAGGGGGGCAGCATCCTCTGCCAAGCCATTCAGACTTGTCCAGAATTTCAGTGCTTCGGTGCCGCTCCTGGGGGTCAATTTAGTGCCGTCTTGGACAACGTACAGTAGGTGCCGTCTTGGACCAACAGAGTGCAGCATGCAGTTTACCTACTTGCATGTGGTGGAAATATGTCCTTGATTTGGTGACCCAGGCACACATTAATGGTCAAAATATTGCCAATGTTTCCACAAGTTTCATTCTGGTACTATTGCATTCACAGGGCAAACATTGTACCAGTATATTACTTAGAATCAAACAAGTAACTTGCCCGTCATAGGGAAAGTGGGAATTTGCACTCTACATTGCTTCTATGTACAAAAAATATTGGGTGCCACAGTGTGTACTCGGAAATGGTGCCACAAGTGGCACTTACTCTGTCCTTTCTGGTGCCACCAAAATAGTTTTAGGTGCAGCATGCTGCTCTAGCTGCCGTGTATGGACATGTCTGCCATTATAGGCATACCCCTGGTCAAAATCTTCCCAACGAGAGTTTTCAAAACAACAGTGAGACAACTGACAACTGTTTAGCTACAGTATGATTTTGTCAGATTTAAACACGTTTCAGGGATAGAATGGCCTAGCATTTTGCAGGCCATCCGAAGTCCCCAGAAGCCATACATTTAGTGTTGTTGTGATATGAAATTTTCAAAAACGGTATCAGGAGCACTTTCCCCTCAATTGCCAAACTATATCACAATATCATAGGAAAAGTTGGCACCAAAGCTCACAAGAATAATTACATAAAACTAAGGATTGTGTACAGAAGTCCCATTGTACAGGTAAGCTTAACCTTAACTTCAGCTATAACACATTTTACTTGCATATCAAACAAGTTCTTTGAAGGTTAATACGATATTAAGGTCTGATTTCTTGTTTCCCATATGATATTTAGTATGTGATCAATATCTGCTCTAAGAAATATTTTTTTCTTCAAAGTGTACAAACGATGTTTGGGTAACTTTCACAACTGACAGAGGCAAAGTGTTATGATGATATGGTCTGCCGATATCACAACAACACATTAGCCATGATCCTTTGTATTTGTGGCAATGATGGCAAGGCATCGCTACTGTAGCTAAGGTCTTGGTAAATACAGGTTTCAATATACTTTCTATTGCTGACTAAATGATGCAGTATATGTGCAGATGTGTAATTTGACATCTAGCTATTTTTTTTCTTTTGGAAAGACTTACACTTTAAAATGAACTTTCATAGTGTTTTCACTATTTAATCCTACTTCCTTTCATACGCTTTGAATAATTCCCAGTATTTGTCCTGTAAAGTCACAGCTAGTACTACTAGGACAACAAGTCTTTACCCATCAGTGAGTCACTATATAAGATGACTCATGAGCTACTGTTGCCATTCAAACTGCAGCACTCAGGGTAATGCCTGAAGTACTTCCACTATAGGGTACTGCTGATGGTGATTTTTATACATGATGACATGTCAATTATACTAAACTCATGCTCACCTGGTTTGCAAACTAAACTGAGAAATGATACATTATTTACCTGTCCCCTTAGAACTACTGCACAAGCTGCTCGCCAACAGGGCAGTGAATTCTGTTGACACTGCCCTCACAGATGCCAGAAAAGTATCCGTGCAATTTATAATGAGATTTTCCACGTAAACAGCACTATTCTCACTGGACTATGTAGCACTTGACTATGGTGTTTGAAAAATGGGCAAGGGGTTGATGGGATATATAACAGGGATAATTAAACTAAGTAACTATAGCAACTACAGTAACTACAACAAACTACCTGTAGTGCAGAAATGCTGCTGCTGCTCACACAACCCAACTTAAAGTAAAACAAAGTACAATCAGTGTTTGTTTGTGACATCAGAAAATTAAGTCCCTTGGAAGGTAAAAAACTAAAAGAGCAAAGATTTGTTGATGCACTGTCATGTCTCCTATACACATGCCAGTGTAGTATTTGGGAAATTAATTTGAACATGGGATCTTGAAGGAAGGAATTTTGGCATACCAGCCATGGTCTGCAGAGCAGGTTAAATCTCCAGGGTTAAAGTTACAGGGAAATAGGGCGTTTGTTTCACAGGAAACATCCATACTTTTAAAACCAATGTTTGTGGATGCAGAATGATAGATCATTCAAAATAAGGAAGGACAGTAGCGTTCTTTTCAAGAAATAAGTTTCTCACAGGCAGAAACTCAGTTATTTGTTGTTCAACACTAATTTGTTCACCCAAACTTTTCAAAATTCAAATGATGCATCTTCTGTTACTCATCACATGTATAATGTTTTGAGGAGATGAAGCTTTGGCAGATGTTTATATTGATGGGACTCATTGGTTTAGCAAGTACTAACGCTATTTCATTTGTATGTCATGTTGGTGTATTCTAAACGCCCTATTTCCCTTTAAGCAACTGATAATGGCTTAGCTTGTGCTCGTTTTTTTTTAAATGAAAGCACAGACAGAGGATGTAGATGAGTCAGGTAGAGGAGGAGCCTGTGAAGGTTGGCTACTGTAGATGCATGGGGGGTGCAGCCTAACAAGATGGCATATGATTATGTGAGGGCCACAGCTGTATTAAAAGGTAAATCAGGTCACCCCTGTATCAGGCACAAACCCAGATCAAAACTGCATTGAGAAAATAGGGCAACAGAGAGACTTACTAAAAGGGGGACAAAACCTTCCATATATCTCTATAAAATATATAGCAGAGGTGTTTAACACACCATGACATGTTTTCCTGGTTACAGGCTTGGTTTGCACCTTCTGCTTGCTCTGTTTGGCATCTCAACCAGATGCCATATACTCCTGTCTGCAGAGATGTTTACTTAGTCTTTGTCTTGACAAGAGGCAGGGATGTGCAGGACAGTGATATCAAAGCATCCTCATCAGTGGCATGTTTTCTGGGAGTCAATAGATGCTGCTGAAATTATTGAAGATGATTTGAATATCCATACAATCACGGCAATGACCGCATGATCTTAATTCCCAACCAGAATGCACAAATGCTTTGTAGTTTTGATCTGATTACGAGCATTTCGGAATCTGACATTACATTAGTACGTGTCACAAGCTACTGTACATATATGCTTCAAATGAAATATGAGAACGGTACAAGCATCCTTTTCTTGAGATCATATCTACACGGTTTTCACAATAACCTTGCTGACGTTGAATGACCTTTGATCTCTATCAAAGGCCAAATAGTTCTTGTACAACTTCACACTGATTATTGTGATGTCAAAGCTTCCCTTCTTGAGATATGATTGTTTACAAGAATTTCATGTTGACCTCAAATGACAATTTGACCTTCACCAAAGACAATGGAATTCTTGTATTTGCAATGAGATACACCTACATTAATTAATGGGAGATCTGCCCTAGTTTTCTTTCTTGAAATATCATGTTCACCAAATTTTCACAATTTGACCCCTGTTGACCTTCACCAAAATTGCAAGTGATCCTGTAATCAATGTGGTACACTACCACATGTGACATTTGTCCAAGCTTCCCTTCTTGAGATATTGCGTTTACAAGGGTTACACAGTTTGACCCTTCTTGACCTCAAATGACCTCTCACTTTGACCAAAATCAATAGGGATGTTGAACTCAATGTGCTACACCAACTTACCACGTATGACACTTTTCCAAACTTACCTTCTTGAGACAGTGTTTACAAGGTTTTCACAGTTTGACCCCTGGTTACACCAAATGACCTTTAACCTCCACCATAAGCAATAGGGTTCTTGTACTCAATGTGGTACACATACAGTATGCACTAAATATGAGGTTTGTCCAAACTTCCCTTCTTGAGGTATCATGTTTACATGCTTTTCACAATTTGACCCTGTTGACTCCAAATGACCTTTCACATCCATCAAAAGCAATAGGGTACTTGTACTCAATCTGGTACACCTATGTACTAAATATGAGATCCGTCCAAGCCTCCCCTCTTGAGATATCGTGTTTAAAAGGTAGGCATCACAAACACATACACTTGCACAAACACCGCCACAAGATTATTAAGGATACCACTCCATTGAAACCAAAAATTCATGGAAAAAATGTCTTCTGCTCACATTATACTGTTGAAGTTCAGATAATTACCTTCATACTGATCTGTTTCACTTTTTTGCTGGCTGCGTCTGTGTCCCTCTGAAGCTCAGCTATCCTTTTCTCTTCTCCTTGAATGTTTTTGAAAGTTTGTCTGAAGGCAAAATTCTAGAAAAAAAAGTTGTAACATGAGACAAATTAGCACTGAATGAAGACTAGAAGCATTCAGTTGATGTCTTACTCCTAAATGCTGACCTTCAGAGGCAATTGCTGTGAACAATAACAGAGGGTATTTCTCATTACTTTTGGTCATTTTTGTATAAAATTATTCTAAAGACTTTAACCCTTCAAATTGCACCATATATGGGCTATGAACCAATTTTGGTCCCCTGTATCTACAGTACCTGAAATTTTCTTCATGGGAAACATCAATTTGGAATCATGGTTAAGTAAGTTAGTAGTAATAAATCGCCACCTACCCCCCCTCCTTGAATTAGTCCCTGCATCATGTGACATACAGTGTAGCATCAGTACATGCCTGCTCTTTCCATTAACAAGAAAGCCGAAAGGATGTGATTCCTTGCCATGTGGTTATATTACAACAATTACCCACATGACAAGTATCCATCAATTACAGTTTATTCTTCTTAAAACATCATGGTAACAAGCTTTTACCCCAGATGACCATCTATTCACCATGGGTAATGCATATGCTAAGTATGAAATCTCTCACTATTAAAGTGATTACATATGTACTGAAAAACCAAAAAGATAAGATTATGTAAATTTGATCTAAACTTTTTCTTTATTTTTAAATGTACACGCGAGGTTGTACATGGACGGACTGTTTTTCAATGAAGGAAAATGACAGTAACTACTTCGAAAAGCAACGGGATTGGCATAAAAACAGTAAAAAACAGAAATCATATTTGAAAATTAACCGTTCTTACTATAACCGGCTACATAATGAATATGCAACAGTACAGGTTTCACTAGTGTATCAAAAACATACTACTGAAGTCGTGGCTCCTTGGTAGGTATCGGGAATTGTAGTATTCAGTAAAAGGAAACACTGTATCTACAAATAACCTACGAACTGAACACAACCTTGCCAGCGGCGTCAGTGATCCTGAATTGTAACTGAATATTTAATTCTAGTATACTTACCATTGGCTTGCTCAAAGAAGCACACCGTTGATTTCAATAAAAACTGTCAACCACTACATTATCGTATTCTACACTTTTTGTCATTATGTTAGAAGAATTTGAAATCATATGGCAAAACTAACCAACTGAAACCTATTTATTTTCCCAGATTGTTTGAATGGTGTAATAAAAAGCCTTAACAAACTTTTGGAGATGAAATTTCAATGTTTTTAATTTTTGCCTACGCATGCAATCACTTTAACTTCCCTAAGTTATGTAAAGTATTTACAAGATTTTGACTTGTGGTGACATCAAATGACCTCTGACCTCAACCAAAAACAATAAGTTGCAACTTCTGAATATGAAACATGTAAAGTATGAAACCTCTCACCACTTCCCTTTTTTAGATAATAGCTTACATAATTTTGACCTTTGAGCAATCCACATGCTAGGATCGAGTTACAATCCTTCTTTAGATATAGTGTTTACAAGGTTTTTAACTTAGTTTTGCTGGAGGTCAAGGGCCATTTACCTCATATGACCTTTGACCTCCACCAAAATCAAGAGGGATCATCTTATTAGTATGGTTAACCCACACAGTAAATATGATATTAGTCAGGGTTAACCAGCTTCAGATATTGTATTTGAGTCATTCCACATAGTTGGGGCACACTGCCATATAAGGACCACAATGACTTCAAAGTGCCTACATAAATGTCCTTGAAGCACATTCAATGATGTTGTTTGTGTTTACATCAATGTATGTGTCAGTAATGTCTGGTAATTGTTGTGGTGAAGTTAAGCCATGAGAACTGAATGTATGCTGGAAGCAAATGCGGTAGTGTCCAAAGGTCATTTCCTTTCTTTTCTGTGACATATTCTAGCTGATATTGCCACCACTATAAAAAAAAAATACATAAAGTGCCATATGAACCATACCATTTTGGCTTACATAGACCTTATTTCAAGTGCTTGCCATTACACTCCAGAACTTGATATCTTGATATAAGTAGTTTGAAATACAGTACAGGTAGTATTGATTAAAATCACAAAAACAATGTTTGGTGTCCACTTAAAATTTGTTCCATCCACACTGTTTTTAAACCTGCTTAATGTCATCCCGCAAAGTAAAACAGGTGGTTTCTCAAATAACAAAGATGTGTGATGAACATTCAAAAGCATTTAGTGACCACTGTTGGAAACAAAGCTTCTGTTCATAAAGAATAATACGAGGACACCAACTTTCCAGTACATTTGTTGCATCGGCCATGCAGTGCTAAAAAGTTCCTAAAAGTTATTGTTGTTTTGTTGTAGCCTGCTCTCATTCTCTGAGCCTAACACAAATATCATCTGCATAAAATTCTAAGCGGCATTAGGCTATTTCGTACATGCAACTTCAAGAGCTAGTACTCAATGTACACAAAATCGGTGTACAGGATATAACATTGTACTTTAGGCTCTCTAAAATCCAAAACACCTTGTAATTCCACGGTACATATTACATGTATCAAAAAGATCACTGGCAATGCGTGCAATGAACGTTTTTCTGCCTGAGCAGTTTAGAACTCATTTGGTCAGGTGAATGATATTCAAATAAAATAGCATACTTGAAAAGTACAGTACTTCAACATCACATAGAAATGGGTAAACTACACACTATCTATCCACAGGCTTATGAAGTCCAACACAACATGTAGCAGCATCCTTGTGCTGTATTACTGTAAATAGGGTTTCCACATAGAGGGTTGTGACACGAGCATTGCACCTACCTGCAAGGTTATTCAAACCATGACTCAAATGACCTTTGACCACCATAATAAACAATAGGAAATACATATATGACATTATAAATCTATGACATTATGACCTCTGGTGACCTCAAATGACCTTTGAGCTCCACCAAATCAGTAGGTGTCATCTACTCAATGGCCAATCCACATGATAAATATGAGATTCCCCCACTGGACTGAAATATAACGTTTGCAAGGTTTTCCCAGTTTGACCTCTGGTGACATCAAATGACCTTTGACCTGCATAAAAAACAACAGAGATTATCTGTTCAGTATGGCCAACCCACAGAGATCAGTCAAGCTTACCCTTTTTGAGATATTGCGTTTACAAGCACATCACACACACATACACACATGACATTGCCATCGCATCAATTTCTCCCACCTTTGGCAAGGAGTAAAAAGTCGATCCTCTTGTGTCCTATAACTTGCTCACTGTATTGTGAAGAACTGAGGATACTTAACTAAACCTTGGAGTAATCTGCCATGTTTGATCATGTAAGTCATTTTTTCAAACTTAGCAACATTCCCTTAAAGAGCAAAATTTTGGTAACCTTAAAAATAGATCAAACTAGGTGAACTCAATAGGCTCTTTTGGAAGTTGTTCACTAAATCAAATAATACATGGTGTGAGAAAAAAGTAAAGACAAGCTCTACAGGTAAAAACTACTGTAGGAGCAAATCTCTAACCTTGCACTCACTACACGAAGTTAAAAAGAAAACATACTGATGGATTCTGAGATGATTTTTTGTCTGTTAATGTATATATGTCTGATAACTGGTAAATTAAACCTGCAATTTCCTAGCAATATATATTGCTTTGTTCAAACTTCCAAAAGAGCCTATTGAGTTCACCTAATTTAATCGTTCTATTTTTAAGGTTACCAAAATTTTGCTTTCTTCAGTCTGATTGTTCCACAGAAATCAAAGCAGATGATAGCTAATTACAAATCAATTTACCCTGCATCTTACCTAATTGTTGAATCTGCATGATTCATTGCAGGTAGAATTTGAACTACTGTGTAGGAAAAGTCTTTACCACTAATAGTCAAAAGGTACAGTAAAAGCCTTTGTCATAATAAGACACAGCAAAACCTTGTTCATGTAGCACTTTCAAGAAAATTTTGTAACCCTTGCCGAAAAGTACCTGCAACAGTAGACAATCCTGTCCCGTGCATGCAAGTAACTGTATGACATGTGCACTGTGCTACTGGTACTACATTGAACAAAATTGAATACTTGTAGTAAACATACTACTGCTCACTGCTAATAGGAAATGTACAGCTAGCTTACAGTGACCTTAAGTTGTGTATTATTATCCCTTTGATCAAAGAATCATCAACAAAACTAGCTCCTCTTGTTCAAAACCACATCATCTCCTACAGATGAAACTCCAAGGATGCTCAAGGATAATCTTTACAAAGCTCCTGTTATGAACTTGAAGACTACCCTGTCAATCAGACTCAGTTTTTGAAGTACAGTATTTACTACAAAGCTTACAATGTGGGTCTGTGGGATTACACAATTCCTTTAGAAACTGCAGACAATAGGATCCCTTCTGTGTTTTGTGTGTAATGACTGAACTTAACTGCATGCTCTTTCCCAGAGTACTTTGTACAATGATGACCAAGTCCATTGTCACACAACAATGCCTGGGTGAGAGATGGACAATTTTTTTCCTCCTCAAGGATTCTAGATCTGCAAAATGGTGCTGCAAAATTTTCCATTTTTTCTTCCTATTTTTGTGTTCCAAAAAGTTGGAGCTTATTATATTGACATTTTGGGGGTTTTCCCCTACCTGGAGCTACATACCTATAATGATGACATGTCTGGAGGGTTCTCTGCACTTTTCCTCCAAATGAACTCCAAAACAAGAATAATCATGACAGCCAGTATGGGCCAAAAAATATCTCTCAGCTACCACACAGGGCCACCACTACCACTGCGGGTAGGGAGAGGGGTAGAGTGGTATTTTGATCCAAACTTTCTACATATGGTGCTGTTTCTCACAAAAAAAAATGCTATAATTGATATGATGTGATAGTACACAACATAAGGGTTCAGACTGACCTGATTTAAAGTAACCAGATTTAAATGACCTGTGGGATGAAATACACATTCTGATGTAATGACCAAAGCCACGTACCATTTTCATCAAAAATTCATAAAAAAATTGGCCATATTATGAGCAAATTTCTGTTTTACACTGCATCATGAATAAACATATAGGCCAAATATGCAAATTTTTGATGTCAAGGGAACTACTCACATGATATGCCTTAAGATATTACTAAAGGTGTATTAACACAATTCAAACGGATTGACATTCAGGTTCTCACTCTGTAACTTCTGTAATGAAACCAGCCCTTCTCGACATGTTTGTCACCTGGTCTTTACACTACTGCATTCAATACACTTTTGCAACTGTAACTTGAAGAGGGTGTATGTTTGCTCTTTTAGACATTTAAGCCCCCTCCTCAAGGGTTGCACTAGCTCGAACCATACAAAATTTCTTTACAAAAGTAATTCTTGGGTGGCTTAGACCATTTTTTTTTCTGCAGATTGAATTCCCCACAACTTACTGGTGTGCATATTCACATGAGTGGCTATATATTGGAGTAAGTATATGTCTACAATGTTTAATACATAAAAATTGTATCCAAGTTCTGAGCTGAATTTCTATTTCATTGCATGACATACTAGCTGCAGATCTGATTGACCTGCATGTAACATAGCAATTTTCTAGCACAGAGCCAATTTAGGCAAACTGTAAGGCTGTACTCAAGAATTAACAGCAAGGATCAGCAGACATGTACAAAACTTTACAGAAGTACAGTACTGTACAGTATTGCCCTGTATTTAATGTACTGTGGGTCTACAGTATACCCACATGGACACACAAATAGGCCTACTGTATGCGCATGAATATTTTCTTTTTTCTTCATGTGTACTAAATACACCACATGAAATCAGAGATGTGATATGGATGGGAAGTGATGATATATATCCCATCTGGCACTTTGCAATTACTAGCAGGTCATGCGTCCCTGACAATTGGTCAAATACATGCAATGCATAGTCTAGATTGAGAATTCTATACACCTGTCTGTCTGTTGGCTTATCTGTCTGTCTGTTGACTTCCAAGAGTGCCGATCGCCATGGGTAGAGTATGGGTTTGATGTACACCCTCTTAAAATGACATCATCTGATGTGCAAGTTTGGCATACAGTATGTCAATAACATTAACTACATGGAACTGAGGGTCCAATGTTTTCCTGCTGAATTAGTCACTGTGTGTCGTTTCCGATCTGTGCCTACAAACTTTCAGTTGTTCTGGAAAATTGAGCTCTCATTCACAATATTCTATGCCCATATCCAAGTTAGGTCTTGCAATGCCCATGTATCCCACCTGATCTTCATCTGCACATGTACAGTATGCATGCACTGTAAGTAATGGACTACAATTTTAATAGGCTTAGGCCTACTGATCCAACTTACTGTAGCATTCAGTATGAAAATACTTTCAGGGGAAAATGGGAATGTATGTACATCTGGTGATTTAAATAAGTTCAACACAGGATTGATTTCTGTATTCCTACTGTACTATGATCTCATTCCTGAACTAGACAAGCAAACAGTACATCACATGTGAGATCTTTATCATGAGCTTGTTCCATCAGAAAGATTTCCTGTTGAAGTGTGTTGCTTCCGAGGTGGTGACCCGCAGTAAATGCAGTAAACTTAGAGTCTTGTGTCAAATTTGAAATGTCTGATAAAACAAGCTTGTGTCCAAGGGATATTCCCAGACAAAAGTTTACGTAGATTTTTGGTATTTAATGACCTATTTGAGTGAGTCAACATCTCATGATGCTGTGATTAGATTATCTGCATACAGTACAGTGGAAGTGAGCAATTTCCAGTAATGTGATCAAAAAAATTGTAAAATGTACACATATGGCATAAGGTAAACGAATATAGAGTTTCCCTTTGAAAACAAGATGTTCGGAAACATGTCCTAAATGGAAGTCACGTAGTAGTTCAACATTACCACGTAAAATTATTAAGGATACAGAACATTAGAGTAGTACAAAAGAAAGCTACTGTTTGCTACCAGGTGAAGGAAATAACTGCTGTAACATCCGTTGAGGACTTCCACGAATCTCAATTTTTTGATCAAGCAACCAGCCTACTATGTCATGGTTGCCTGCGTAGCGATCAACGTTCCACCAAAAATTTTGAAAAACTTCCTTTTCACCTTTCTCAGAAGTTATCAGAATCGACAGAAGCAATTGCAAATGACCTGCGTGGTACCTGGCACGCACGACTTGAAAACTGTCATACACCTTTTTGGAATTTTGTAAGTGATGGCTTATTTTCTCACGAGACAACTGAGATGGGCATGCCAAATTCTTGTTAGCATCCATGTTTTCAATATACGGTCTAATGTTAACTGGACTTGTTTTCATTGAACACAGTATGTCTCTGGGAGTAACATTAGATTCTCTTTCTCTGTTTTCATCAACAAAATACACCGAATCACTGGTGTGTATTGACTGAACTGTGTCTTCTGTTTTTGAACTCTTTTGCAAAGCTTGCCTTAATTTCTGAATTGTTTCAGCAGAATCTTTACCTTTCTGATTTTGCAACACTTGCTTCAACTTGTTCACAGTTGTAACATTTTGTTTCTCATCTGATGCATGAAGAAAACATGGTTTAAGGCGATTGAAATGAAATACATCTTGTAACACATCCCCCTTCAGTGTTGATAAGAGATAATGAGAACGATCTAGGATTTGATAAATTACAAGCGGACCACACCACTCTGCGTTCATCTTACGTGAATTTGATTGAACGGCAGATGAACTAGGTTTGTACAAGTATACTAACTGTCCTATAACATACTGAGGACTCTTGTCCAATTGATTAGTTATTTTGACATTCTGAGCGTCTTGTTTTTGTCTTTGCAAATTCAACATAGTACGTGAAAGATGGTCAAAACGATTTTTCAATAAGGTCATATATTCATGATATGAATGAGTCAAATCAGACATCGGATCAAATGCAGTATTTACCATGGACGGTGGCTTACGATCAAAAACTAGTTCATATGGACAAAAGTTTCCCAAAGTAGGTGAACTAAAGGAATTGTAGGCATAACAAACTGTAGGTACGACATGAACCCAGTCATTGCTGAACTGATTAAGATTCACTCTTAAAAATTTGGAAAGAGTTTGTATGTGGCACTCAACATGAAGACTTCCGTGATTCGCATCACTGACCGTCTTGCGTTCTGTTCCTAAAGTGTCACACAATAGGGTAAGTAATTTTCCTGTTAAGGATGCAGCAGCGTCAGTAATCAGCAGTGAGGGTGGGCCAAATAATGCAATCACTTTCTGGATGAGTGCTTCACACACAGTCTGTGCATCAAGAGTTTTAAGTGGCACACAAATAACAAAACGTGTGATTTCATCACAAATGACTATTAGGTGTTTAAAACCTGAAACTGATGTCGGCATCGTTTTAAAGTCCAAGCTTAGTCTGTCAAATGGTCTGTAAGAGGAAGGTATCCCGGGATAAAATTGTCTCAATTTGTCTGTTTTGCCTCTAAACTGTTGGCAACTTAGACAGGCTTGCACATAGTTGGAGATCTTTTGAAACATGTGACGAAAATAAAATCTACGACAAATAGTCAAATAGGTTCTCATGACTCCTTGGTGGTTGCCTAGAGGATTGTCATGATATTTTGATATGATGCTATCAAAAACATTATCGGGGATTACTAACTGAATGGTAGATCTTTCCAATTTTGTATCATGTAAACACAAACGAAAGAGGAGTCCATTACACCGGAAAAATTCTTCCGCGCGGCAGCGAATTGAGGGCGCAGATTTCGCTTTAGAAGGGAGAATATCATACGCTGGAAAGTCATAAATGGGTTTCCAGTACGGATCGGATTCCTGCAAAATTCGTAGTTTATTAGCGTCAAGAGGATGATTCTAATCGTGAATTATTTTTCTCCTAATGTTGTGCATAAGTTTATTCAGTTCGCGTTGTTTAGGAATGTGAGTTGTAACTAAAGAATCAATGTCGGAGATGAGCGGTGTAGGTGGAACCTATCAGTCTGGTGGCGGATCCGAGAATGTTTCTTCAGTTTCCTTGTCAGTAAGTCTCGGTTCGGGAGGAACAGAGGAACTGGTACTAGGCAAGGGATTAGGTCGGGGCGGGTGTACTCGAGACGGATTAGCCCGAAGCGATTTCACTGGGTTAGAGGGCGGTTGGTAGGATGGGACTGCCTCACTGACGGAGGATTTAGGTTCAGGTTTATCACGATTTGCAGAATGTGTACTGGGGACCCGCTTGGGCGAAGTGTGTGTTTCAACTTTTGTCGGAAAGAGATCTGGTAATTTAATACCCATAGACTCCGCTTTAGATCTAGTCATCACCGGGAAAATATTTTCTTCAGGGGTATCTGAAGCGGTTGAGTGGCGGGACTCGTTCTCCAATGAAGCTGTGAATGAACTGAACGCAACTGGAACTACTTTATGTATTTCCGAATCATGATCGTCTCTAGGTGCCCGTGATAGAAAATCAGCTGAGGGAACATTGGTTCCCTTTGGTATCTCACATTAAACGTGTATTCGGCTAAGCGAAAAAGAAGTTTACGTAGTCTAGCAGAGAGTGGTTCTTGCTTTGATTTCATGAGCTGAACTAAAGCTGAGTGATCCACAACAGCTTCGAATTCACTGTGCCCTAAAATATGCTTGAAAGCAGTTATGTTGATCAAAAGACCAAACATTTCCAACTCAGTCACACTGTATCATTTACAAGCATTGGGAAGAACTTTCGAGTAATAACCCACAACATTCTCTTTTCCCTGATAAGTTTGTGTAAGATAAGAACCTGTTGCAAACCTTGACGTATCGCTATAAAGGGTAAATCTGCCTTGCTTTCTTGGCATATGCAAAATGGGAGACTTCGTCATCAATGATTAAATTGAGTCAAAGGCTCGTTGGTGTTCCGAGGTCCAGTGAAAGTTTCCACATTTACGACTTAAGTGATGTAAGGGGGGAAGAATTTCTTGAATCTTCGGAAAAAAATTCGAAACGTAATTAACTTCTCCAACAAAGCGTTTGAGGGCTCTAGGTGTTTTAGGTACAGGGGTATTACTTATGGCTGGGCAACGTGTAGAAAGAGGCTGAATACGGGCTTGTCCTTCTGAAGTTATGGTAATTAGATGTCCCATGTATATTAACTTATCTCGAAAAAGTTACCACTTTTTGGGAGAAATTTTTAAACTGTGAGGAATTAAGGCCTGAAAAATTGATAAGAGGTGTTGACAATGACTTTGCTTGTCTTTGCTAGACACTATGATGTCTTCATGATGACTAATGCAGAATTGTGACGAGTTTGGGATGTCTGAAAGGACGTCATTCATTTTGGACTGAAAAATGGCAGGAGAAATGTTCAAACCCTGGGGAAGTCTCTTATAATAGTAGTGTTGTCTGCCGTGGTAGGATGCTACACCAGTAAATTGTTCAGCGTGTTCTGTAAGCGGTAAACAAAAGAAGGTGGACTTTAGATCTAAAACGCTAAGTACGGTAGCATCAGAATATCCTATTGTTTGAAGTGTCTCATTGATTAAAGGAAAAGGGTGATTGAGACGTTTGATTCTACAATTAAGATGGCGGAAATCAGTAACCACTCTTTTGTTTGTGGTTCCTTTCTTACAAATGAGGAGGACTGGGGAGGTATAAGATTTGTGTCCTCGTCCTAAGATTCCTAATTTAACCAGCTTTCCAAGTTCTTTGTCTATCAATTGTTTATCAGCATCTGATGTGACATATGGACGAATGAAAAAAGGTTCATTATCAGTGAGCTGTATATCGACATTGAAATCAGGGCAACTAGAGATTTCGCCATATAATGAAAAAGCATGACGATGTCTCGATAAAATGCAATTTGTTCATCATAAGTAAGTACGCTGTCTTGCAACTGAATGCACTTTCTGATAACCTCTTCCTCACGAAGGGTGACAAGTGGGTCATCATTGTCTAAATGAGGATATTTTGACAAGCTTAAATGACGAATTGTCTCTCTGAATTGACTCAGGGGAGGTTGACACTGGGTAAAACCTTAGTATATGATCAGAGGTGAATTCTTGTGTGAAAGTGACAAGTTTGTCTGTATCAAAATACGCCACTGACTGCCGAGGGGAAAACGTAAACAATCGCTTAGAATGTCGGTACCTAGAATTAGATCGATACCCGTAAGTTGATTTATGATAAAGGCAGATATATCCAGGGTGTGTGTTTGAATGTTAAGCTTAAAATTGATTTTCTGGTTAGCGACCAAAATTGCACCATTTCCTAAACGAAACTTTCTTGAAGGGACATTTTCTGGTATTTGAGAAGAGATATACTTCGAATTCGACACAAAATTTCCAGAAATAAGTGTGCGTGTAGAACCGCTGTCAAAGAGAACAAGAACAGATTTACCATCAGGTAATCTTCCTTGAGTAATATTTTTAGAATTCAACTGAATATCAATAATCTCTGTTTTGTCCAAAACATTCTCTTGAAGGTTGGTAGCCGTAAACTCAGGAGTATCCGAGTAATAAGCGCTCTTACCGGTACTCTTCTCTAAAAATGTTGAGGACGATTAAAGTTGTTTGGTACGTTTTGAGGTGGAAGATACTCACGAGTCTGGGATGGCAACTCAGAGTGAAAATCGGGAGAATGGTAGGGATACCCAAAGTTAGGATTCTGACAATTTTGTTGTTGCAAATGCGCATGGCGTTGAAAACAGTTGGCAATGGTATGACCTGGTTTGTGGCAGTAGTAACAAATTATGCTATTAGGCCTACGCTGTCTAGATTTGGAATGATCACGCTGTCCAAAGAGCTTGTCCTGGTGTGAACGATAATCTGGGGAGGAATCGGAAAACTTGCGATCGCGACGAGATGATGGTGAACGATAGGGGGAACGATTTCTAGGCAAGGAGAGAGAATGTGAATGGACTCTAAAATTCTGGTGATTTGGGGATCGGGAAGGGCGCTTGATATCGTGTCCCTCTGTCTGATTCTCCTGCAATGTAGTGTGAAGGGTTGCCACTGATGTGGTAACGGACTCCATGCCGGAAATCAATGACTAGTTTCTCGGAGTCAGAGTCTTTAACTGAAGGCGTATCTTGAATGTTAAAGGTTACTTCGGCATGTGTGTTCGGTTTGGGACTATCAACCTGTAGGTCCAGAAAACACTGAGCTTTACTCATCAAATGTTCTACGTTCGCATCAACAGGTGCAGACATATATGCACTGCAGCACGACAATCTTTTGGCAACGTACCGAGGAATTTGTCTCTGATTTGAGCTTCACCATAGCCAAGTTTACCCGCAGCCTGCCTTATTTTTGATAAGTGTAACTCTACACTGTCACCTGATGCATACATTATGTTATCGCAGTCATGAATATGTGAATAATGTGATTTACTTTGACTAAAGCATGCTAGAAACTGCCTTTTGAGATCGGCAATGGTGGGAAACATCTTGCCTTCAACCCACAGACGCGCTGCTCGCGATAACGTACGTTTGAACACACTGATGGTATTTTGGATGCCATCATCATTGTCTAAGTTTATTTGCTGAGCATGCATATAATCTTCGAAGGCGAGAAAGTGAGCTAAGCACTCATCACTATCTACGCGCTGGCCTGAAAATCTGGAGGGTAGGAAGTCGGTAGGCTGTAATGGTCTATCCTGTGCGGGCTCTGCATTCGCCATCCTACAATTTGTTTTTCCTAAAAAAAATGTGTATCAAATGACCGTCAGACAAAAAAGGGGTGGAATATAGCCTAATTGAGCATACCCACTAAACCTAAACTCACTAGCTAGGTACATTGAATTACAAGGTAATGTTACTGAACTCAATCAACGTGATAAGCATGGCTTGTTAAAATTGACTGACCCACACGTCCTAACGAGATAAATTACCGTAAACTTGATTACAGCCAAACCGGTTACGTTTACTTGTTGGTCAGCTCTGTTGACAGTGCCAGTATGCTAAGCTTAAACAAATGAAAAAGAATGAATCATTCTCACCTGAATTATCCCTATAGAAAATGACAAAGTCCTAACAATAGAACAAATGTAAGAAGAAAAACATGACTGTTCATTAATTGGAGCAGTGTGTTGGAAAGTTCTGCTTCAGAAAATCAAGCGAGTAGTTTGCACAAGTTGTTCTTCGACATGGTTACGTCTAAAGGGGCCTCCCTAACGGACATCTCGAAAACGTCTGGACGACAGAGGTTGCCATAAAAACATGTAAGAAGTACGGGTTGAGTACGGTGCCTTGAATTTGCGACTTCTCCGCAAAAACCACGTTAGTCGCCATGTCGTGTTGGGGGTAGAGCTTTTACACATTCAGAACTCAAAGACGAAAGATGGAGTCTGTTCAGTTCATGTGAATTTGTTATTCTCTTTCTCTCTTAAAAAAATGGTAACAAATTCTGTATAAACGTCATGTATGCACTGATGAAAGCTTCCACCTAGTTTTCTGATCTATCTCAGAATATGTGTTAACCCTCTCGTGTCTATTTCTATTCTCTGCTCTCTCAACGAAGAACTTCCTACCGAACTGTTTTGTGCGGGAGGCTAAAAAATACCTTTCCCACGCCCGTAATAGTTAATGACCTCGGAAGTTGCAAACGTAAATCTGTACTACTGAAAGATTACGTAAGCTTCGTCCAGGAGTAATGTAAACTAACTCCATTGTTTGTAAGACGGTAAATGCGGTACCCTGTGATGAATCAGCGAGAGCCTGGGGCAACGGATTAATAGGATACTATTTCCCAGACCTCTGATGTTTAATAATAACAAGTTACAGAAAAGAGAGAGAGCTTTGTCTTAGCTGTGATAATTGGACAGGATGTCGATTTCTAGAAGAACTAGAAAGCCAAAAGGCTTAGTGATTCCTTGCCTCATGATATATATTGTTACAAACATGAATCGCCCACATGACAAGCATGAGATCCCACACAGTTATCCTACTTGAGATACCATCTTAGTAAGGTCAAAACGTTTTGAAATCTCGTGACCCAAAAAGACCTCTCACCTCCACTTAAAACAATAGGGATCACCTACCCTATATGGCCATCAACATGCTAAATATGAACAATTCACAAACTAAGTATAAGATCCCTCTTATTTATCACCCTTAAAATATCATGCATACAAGGTTTTGACCTTTTGTCACCCCAAATAACCTTTGACCTACACAAACATGAGAAAACTCCCAAACGGATATGATGCTGCAGGGGAACAAATTATATTTTGTCGTGTCTAATAACTTGATAAAAAGGTAAACATGTTTATTTAATCAAAATTATAGCACTTTATTTTGTCGAGTTACAGCTATTGGTGGCAGCTTTTTCATATTTGATTTTTTGGCATGATGCCCTTCCCAATGGCTATGAGGTCCTTGAAAAGTAGCAAAAACTGATATTCCTATTAAACAAGAATCTAGCATGACTTGCAATTTTGCCTTTAGTCTACTTAAAGACACAACACACAGTACAAGTTTCCCTGGTTTGCTGCACAGTAGTCATTTGTTTAAAGCTTACCTGAACTACTGTAAAGTGAAATAGGGCGTTTAGAATACACCAACATGGCATACAAAGAAATTTGCCTAAACCATTGTTAAACCATTCAGTCTCATCAATAAATATCTGTCAAAGCTTCATCTCCTCAAAACATCATGCATGTGATGAGTAACGGATGCATCATTTGAATTTTAAAAAGTTTGGGTGAACAAATTATTGTTGAGCAACAAATAGCTAAATTTCTGATCTGTGAGAATCTTATTCCTTGAAAATAAGGCTACTGTAATTCGTTATTTTGAATAATCTATCATTCTATGTCCACAAATAATGGTTTTAAAAATATGGTTGTTTTCTGTCAAACAAATGCCCTATTTCCCTTTAAGGGCTAAACAGAGACACTGTTTATACAGTAAATGGTTAAGTCCATTGAGCACCTGGCTCAACAGACTGTATGATTTATTCTGGACATTGTGGTTTCTACTGGAAGTCAACTGTGATAAATTATGTCAGAAAACAGTGACCAATTTGAACAGAGGGGGGTCAGTTACAATTTGATTCATTCAATTAAGCAATCACAGTTCATGCACGCTCAAGGGTATTTGATCCAAATGATCAGTAATTTAGTTCTTTTTATAAAGCTAATAACCCGTGGTATATTTAATCAATTCCAATTTACAATTCATGCATGCTCACATGTCCTTATGAGGATAGTGGCATAAGGTTTGCCAAATAATAATCTTTGATACCAAATTTAATGTTGTCTTCATCTTTTCTTTATGGTTATCGAAGAGACTATGTTGGTAAGTCCTAAAAGAAGTTCTCAAATCAACAAGAGGATTCTACATTACAAGTATAAAATTCACTAGAAGGACCGTTCTTTAAATATTGTAGGTTCAAGTTTTTCACATTTTGACCTCCCATGACCCCAAATGACCTTTCACCTTGCCAAAAAAAATAAGGATCATCTACTCGATATGGGCAATCCACATGCTAACTATGAGATCTCTCACATTTATCGGTCTGGAGATATTGTGTTTACAAGCAATTTTCAAGGTATTTACCTTTTGACCTCTGGTAACCCTTGTACTCAATAAGATACACCTACCCACTTCGTATGACATCTTCTTAAGCTTCTCTTCTTGAGATATCGTGTTTACATGGTTTTCACAATTTGACCCCTGTTGACCCGAAATGACCTTTGACCTCCACTGAAAACGATAGGGTTCCTCTACTCGACATGGTGCAACTACACACTAAACATGAGATTTCTACAAGCTTCCTTTCTTGAGATATCGTGTTTACAAGGTTTTCACAATTTGACCCCTGTTGACCCCAAATGACCTTTGACCTCCACCAAAAACAATAGGGATCATCTACTCAATAAGGGCAACCTTCATGGAGATATCGTGTTTACAAGCAATTTTCAAGGTATTTACCTTTTGACCTCTAGTGACCCCAAATGACCTTTTGACTTTCACCAAAAACAATAGGGATCATCTAATCAATAAGGGCAATCTACATGCCAAGTATGAGATCACTCAAAGTTATGCTTCTTGAGATATCGTGTTAACAAGCAGGCGTCACACACACACATACATACACACACACATATACATCCACACGACATCACCATCGCATAGATTCCTTGCCTGCCTTTGGCAAGGAATCAATAATTAAAGAACGGGAAGATAACTACATAACACTAGGGCAATTCAACTACAAGCCCACCAGTTTCCTTCCCAAAGCTTCCAAAACCTGGTTTTCTTTGTATGTTTTAATTCCTACAGGTATAATGGGGTCAGATTGTATCACACACAAACGTTCAAAATTGCTAAAAATACAAATGACAAACCAGGGGTCCAATCTGACAATTTTACTGAAAAAGGAAAACTGTGAACACTTTCTCAACACTCAGGAAGTTGCTGTTTTCTTTCTTCCCAAGAAACATCACAATTCAATTCACTCACTCATCAAACTTACAGAACACTCCCATCATGATGAAGTCATAACATTAGTACTGGTAGTAGTGCAGAGTATACTTTCAACTGTAGCTTGGGAATTACTTTTTCCCTGGAGGAAGGATGTGCATGGTTATAACAAATTAGGGCTGGTATTTCCGAGTTAAAGTCTATCAGTAAGCTTAATCATTCATTTCTGCAAACTTGAACTTTTGATACTCTTGAAAACAGTGAAAATACTGGTGAAATACAGTATTGTATATAAACATGTAGAATTTTGCCTAAAAAATAACCCAACATTGTGCCCTTTTCAGTTGAAAACAAATTTAGTTTGTCTTAATAAGTGTCCCCCATGGATGCAGACATGTGTACTTCACCCAGCACGCACTATGAGAGTTGAAGAATACACTGAACGGAGCTACTGTAGCATAATACTCTAAGCTCATCCTTGAAAGTACAAAGACCAGATTTTCAACCACAGATCAATGCCACAACAAAACAATTTTATTTCCTTGTTTAGTGAAAAATTCACACAGCACAGTGTTAAATGTGCAGCCAGTTTATGTGGACTTTAATGATGACAGGAGCTGTACAGCAATAGAGGACAACAGACTTCTAGAGGAAGAACATCTGTCATATTTCCTCCAACTTCATCCATTCATGAGTGTCCCCCCTCGCTCCCACCCCCTAATTCCAACAACAAAGAGGATCTCCAGTTGCACTAGTTAACATGTTAATTGAAATAAGATTTTCTCTCATTTGCTGAACTATTTTTAACTGATTTTTTTTTCTTCACATATCTCTAGTACAACTGCAACACATGTAAATTAACTTACTATTAAGTAGTTCTAATTGTCACAGTCAGCTGTAATCATGAAAACTACAGTAGATGAAGCAAGAAAAAACAAACTCGCCATATTACGTACCGTAAATAAAAACAGGCCTGCAAATACACTTGGAAAGTGAAAGTCACCTGCACATACAGTACTACTGTAGCTAGTGAAGTCCAGATATCATAACCTCATTGTTATTTGATGTCAGTAATTAAAAAAAAAGTATGCTGGATTGAAAGTTCAGAAAGTACATGACTGTGACACTCATGAGGGAGCTGATCCTGTTACAAGAAAAGAAACAGCTGGGATGAGGGTTTCTGTTTCTGTGAATTATAGTGGCATTGGGTGCACAGAGAGAGAAGAATATCAATCACTGTTACTACAGCAAGACGCTACATACTGATGGAAGGTAGATCTACAATATAAAACTTATGATATAAGTTGTCTTTTAGTTACATTATCCCAAGTTGTAAATTTACCAATTGTTCCAACCTACACCTAAATTGAAAACGTGGTTTCAGAAACGATAGACCATACTTAAATGTACACAATGATGAATTTGCTACTTCAAGCTAAAAGGAACATGCTACATAAAAGTTTCTATGATTCTTATTATGAGAAAAGTTCAGTATTTCTTGTGACTTTGACCTCCAGTATTGGATATAACACATTCAAAAGTTTCCATGATTCCTTTCATGAGATATGTATTCATGTTAACAAACTTTTCAGACCTAAACCTTCAGTGACCTCAGATGAACTCCACCAAAATAATACAGTTCTTCTACTTAAGTTAATGCCTTATCATATTACGTATCAAAAGTTTCCCTAATCCCCATCTTGAAATTGTGCCAACAAGATTTTCAGCCTTTGACCTCTGTTGACTTCAGATGATCAATGAACTCCATAAAAACAATAGGATTCTTTCACTTGATGTAATACATACATTCAATACCTAAGTATCAAAAGTTTTCATGATGCTTGTCCTGAAACTTCTCAATGTTTGACCTCTGGTAACCTCAGATGACCTTTGACTCCACCAAAACAACAAGATTCTTGTACTTGTTGTAGTACATTCAGACACTAAGTATCAACAGTTTTCATGATTCCCATCTTGATAACATTTTCAGTGTTTGACCTCATGAACTCAGGTGAACTTTGACCTCACCATCAACAACAGGATTCTTTTCCTACTATGAGGCATCTTAGTACCAAGTTTGAAAACTGTTTGCCTTCTTGAGTTATCATATGATAAGCTATGCATCACAAACACCCACATGCAAACACAGACATGCAATTATGACCACATATGTAGGTTTCTCTTTTCATCAAAACCGATAGGAAAATTTATTGGTGTCCGTGCATGCAACACACATAACACCTAATAATCTGCTATATCATTCTGACACAATGTGAGATGCTTCCAAGGTTATTTAATAGCAGGTGTCATTGTTGTAAAAGTGACCATACCTTCCCAAAAATGTATCTTCCTGGTTCAAAAATCACTTTTCTTTCGAGAAACTCAAGTTCTACCATTTTTAGGGTTGCCAAGTCTACATCCAGCCGCTCATTACACATGCATGTACATGCACATTTACTATTTGAAACGATAAGCCTGGTTTAGCAAATGATTACTTCAATATAGTGAGAGCAACTTCTGAGGATCTAGCATGGCAGTTCAATGAACATACTAAAACAAAAGTGAGAGTTTTGGAACTGACTCTAAGGCCAAATGCCACCACAGTTATGTTATAAATTGTCACCTGATCTACAACAGCTTGAGTCAACTGAAGAAGGGCATGATCTAAATCAGACCATGAAGAGAATGCATCAAACAGGCTGAGGTTGCTCTCTGTCATCGACCACTTCAGCAAAGACGACGAAACTGAAAGACAGAACAGAAAACTATCTATTAAAAATTATGTACTGCATCCATGTACCAATTAAGTACATTGCACAATGATGTAAGAGAAGGAAATGGTACAGTATTTTAACATTGATTCTGATGAACTTGTCCTTTGTCATAAACTTGACATGGTTGAAGAGTTATGTATGGTTCCAGGAACATATTCGAAGAAACTGGCTGTAAACATATTCAACTGCTGAATGGAAGTAATTCAGTCATAAACAGGGTGTGAGATCCAGTGGAACTGTATTTGTTTCCACATCTACTGTATAGCTGAACTGTGAGGCTGAATGAGCAAAGAGTGCGCAAATCAAGTTGTCTACATCCTACATATATCAAAATTACTTACAGGGCTTGCAACCAGGTAAGCTTTTGTTAGAATACATGCACTACGGCACTTTCAGTCCCACAAATCATACTTTTTACACACTGTGTATTCTCTCTTGTGTGAATTTTCTCTTGTGGATATAGCTAGGATACATAAGTTTTATTTAAGTTTGTGTGAATATGAAGGCTCACTAAGGTGCTTTATAAAGATGGACCAACTGGTTGATGCAATATCTTACTATTTTCTGCAATAACAGGGTCCAGATGTCAGATTTATCACAGCGACAGTACATGTACTGTACACTGGATACACTTAAAGACAAAAACTCATCACCCCAGACAGTTTCAATTCTCGCAACTACTGTGTAGTCTCTGGGCCTCTAACACAGCCTGATTAAAATGACTTCTCATATGTATCCCTGTGTACAGTACACTGTGTAATATATGAGGCACTCGATCTGCATCTTTCGAAGTTGCAAGCACTCTGTCTATCTAAGAGTGCTGTAACCTAACCATTTGAGAGTTTTTATGTCAGGAAGTCGAAAAATATAGCTCAGGGTGATGAGTCACTGTCTTTAGCAGGCAGTTAATTCTGTCCCCAAATATCATATTGATCAGTTTCATGCTACCTGGAATTTTCCTTAGACAGGTAGATACCCACAGTGTCAAATATTAAGAAAAGTTTTGAATTCAGTTTGTGTGGGTGAGAGCTTACCAGATCTTGAAAAGATGAACCAAATAAACATGCAGCATAAACATTGTGTGTGTGCCTTATAGTCACTTTACTCTCAAGAACATGTGCTCTAGTGTACAACTGAAAGCATATGAAGCTATTCTCAGGATATTTACCGGGACTGAGTGCAACATGCATTCACAGCCCCCAAAATAAAATTGCTAAACCTTTTTTCTCTACCATTAATACCATACAGGTAAGTATAACATGACCCCAAGGGCACGGTGGTTCCTTGCACAGATGTACAGTATACTGTAAATTATGAAGTAAAAGGAGTATTTTGCATTATTTTGTACAACAGCCCATAAGGCCAAATTTCCAACCATGAACCCTCACTTTCGTAACATAAAATCTGTGAAAAACATTTTCAAGATTTTATAAAATGGCCCACTTTGGACCCTAAACATGATAAACACCCAAATGGAATCACTCCCATATGTGACCAACCATCAACCATTAATGTTACTTAGGCTGTACATACAATCTGTAAGAGTAGAAGTAATTTGCATGATTTTACAACAGCCCAAGGGTACTTACTGTAGGTTCTTTAAACTTTGGAATGCATAGTGTAAAATGATATATGCTGGAGTTCATATAAATATCAAAGAAAACCATTTCAATTAATGCAATAAATTGAAGATGTTGACTCTAACAATACAGTAATATACCCATTCATTTTACAAAGCACAAACAGCTGTGAATCTTTCATTTACAGCCCTCAAGAAGGGGTTCTGAATTACAATAAAGCTCACATCTACTGTATGCCCTTTAAAGTCTGCCAAAAACTGACAGCATGCCCTGGAGGAAACTGCTAAGAACATGCACCAATTGGCAATTAATGACGTATTTTCGCTGATCCAGCCAAAACTTGTCTAGTGTGACTACTGTACCTACTGTACAGTACTTCCCATAGCACTGCTGCTTCTTCATTTGATCATTAAACTAATGTACTGTACCTCAAAGAGTACTTCCATAATTTGCTGGAGGGGGACTGATGGAATAGCATCCATAGCATAAAAATGGAGCAAGAGAAATTCAGTAACCAAAAGTCAAATTGCCAACGGCATGCATGCAGAAAAATTCTTAACTTTCTGTTCACTATTACACAAACTGAAGCCAAAAATGATAAAGACATTGAAAATAAAAAAGGCCATGGTGAGGTACCTACAGTAGTATATCCATGCACCTTCCTACCACATTTGAAGCAAATGGGACAAGGCACTGCAAAGACATTGCCATATAAGGGACTTTACATTCAGTACCGCCCACTGCATGATATACAGTAGGCATCAAAAACAATAGGGCACATCAACTCCATATGATACATGCACACCATGAATGCAGTACACTATGTTTCCAGGTCAGAACTTACCTCCAACCTGGATGAAACAATCCGCGTATACTTACTCCACGGCCACAGTACAGTATATGTGTACAGCACTGGGACCAATTCATAGCACTGATCCAGGAAACACTTGGAATCGAAGCATGCAATTCTGTGGTGTGATGTTCGGCCCTTGCTCTTGTACCTTCATTGTACACTATATATGATACTTGTGGTGGACTGAATTGCTTTGATTCACAATATGGAACAATACTGTATTTTGAGCACAGGCAGTGCATGATTTGTAAGCTTAGTACAGACTTATAGCATAATACAAAAAGTAATTAATTTACTAGTCAACAAACCATGACCTTCATGATCAAGAATCCACCTGAGGAACATACTGGAATGTTTGCAGAATAATCACTTTTAACAAACACAGTCGATCCCCAATTAATATACCCCTCTGAGCTATGCAAATTCATGAATGGCTCTTTTTATTTTTGTTAGTGATCTGCTTGCAGAACACCAAATACAGCACTTGCAGACTGATATTCAGCATCATCATAAAATATGAATAGGAGAAAAACGATTTTGATTTTTCGAAATAAAGTCCTGGAATGACTGCTTAATAATTGCTTCCACACTGTAGAATCAGACATTTCGTGGGGGATCATATGCATCTCTGACTTCCCTGGCCCCCAAGAAAAAAAAAATCAACAACCAGCTGCTATGAATTATATAGGCAGCCGTGGAACACTAGGACATCGCATGTACATGTATGCATTCATACATGTTCCTCTGAAGAGAAGAATACTGAAGGATATGTATTGCCTCAAATTTAACTTCAAAGATACTCACACTGCTTGAAACATGCATTTCTAACTTATAGAAGCAATTAAAGCAGCCAATTCTATTTTGATCTCACACATGCAACCGAATTAATGTTGAATATTATTTGTTCTGGCACATATTTCTTCCATGCACATATGTTGCACATGCATGTAGGCTATACCAGTATGTTGCAACAATCAAACAATTTTAATTGCATGCATGCATGGAGAGCAATTTTTATCTAGGACTAAGGCTACCTTATAACCTCGTGAAAATTGGTGATGGTGTAACTTAATTCTCTGTGAATCAGTTGTTAGGGAACTTAATTTAAGAAATGATAGGCCTATGCACACACAAAAAAAAATATGTGGCATGTTTCCAGGGTTCTGAAAATTCAAGTTTTTAGATCTTCCCAGATTGAGACAATGTCTGATTCCCATGACATTAATTGTTTTATTAATTGGGAAATCTGATGCCATAGCCATTGAGTACAGTATAGCTAGCTCACCTTAAGCTGGCTAATAATCCTGGATGACTTAAGCCTAGGCCCCAAACTGTTACTCACCATTATTTCTGCAGGGATTTGTCTTCACCATGCATTCCTGCAAGATTTTCTGTTTCTCAAGAACCGATTGTAAACCTGTAGATTTTCCTAACAGTTTGTTTATGCTGGATGCCATGTCGCTTGAAGGTTCACCGAAGATACTTTTCAAGAAAGGTCACCCCAGAATAGAGCGAGAGACTAAGAAAGTTGCCCAACTCCACGCTGAATATACAGCAGTGAGGCTAGACTGGAGTCGAAACAGTAAGCACTTTTTAAAACTTGTGAAATACAGTCAACACAGGCATACATGGACAAGAACCAGCTTACGTCGCCGTTGTGGACCTGCAATGATTGGTATAGGGTTTCGCTGTCAATGAAAATCCTTCGAAAATGATTCAAAATGACAACTTTGAAGTCCCGTTTTCCTCAAAACACACCGCCGAATTGTTACTTGAAACGTCTCCGTTTCGATTTCATATTACAAGAGAGAAAAACATTTACCCAGCAGCAAATGAAAGTCCAGAGACCGACCAAACGTTCTTCGCATGCAACTATTACTGTACTTGAAAGCACTACACATATATGACAGACGTCGTTAGGGTTTACTTCCGTGTTGCACAGACCTGCGAAGGACTGAAAAACCACTGATTTATAACAATAGGTGACTCTCCAAGCTGTTGGGTTAATAGGCCCGTCTGAATTGAGTAATCTTACCCTAAAATGCACTGAAGGATACACGAACAATCGTATGAAAGAATGTCATCATCTTTACTCTGTCGAGCAGAAACAGGCCAGTTGCTTTCTTTCTCTCTGATCCTGTTTGGTCTGCTATGATTGGTCTACAGTGGATCCAGATTACGTCACAACGCAATGTTCAAGAAATTCGGTGCCAGTGGAGGAAAAGAATATTATTACCTATGAGTCAGTCACAGTGACTACATGAGGAAGCTTGTCGAGATAAAAATCTTAAAAAAAAAATTCTAGTTTGGTGATATGTTAAAGAAAAACAACTTTTGACACATTTTGTTCAGTGACCCAAATCTTTGCAAATCTCAAACGGTAGATCATACATAAAGCCCATAGGTTGAAAACCCCACCAACAAACATTGGATCTTAATGGCAGTTGGACTCAAATTGGAACTGGGGCCTCACCGGCTCAGTCATTTTTGTCCTGAGATGGTTTTCATCAGGGTAGGTAGCTGGTGGGTCCCAATTTGACCCAAATCAGTTTACAGCATTTTTCCCATCTCCGTCACGAAAATCCGATTGGTCCCACTTATAGCAATGAAGTAGCCTAAGAAACAACTTCAGTCCAAGCCCAATAAACGGGCCCAATTTTTCACAAGTAGAACCCAATTTGGGCCCAACCCGATTAGCTGCTTGCTGGTATCATCTAGTTGCACGCCGCCGTTCTTCCCCTTTCCGCACTTGTTGGTGCGTTCACATTAATTGTGCTGCAATAGGGAGTATCGGCAGTGGCGGAGCTAGCGGCAGTTTCAATCAGAAGGGGTGAAAATGGCTTCTAAGGGGGGCTGTCTAATAGAAAAACCCACTGTTCTCTAAAGATATTGAAGGGAAAGGGGAGATTAGTGCTGACAGGACTATCAGGGTTCCTGTCTAGAGAAGGATCCTTTTCGCGTCCACCTTCGCCAACATTGTAGGCATATGCATGCAAGTTGGTCAAACGGTGATACATGATCTGAACGTATCCAGTGAAAAAAAAACACACAAAGAACGGCAATTTGATTGGTAATATCAGCAAGATCGTACATTTTGAGACAAAATGGTAATAAATAGCCAGTTGTCACAAAGCTCTTTATATAGTAACCCAAAAAGTACTATCTAAGCGGAGCGCCACCATCAGTTGGTGCGGAGCGTGGAAGAAAATTTGGGTTTTCAAACTCACGAGATGTAGGCTGGAAACGGCACTTCATGGATGTTGTAGAATGCTGCATATGCACAGTCTTGAAACAAGAATGTCATGTTTGCAAGTTCTCAAATTAATGACAGCAAAAATAAATCTATGGAAGTGTTAATATATATCAGATGGGTTGAGATGGTGAAGGAATCATAAATTATGCATCTTATTTCATATATTCTTGGGCAGTGGAGTACGATTGTTTGCAGGGTCCCAAGAGACTCTGAAGTGCGCTGTTATGAGTGAAGCTAGAATTGTTTTCTTACTGAGCGAAGGACACGGATGAACGGATATCAAAGAGGGTGACGCAGTGTGATATGGAAATACAGTATTTCCTTGTTGCATTGGGGCAGCCAGAATGTTTGATTAAGGGTGATCTGAGAACATTTGTAGACTATCTAAGAGGGAGAGGGGGCTGTATCGTTCCGAGTTGAGCGTGCCAGAAAAAAAAAATACATAACCCCCACACTTAGATTGCTGAAAATCGCCCTTCCGAGGCTGAGCAAGTAAGCTCCAGAAAATGGTATATTGTCAATATTTTATTGCATGCAAAATAGTCTCATTTTGGGAGCTTTCCGATGAAAAAGTGTGATAAAAATTTGCACATTGGATGAATACTGTACTTGCTTGAATTTGAAGACCGAAAATTGGCAACACCACCTTAATTTCCTTGATTTGGAGGTCACTGAATTACTCAAACTTCAAGTTGCATTTTCTCTACCTTGTTTTTCATTCTTTTATCATTCTCATCTTTCTCTACTTACTTTGTCTCTTTTGTGAAAAGTCGAAAAGGGCGCCAGTAATCCATTTGAGCTGGTCGTGGAGGGGGGAGGGGGGGGGGGATGGAGGCGACCATTGGATCAAAAGTTTCTTTCAAGTCGATCAGAATAAACATGATGCCCTCCCTAGCAAACCTCAACTAGCCCTGGTGAAACCGTGAGTCATTAACTAGCGCAGTAGGAAGATCAGTGTACGTGATTTGGAATTCCTCCAACGTTCGGCTTACGCATACACGAAACTATGGCAGAAACAATTTGAATATTCGAAAACATTTTGCACACTTCTTCTTATTGCACGTCGATTTAATTACAGAAAAAAATAATATAATGCTGACTTTTTCCTCCAGATGGTGCCTTAACGTTTTCTGCAGTAGAGAATTTTAGCAGTTATTCAAAGCACTTAGTTAACGTTTAAAGGAGTCTCAGTATAGGGTAACTAGCAAGTTGTTTGGTGAACACTGGAAATGACAAATTAAAGGGAGCAATGTAAATGGAAAACTTCAGTTTTGCCTATTCACTATGTCAAAGCTTAGCCTGCAGTGTGAAATACCCAAACGAGCCACTTTATAACAGTTCATGTTCAGGTAGAAATAATGATCATTAGTTGCAACTTGGACAAAGTGTTGACATTCGATAATCATCTTATTATCATAGTTAAATATAAGGGCAATAAGGCATTTGTTTCTCAGAAAACAACCATATTTATAAAGCCAATGTTGTGGACACAGAATGATAGATTATTCAAAATAATTAAGGACAGTAGCCCTCTATTCAAGAAATAAGTTTCTCAAAGATAGAAATTCAGTTATTGTTGAACAACTATAATTTGTTCACACAAACTTTTCAAATTCAAATGATGCATCTTCCGTTACTCATCACATGCATAATGTTTTGAAGAGGTGAAGCTTTTGCAGATGTTTATTGGTGAGACTGAATAGCTTAACAATGTTTTCTTTGTTCTTTGTATGATATGTTGGTATATTCTAAAGGCCTCATTTCCTTTTAACAATTTTTTAACGCTTTCCCGTGTATCTGCCTGTCCTGACGTAGCAACCTAGTGCTGTCGAAAGCCTATATACTTAAGCTACTAGGATTCCGAATTTATGCCAAGTCACGAGGGTGGCAAGACTGAGACACTGAGACTAAGTTCCCCAGTTCATCTACCCCTCACCCCCCCCCCCCCCCACCCCATCACCCTTGTGGTCTTCACGGCGTTCTGGGCAGCTTGAATTAGTGGGTAAGTAGGCTAACTAGGCGGGAGAATTAATCAGTATAAATATCGCTTATTGATTAATAGCCATGTATCAATAATGGGAATGCTCACTTGTATTAAGGGAGGGGTTTGGACTCACACGGGCTACATTGCATAACAGAATGTTTCGACCACAATGGCAATACCACGGACAACTTGATAAAGGAAAGTAACTCCATAGTTTTTGAAAACCTCATGAACTTTGTGTCCGTAGTATCCGTATCAGTAGTATCCAGTATAGGCCTAATAAGCGGGTCTCGATACAGCCATTGTTGTGAGCTATTCAAAGAAAGATGTGAATGACGTCATAAATTACTTTACAAGCCACTGGAAGGATCAAGTGTATTTCAACTATTACCGAACCGTTGGACTGGGTCATCAATTGCCCATTGTATGAAGTATAACCAGGAGTGACGTGCTCTTCCTAAAAATTCCTACCTTTTCGCAATAGTTTTAACCATATTTGTGGTCACTTATCCTAGCCGAGCTCCACCCTCAGTTGGCGGAGAGCGTACCAGACAACTTTGGGCTTTAGTCCGACCCCCCCCCCCGCCCGGAAACGTCACTTCCGGTGTGTTCTCCTCTGATGTACCCAGCCCTGAATTTCTCAGTTGATGAGAAAACACTCAGTCTATAAAAAGCTTTCAGATATATCGGTTGAGATGATACAACAATTATAATGAATGATGCATAGGCTACAGTTAATTTTGTTCTTGGAGCACTTGGCGAATATTCTGGCTAAAGTTCCTCACCTTTTTGTCCCAGTAGGGTTTCTCTTTGTTGGAGCCTAAACGTCTTTTTATTTTGCTTTTTAAAATCCCTATGAAGGAAAAAACAAAACCTTTCACACTTTAATACAGCAGTAAGTTGATAATGTCTTTCAACGATCGTGCAATTAAATTCAGCACGTAAGCTAATGACTTAACAAATTTACAATCAAGTTACACCTTTTCATGACCTTAAACCACAACCGCAAACAATTGAAGTGCATACGTGTTGCATTAAGGAAACATTACAGTGAGTGTACATGATGTGCGTTCACACACACACACACACAAAATCTTAGTTTTTTGCGTCCAAAAGTGTAACACGTCTTTTGATAGCGCTATTCAGACAATTCTGGGAAATAAGAAGCTTCCACGGGATCATTTCTCCCATGTGCTTTAGCATTGTTGTAAAATATCCACAAAAGGTGTGAATGTGTCCTACTTGAACGGACAATTAGTATTCGTTTGGTAGAAACTGCTGATTGCTATGACGCCATAATGAAATGATGAGGTATATACATACAGGGCTTCGTTGCAAAATGGGCAAGGGAGGCGAACCCAGAATCAACTGCTAAACGGCGCCATAGGCACCGCGAAGCTCTTCTTACAAAGGTCTGGGCTTCGTTGGCCGTCCTACAGATGAAGTTATGAAAATGTGGACTTTGAAAGGATGCGTTTTCCCAGTGTATAAGTTGACAATTGGGAGACCACAATCTTCAGTTACATTATATGTGGTTAACAGTCAATAATACAGTCAATAATACAGAGTTACCTTGATCGAGGAAGAACATGAGAAAGGATTATTTAAACGGTCTGAAATGTTTCCTCTATATGAGAGGTTTCTTGTCGCAAGTTACAACGTCCCCCTCCCTTCTATAGGCGCCTGATCCTTTTTAGGTTAACTGCAGGGAATGGCGCTTTCGTTATTGACTAACGCATTACATCCATGGATGAGCTATCTTGTTTGTACATTTAAAATAAAGAAATTCTTAAAATAAAAAATGTAAGGTATCTTATCCCTCTGAATTTTAAGTACAAATGCAATCTGTGAGAAAATGAGGCAGTATTAATTTGCCGTGTGCGTCCTGAAACTCCACATACGGTATGTCGTATGCAAGCTGTGACGACGTGGATAACACCCGAAATTGAATAACACATTAGTTATAATTTGGCCAGCGTTTCCATTCTTTTCATACACTTTATACTTCAGCTACACAACCGCTAGTATTCCAAACTGCTGCTAATTGGCGCTACTTTAGAATCAGTGCCCGGAACTGATGTCAGACCTGCGTCAGAGCATGCTCGCTTGCGTATAAATAATACTCAATGTGAATTGCTATGGTGTGAATTCTATTCACACATTGAATAGAAAGGTGAGATATGTTTCGGGTTGGGGGTTAGGTTAAGAGTTAGGAGTCTGGGTTATACGGAATATGGAAATAGAAACACCTAGAAAAAATGCAAACACGGTGCAAAGAGTGGAGAAATAATGAAACAAAAGTAAGAAAACACGGAAACCTCCCTCAGAAATGATTCCACAATTGCACTGATTTTGTAACAACAACTCAATGGTGAAAGAAATATAAATTTATCCACGATCTCCCGATATAAGCAAGAACAGCTCGAAAACCCCGATAAAATGACCGCTCTTGATGATAGGGGAACACACAAAAAAATGGAGGACAGTGTGTAGGTTTGAAGGTTGTTGTCCAGGTGTTTAGACCTCTGATGTCTATTCAAATCTTACCCCCATTAGAAGCTTCTCCGATTGAAGATGGGAATTAATGCCTTTGATTTTTTTTTACTTATTACTTAATATGTACACTTGATGGCTATTCAACCATTAACCTCTTGAATTCTAGAGGAATTTTCCCATAAAAGTGGCCTGATTATTTTAGCTTAATACTTTAGTTTAATGCCCCTAACGTTTTGACGTTTGACATTTTTTACGACCTAGGTGCAGTTGATTTTCACGTGTCTAACAAAGTATTTTGAATATGCATTTTGCACTGATTATTCATGTTTAATGATAATTTGGGTGTGGTTATGCATAAATAAATATGCAAACATGTAAGTTGGATATGATTTTATCCGTAGATTTGTAATGATTTGAACTATACCAATTCCCTCTTGTCCTCCAGGTTCGTGGCATAGTGACCTCTGTTCTGATAAAACAAATGTTTATATGTTACGGTTATGTTACGGGTTCGCACCCAGGTATTAGCAATGTTTCTTCAAGTTTTCCTTTCCTCTTTTCCACAGCATGGGTCAAAATTCACTAAGACAAACTGAAAATAGGAGTAGAAATAAATATCCCGGGACTGAGGAAAAGAGGTGAAAAAAAAAACCATGAAAAGAGCGCCCCCCCCCCCTTTAGCTTGTCAGATTGAGAACCTGACATCACTGATTGTTACTTAACAAGTAACAATATGCATATTACTTAAAAATAAATTAACTTAGTTACATACTAAGTTAACTTACGGGAATTCCGAAACCGTCTGAAAATCCGGTTTTCCAGCGCCGCGGTAGCTCCATTCTTCTTGTCAAGAGGGCGATAATATTGCAGGTGCGCGAAAGTATCCTGACTTACCAATGGTCGTTAATTTTACTGGCTAGAGTAACACACATGCCGCATCCTCAATGGGGGATACATGCAGAATCCCCCACAAACTATTTGTGAAACATTCAGTTACCAGGTAAAGGACTGACACACCACACGAGGTGCGTAAATATACACCTCCCTGAATTTAGATTTATCCGCGGGTTTTTCCTGGTGTACTGGATATTAACATTCCTCCCAATTCTCGAGCACTCTTAACAATGCAAGCCACCGTAATGAACAAAGTCCACTTCCTCGTACCTTACTCTTAACGTTCCGGCATTTGAAAATATGTGTTCCCACCGCATTGCTCGAATAAGTGAACTGGTCAAAGGAAAGTTCCATAAACACGTGAGGTCACATTGGCGTACACTAAAAAACATGACCAGTGTTACGCAAGTGTTAGCTCACTTACTTTGCGGTTTCAATGATTCAGTAATGAATAGGAAACGTCAAAGCCATAGACATGTATGCAATGAAGAACGCTGAATTAGGTGTATTACAGTCTCTTTATTTAATGTCAAACATGTGCTTTTACTTGGACACTAGTTATAAATCGTCCAAAAGCAAAGGCATTTACAAACTTGATTCCATGTAAAGACAGCTTTGATTACATTAACATAATCACATTATCAATAATTTTAATGATATGGTCTTGTGAGCATCGGTCATATTAAATAAATTAACCGTGCGCATGTATCCAATATGACCTGCAGCCTACATGTCAAGACAAATTATCTTTCGCAGACAACTTGCCAAGCTCTAGCCTAGCCTGATATATCAGCTCTGGCGCTTTGAAGTTCTATGTAGCACTTTTTTACACTTTCAACATGACCTCTCATGAAAGTCTTTCAACAGTTTAGTCAACTACACGTGACTGTAACACGCCCAATTCCCTGACGATATTTACGCCACTTTGACTAGCAAAAAAATATATATAGCCATTCAGAGCAATGAATCAAATCGTACGACTGTCTCAAGTTTCGATTAAAAAAAAACTTTGAAGAAGTGATGGCGCTCTCTCATAATACAAAGTTTGCTTACAAGATGAGTTGAGGGAGGTGGGACTTAGACGGGGAAAGTTAAACTTATGGTAATCCTGTTGAAATTACATATATATATATATATATATATATATATATATATATATATATATATATATATATATATATATATATATATATATATATATATATATATATATATATATACAAGGATTGGAGAGGTCCATCTACTAATAATAAAACTGAAAATAGCGATGAGTTTGAAATTCATGATGAATCAAATATATTACGCCAATATTTCGTAAGAAAACACCTTACATCGTCAAGGCGAAATAGCAAACTGATAATACAAGTCAGTACATTACAAAAACAGCTGTAACAGAAGTAAGTGAGTAATACCAGCTCAAAATAGCTGAAGATTAAAACTCTGGACGTTTCTATTCAGGGTAGGTTGTAAGTCCTTAATGAAAAGAGACTCCATGATCTTGCGTCTATACCAGGCATTCTCTGCATGGAGAACTTTAATATCACCTGGGTTTGGAAGTTTATGGGACGCCGTTTTACAGTGATCGTGTATGGAACTGAATTCTTTGAAATAGTCAGCATTTACATGTTTTTTAAATCTATCACAAAGCCTGAGTTTGGACTCCTTAATATAATTATCTTTACAAGTTTTGTCTCCACAAGGAATATGATAAATACAACCACTGCTTTTAAGATCAGGAATTTTGTCTTTAACCTTGAAAAATGAACCAATTTTAGAACATCTGAAAGAGATCTGTAGTTCTGTAATTTAAGATCTAGATTACTAATGGGCCCTGTCCCCTGCACTGTGGACGAGAATAAAGTCTTATCGAAATTCTATCTTAAGTTACCATACTGTGGTAATATATCTGATCAAATTGCTAGATCTATCTCTAAGTCTTTCAAACGTTGCTCTAATGCAATGCAATGCAATGTATGTCAACGTCTGTTTGTATGATATTTAAACATAAGCAGAATGTGAGGAGATTGAGTGCATTGGAGATTAAGGGTGCATGGGGTGGTGGTGACTGCTATATTTGCTTCTTTTACCATCAAATATTCACTTGCAATGATCATTGCAAATATTTTTTTTTTGTGATACTCGAAATAATACAAGATTTCCTTGAGACTGTAGACGTCAACGTCAAATAAGCTGTTTGTATGAGTCCACATGTTTCCATGTTTCTCAATTTCCAGTTTCAATTTTTTTTTCAAATTTACCTTGTTGTTTGGTCTGAACCTTCTGCATAAAGGTGACGGAAATCCTGTGAGTTTACAGTGACGTCATTGTAGACTTAAATTTTCACACCGTCTGTGTAAGAACTTGGTTAATCTACCTTTCCCCGAATTTTTTGCTCCTGCTGTGTTGGCTGCCATTGGATTTGTTTTATAAAACAAAGGCGCTTCAAAAGTGACGTTATCGACCCACTCAAAACGTTTACCATAATCTTCGTCATCGTGATTGTTGGGTGTGATGTATATGCTGATTTCAGTATCACTTGTTCGACTAGCCGAATTGGAAAGAGACTAAGGAGGAACTCTCCAAAGGTTCGCCTCGTAGATCTGTATACGTTGCCTTTTGTTCTGTAAAAAAAAATGTATGTTGGAGCAAGTGATTTGCAGTAAGTAAGTGCAGCTATTTTGAACGTGACTGGATGATTAGTGAATTAACGAACTTTATTACTGAAAAAAACGATACAAAAGAAGTAGTAGGTGTATTTGGTGGCAAGGCCAGGACAAGATGGGGGGGGGGGGGGTGAAGTAAAGATGAAAGGACTTTGCTGCCCTTTAATTAATCCATTGACAATGTTGAGCATCTGCTAAAGTGCTAATGCTTCCTCATCATTTGACAAAGATTTCTCAAAAAACACGGAAATATACCTTGTTTCTCCTACGTTTCACACTTCTTGGAGGGGCCCTGTCAATCACACGTTCCACATCGATGAGCTTCAAACATGCTTAGTGACTTGTGTTCTAATCTCATCGCCAGGTGTATACACTACTATCTCTTGTAGAATTTGGTATTTACATTGTATTCTGTCCACTTGGGTTTAGGCTGCTTCCATTAAGGAGCTTAATAATTTGATCATCATTAATAGGTCCATGATTTGATAACAGAACGCTCCATGATTTGATAACATTTGTGCTTGTGTTAACTGAATGATCCATACAGTCATCTATAGGCGTGTAATCTACTGACCACACTCTCTTAAAGGGAAATAGGGCGTTTGTTTTACAGAAAACATCCATATTTTTAAAACCAATGTATGTCAATGCAGAATGATAGATTATTCAAAATAAGGAAGGACAGTAGTCTTTTTTTCAAGAAATAAGTTTCTCACAGATAGAAACTCAGTTATTTGTTGCTCAACACTAATTTGTTCACCCAAACTTTTCAAAATTAAAATGATGCATCTTCCGTTACTCATCACATGCATAACGTTTTGGGGAGATAAAGCTTTGGCAGACGTTTATTGATGAGACTGAATGGTTTAATAATGACTAAAGCTACTTCTTTAGAACGTCATGTTGGTGTATTTCAAACGCCCTATTTCCCTTTAAGGAAATACGTCACCCGGAAACTAAGAACAACCTGGTAACAAAGGCAGCCGTGGGGTGCATGGTTGATCAAAACTGTCGTTTGCATATAGGATCAGTGCTTCCACATTCTGAGTTTTCCTCTCCGGAAATGCAATGCAAAATTCCCTGAAATCGGAGCGGCATTTCCTGAGTGAGATTTTCAACAACGCCTGTCTATGTACATTGCCGCCGCCGCTGACTCATGTTGATTATGGGAAATTGCTCATTAGAATGCTGCTTTAGCAACAAAAACAAACACGATTCCGACTGAAACAAAGTGCAAGGAAAAATATTGACTCATTTTTTTTTCCAAAATAACGTTTGTTCTCCTTTGAATTTTCAGAGTTCCCCAAATTAGGCCTATTGCTCTTCCTGAAATTTCCCGGAGAGCACCCAGATTTCCCGAATTCCGGATAATTTCACGAAAAGTGGAAGTACTTTGTAGGATAAATATCTTGTCACATGTTGGCAAATGTGTGTTTCGTTTACTGAGAGCCCTGCGATAATCTTAACACTAAACTCTTCTATTAGGCAAACTTTGATTGGTCAATACCACTCTGCGATCGTTGTCAGTTGCAATTAAATTTTTCATAAAAAGAAACATGTCCTTTGTTCTAATATGAGTGAGAACGAAAAAGATATCTTTTGTAGTCTTAATTGTAATAAAATTATGGATCTGTTGAATCTCATGTTCGAAGGACAAGTATAACTTGGTGCTACATGCAATAACAAAAGAAGCCCATAATGTCATGAAGTTGTGTTTTGTGTTATATGTTTTTATTAGGTAATAGCAGATTAATAATCTGTAATTACAACATAATAATCTGTAATGACAGATTATTGATCTGTAATTAACTTTATTAATTTGTAATTTTAACGCCGGGACAGAGACGAGCTGTACACCAGGCTCGTATGCAACTTTTTAAGTGTGTGTGTGTGTGTGTTGGGTGGGGGGGGGGGGGGTCGACGTTACCACAAGTGGAACATTTTACCCGACAATTATCACCGTCCAACAAATTAAAGCTCATTAAATATGTAACTAACATTGACATGACACTGATGAGCTTAAAGCGATATTCATATGCTTAAAAGGTGTTGCTTTATTTATAAATATATCAATAATACCCTTCCTAATGCTTTTAGTGATATCGTCAACCCTGGCTTTCCCACAGATGCTCCACCCATTACCAGGAGTAACACTTTTTTCAATCGATAGACATCAAAACACGGCAAATTTCACTTAAATAACTACCGTATTGTTATAAAATTTGGAATTTTCTCCCAATAGACATTAAACTGTAAAACTTATGTTACTTTCAAGGGTAACGTAAAAGCCCACCTAATCATGCAGTAGCCTAACCGATTACTTTACTTCCTCATTCTTTCTTCTCTTCTTTATTTGGTTTTGCTATTTTTCCTGGCCCTATCCTGTCCAAACTATATTTTTGTAATTTGATTGGGTCGACGAATGAATGAATGAATAACGTAGGCCTAATATCATAGGCTGAGTGGAACTCCGGATCTTGTGGGGGGGGGGGGGGGGGGTGGGGGAGGTTGTCAGAACCTCTGTACTCCCCTCCCCGAATACGGGTCTGTATACTGCATGCTCGATAAAGTAACCATTGATAACACATTACAGATTTTAATAACAGATTGTTAACCTGTAATTAAGATTATCAATCTGCAGTTACAGATTGATATTTTTAATGCAAAAAGAAGGGCTGTACACTGCAACCTCAGTAAAGTACGGTAGTTTAAAATGCAACAAAGAAGGGATGAAAGCGAAGGGACGTATTCCACTCCCTCCGTAAAGTAACAATTGATGAGCACGTTATTAATAAGATCAATTTTTATTGTCATGGCACTAACGTTCCTCCAATATGCATAATACATCGATGATTGCAATGTTGCCGTTGCCCTATTATGATAGTATACACCGCATCCGGGAACGTTTTGCTAAGTAGTTACGGTGGCGCCATTCAGTGTAATATATACATTAAAATCTCGAAATTTGATGCAGTGCCATTGGTTGTCGCCATACGTACAACTTGCACACAGTACATCTGCAAATTTCAATAGTGGGTTGTACCATATCATTAAAATTATGCATGCCCATGTCACAAGCAGTTTGATGCTTAACACATTCTTATGAAATGTTACAAAAATCATATTAAATTGTGCATTGTTGCAAATCATATAATAATATATCACATTAGCCTATCTCAATCATATTTTACATGAACCATAATATTTTACAAGATAAACATTTTTGTTGAGGATCGGGGATGGGTCTGGATGAAGAGTAGATCTCCGATCGATTAGAATCGATCGCAACTCTTAAGAGGACCAGCTGAGTACACACAAAAAAGAAACAGACTGACGACTGATTGCGTTGTCCGAGCTGGGACTCATTTATTTCGCTTCAGCAAAGCATTATGCGTTGCCACGCAGTAGGCCTACATGTCCCTGCAACAATTAAGTAATATTCAATAACCCTGTTTATACTGCCCCAGGCTGCAATGAATACTTTAATTTTACTACTGCCTTAAATAGTTCTCAAAAGAAATTCCCCCTGTATCGTAATGATGTTGTTAATAAGAGCAAATAATTACAGCATATAGGACTACATATCACCCTACCAGCAATATAGAGCTTATCTGATGGTAATCACGCATTTCGATTACATAGCCTGCATGAAGAGATTTCTTGAGGGTGTATCTAGCGAAGTTTCTTTCTCGTGCAGTGCACGATGATTCTTTTAACAAACTAAAGGTTAATAGTCTGCTTTCCTACTGCGGTAGAAACCTAAATATGCTCAACCTTTGTGATGTTTTCTCCTCATTTTCTTTTTTATGTGAAACATTTCAATGTTCTAACACACACTTGGTAAATACTGGTAAAAGTTTGGGGAGTGAGAACATTTGCATATACTTCGAAAGCTTACAGCAATTTACAACATAATATAGTTTGAGGTAACACATCTGATCTTTAAGTACACTCGGCCTTCTTAATACTGTAAGATTTTTCTTCTTCATTGTTCTTCACTAATCGATTTACGTTAATAAATAAACACTTTACAATCTCAGATAGGCATAAAAGTAAGTGATAATGTTTGTTACCAGTGGCGCACCAGCAGAAGGAAAACCTTGTGGGAGCAGAATCCCCCTGTCAAATGCCTTGCCCTCCCAACGAAATTCGAAGCGTGTATATGGAAAAATTGCATAAGACATAGGCTGTAAAAAAAATATGGCTGAAACACACAAGGCCAAGAGCATGAATAAGAACTGCCATTTCTTGCAATCTGAGAGGTATTTTTATCCAAAAAATTCTCTGTACGCTAGTGGTGTTGGTGCACCACACATTACTGCTTGCCTGTGTACTAGGTCTTTTGTGCATTTGCCCTTGGAAATGATATTGCCAAAAAAATATTTCAAGTAGAATGTAATTTCACATGTTACATTTCAGAACTGACACACAAATTACATTATCAAACTTAAAACACCGTAGGTATGTAGACAAAGGAAAACACTGTAGGTATGTAGACAAAGGAGTTTCATGCTGTTTTGTACTTTTTTACCCTCAAGTTTCACTAGACAAACACACGAATGTACGGAAGTTAGCTTTTATTACTATAATGTCTCAATTTCCTTGATGACATTTCATTTCTGTTGACTTTGGGTGACTGTGAGCAGGTATGATGTCAGAATTTCACTACGACCATGTTGGAGATTTAAATAGTACTCTCACCAGTGTGACCATGTATGGATTAGTTTGCCTAACCATGGAACTTACACATGGACTACGCTGATAGAAGAGTAGAAAGGACGGTATGTCGTTTACTTACTTCAATCAGATTGTATCAAAGTTCTTCGATGCAACAGTACATTGAAAAGTGAGCTACACTGAACTAGCTGCGCTCAAACCTTTGGCGTTGAAACAATATTAAAAGTAGACGAAAACAAGGAAGAGATACTAACACTTTTTTCACATCGACACTTACAAACGGCAATGTCTCTAACTGGGTGGACCACGACACTTGGTTGAGATATAGTGCTTCTCCTTCAGAACCCCCTTTTTCACCTGTTAAAATTTAAGTTGCTTGAGCGACAGTTGAATACAAAAAAACGTTAACGTACAATTGAATACAAGACGTTCTCCCCAAAAAACCCTGAATGAATGATAATCGTGTATTAATGCCCTCCTGGTTGTCATGGTGATTATTTCATTCTTGCAAATCCAATCCTCTCTTCCTCTTCTTTCTTTTTCTTTTGTTCGAAGTACAAAAAGTCCTGCAAATATAATGAAACGGAAATAAACGTTATCAAAGCTATCGAGAATATCTACCTGTTACGTAACCGGTGGTATGAAGACCATAAAGACCCCGGTGGGCTCTGTGGTTCCTTTGGTAGAGATTAGTTTTCTTTTGTCTTAACCAACAGTAATTTCCAATTTTTCACAGCCCAAAAAAGTATGGACCCAGTTTTGTCCTTAAGGATGCTTATCAGTCACTTATCTGAACTATATAGAGGGCAGCATGCAATGTCAAACTTCATCAAACTCCTATGCTGAAATGGAATGTCAGCTACGTACAACCAAGGAGGAATGTCTCAATGACCATGATCAATTGGAACCTGTCTGCCCCCTCAATTGACCCTTTTTTTAAACAGGGGTTAATGTTTAGATAGCAAGCTGCCCAGCCGTCTCCAATCTGACTGACCCCAGAGGCGGAAGGTGATTGATACAGCACAGGTGGCTTGCTTATTGCAAATAGAAACAATGCGTGGAATATTGATAAACTAACTTTATTGTGAGACGAATTACCTATTTTAAGAATTGAATAAGACCCATTCAGAAGCCTGCTCTAATAATGAACACATAAATGAATGGCAGAATAGCTCCACTAATTTGTCCATAAGAATGCTGATCAGCCAAAGGTACTGACTACAATATGAAAAACTCTCAACATTGTAACATATAATTTGTAGAAAAACTACCACTTTGCACAACGCAGTAATTTAAGGGCCACATGCCCATTCTAAAGTTGGACACACAAATGTTGAACACTGCAAAGGTTCTACCACCACAATGCTAATTTGACAAACCTTTCCCATTATAAAGCAAAATATGTAGAAAAGTTTTGCATGAAATGGTCCATATGGGACTAATAATCCTGAACAACGTGATGGAACCACTACCATAGTACATGTACGTGACACAATTTCCACTGAATACCATACAATCTGTATGAGAAGAAGCATTTGATATGATTTCATACAAGAGCCGAAAATTCTGAAAACTCTGTGTTCCACTACCACAATGCTTATTTGACAAACCTCTCACATAGTAGTAGGCTAAGGCAAAATATGCAGAAAAGAAACACTTTGCATTCAAAAAATGTTCCATATGACACCAATAATCCTGAACAAACTGTAGGAACTTCTACCTTAGAAGTAGTGTGACACGATTTCAACTTAATACCATACAATCTGTAGAAGAAAAAGCATTTTGCATGATTTCATAAAATGGTCCGCATGGCCCATTTGGACCCCAAGCTCTTGAACACCACAAAAGCACCACAATGCATCCACATAGCGGGTAACTTTGTCCAAGATTATATCTTGAGATATCCTGTTAGGTTGGTTTTCAGAGTTTTGCCCACAGATAACCTTTGACCTCCACCATAAACAATAGGCACACCTCAATATAGCAGACCTACATCCCAAGTTTGACTTTATCCCACTTTCCCCTGTTGAGTATACAGCGTACCGAAGCATGTGCCACAGAAACACAGCGTTTTGCCCCCAGATGACCTTTGACCTCCACATAAAAAATGAAAGGACACACGTACCTTCTTAATATAGCAAACATACATACCAAGTACGTTCATCCGACTTTCCCCTATTGAGTTACAACATACTGAAGCAAGTGTCAGAGACACACACATCAACCTGACTGCTAAGGTTTCTTTACTGACGCAAGGAACTAGAAATGAGTGACAATAATAGGGTGTCAAAATGATCTCTTTTAGTTGAAAGTCATTAAAGTCTCAGCTATACACAACCTGACTACTGCTCTTACAAAAGAACTTTTTCTACATTCTGAGATTGTATCAAGGGTTTTGTTTTTTCCTGCCTTACTTTTCTTTATTGAAAGCTGTGGTTTTTATGAGTATTCCTTTATCTTGTCATTTGGGTATAGCATGGAAACTAATATGAAGGTTCACTGTATTTCAACAATTTAGAGAAGTCCCCCCAAGGGAAAGTACTGGGTGCTATGATCAACTGCTGTCACCCCCTCCCCCCTTCAAATTGTACAAATGATAAATGTGGGATCTCATATTAGCAACATCTTTCAGCAACAGCTCCAGTTATATGTAGTACAAGGCATGGACTTCTTAGTGGATTTGAAAACTTCCAAGCCCCTTTGTTCTCAAAAAAACACACGAAGTTGAAAAATAGTGTTCACAAGGCCAGAGAGACTGGGCAGTGACATTCTCTGTAATCTGAAATACACTTTTTCTCAAAAGTTTTCTCTGTACACTACGTGCCAACGGATGGAGGTACATGCACAGCTTAAATGTAGTCCATTAGGATGGAGATATTAAAGCTTCCCCATCGGCTTCAGTGCCTCAACCCAACCCCTAATCTCACAATGAAAAAAAAAAAGCAGGTTACATATAGCTTTTAGGAGAGAGTTTTAGGCCAGATTTAGCCACCCAGCCTTCCAGTTTCAAAATCAAACTTAAAAAAAAGAGTACAGATGCATGATCAGTCATTCAAATGTATTTCAATTACACAATCAACTATACAACATGCATATCTGAACAGTATTTTATTGTGAGAGGGGAATGGTTTCCATTTTTGTTGCATTCTCTGGGACATATCCGTTCTCAGAAATATACACCATTTCCATGTATGTACCATTGTCAGTACAAAATTAGGACACTAGGAAAAAATTATGCCATCGTGCACCTTACCATCTCTGCAGTATATTAGTTCATAACGTCCAATGGGTGAGGACAAGCTCTATCATAACATACAATTTCCATAAACTCTGCACGGTCAAGCCATTTCACCAGTAAAATAAAGAGTTGTAAGAAAGGGCCAAAGATATTACCATTCAAACAAACATATCTGGCATGTTTCAAGTAATGGTCATTATGTAATAGGAAAGCCAACACAGTACAAATGATACATCAAGGTTTTCATGACGTAATATTCAAGTTTTGTGAATGGCTGCTGTATCAAGTACTGACATATGACCTACACTCAGAGCCTCCTACATCCAGCAAAGGCTTTCTCTGGCTTCACGGAGCTACCATATCTAGATTAAGTTTACCAACTATGAAACCAAGTGACTTTTCACCTTCATCAAAGGCAAAGTGAGTGTCTTTTGGCACAAAATTATACCCAGCTTATCATAATGGCTCGACTAAACAATATGCAGTACAGGTCCGTACGCAGCTTTTTCAGTGGGGGGTGTCGATTTTACCACAAGTGAAACATTTTACCCGACAATTATGACCGACAAATTAATACTCATTATATATGTTGCTGACATAGGCCTACTATCATAGGCTGAGCGGAACTCCAGATCTTGTCCGAACCCCCTGAACCCCCCCTGGATACGGGCCTGCAGTATGCATATGCAATATACATACAACACACACGTGCAATAAATGGCAACACAAAATGTCTTGTAGGAGTGTGTAATAGGTGCATGTAACTGTTGCTTTCATATTACCCCCATTTCAGCAAAATGCTGGCTACAAATGGAGAGACTCACATGGGGAGGGGGCTATTTTCAAGTGGTGTCTGTCTGGGGAGTATTTGTCTGGGGGAAATTGTTCGGTTACTGCTAGAACGGATATGCAAACAATAACTGGACTTTCATACCACATAACACTACCATGCTGATATATTCTAATCTCTGTGAACATAATGTGAATGAACTCTGACCCTGTAAAACAGACAGGAATGTGATGTGATGTAGAACTGCAATTAATAAACTCGTTCATACCACAGGATGACAACCATATTATAGACTGAGTAATGTTTACTTCACTAAGTACCACTGAATCTCTTCAAACCTTCACCTAGTCTAAGCACACAGTAAGAAAACATTCTGAATCATTTTCTTTTGAAACTGATGTTATCAAAAATGTGCAAAAGACAACACTGAGACACACAGAATGGAATGGACATTAAAATGTAAAGATTCAAGATGTTTTAGTGACATGAAAACTGCAAAGATGCTGCAGACATGATGAGAGGCAGGAAAGATGGTTGTGCCTGTCATTAGTGTGAGCTGTTGAATTTTAAGGACCACATGATGAAAAATTAAAACGATCAAACCAACCTTAGCTATATACCCTGTGAGTGGACAATTTCTCCATGGCAACAACACATTACATTTATTACCACCATATTTGCAATACAAGCTTCGCTAAAGGACACATGATTTGAGACATCTGAACTGACACATACAGACCTACTACTTTGCTGGAGGAAGGCAGGCATTCTCTACTAAATTCTCTACAAGCTTTACTTGCAAAAATGAGCTACTTTGTAAAGATGATCCACTGGTTGCTCTACAAGCAACACACATTGTAACTAGCTGGTAGCAGCTACATATATCCTTTGAGAAGCAACTTGCGGGTACTTGAGGGTGAACAAATTTTATCTCAACACTCAAAGAAAGACATAATGTTCGAGAGTCATGAAAAGGTCAGTTGATACCACCTGCTGTTCCAACTTGACACCGTTGGGTTTTCTAGCAACCAAAATGTCAGACACAGACAAACAACATACCACTAACATTTAAGGTGATTAATCATCTCATTAATTTAAAAGTGATTGATTATCTCATTAACACTCATGTGACATCAGTCTATTGTTCCTCATCTGCAAATGTTACTGGTTTTCCTGGTTACTCTTTTAAGTGTTATAGCTCTAGAGACAATATTCAGTGCCAGGTACCAAGCAAGGGAACTAGCCACTTCTAATGCTGTCAGAGGCTTGCACCAGGACCCTCAGAGGGGGTCCAGGGCAATGTCCCGGCTAGGGTTTATAGAGGGGTGCTTTTAGTCTTGTAAGCATTGCTATGGGAAAGTTCTTGCAAAACTTTGGGTGTCAACTCATAAGAGTGCTTCCACCATCATATTAACTACATTTTGTGGAGAAGTCACTGGTGGTAAGCTGTAAAACTGATCGAGAATGTCAGGCAGAGATTACTAGTCCCAGGCAGAGTCACGCAGCACAGCTACAAACCAGCTATGTGCAAATACTCCTATAAAGCTTACAATACTATTAAGATAGCAAACTTGACATGCAAACATGGTTCACCGATATTTTATTGTCGCTTTTCAAAGAGCAACTATAAACTAGTGATGTTTGCAGAGAGTTATCAAGAAAAGTATGACATCACAAGAGATGTTTATACCATGACCAGTCCCCTTTAATCAGTCTCAATCAAAGACATTGAGGTAGTGAATCATATGACCTTACATTCAGCTGTTGGTACCGCTAAGAGGTGACGGGTCCTAATACATACACTATTATCAAACTGAATCGCTCCTTCATCTTAACTCACTGCATGCCACATGTGTGGGTGTGTTGAAACTTCACATAAATGTTAGTAGTTGGTAGCTCAAATTTAAGTTTGTTGATAGAAAAAATATGTACTATGAATTCAATTTCAAATTTGAATTGCACACTGTTGGCATAAACATTCACATCTTATCCTGAAGTTTGTTTTAAATGAGGGCACCATAACATTTTTTCTTTGGTTTCAACTTAGCAAACTCAACAGTATTATGCTCAATGTCAGCATTCTTCATTTAATACATTTCTCTGGTCATGTTGTGCACTAACAGAGACAGTAAAGATCTAAGACATGTAAAAATAAGTCTACTATGACCAATGCAACTTTCACTCATGAATATTCATTACGGAAGATTCCACTCAGCATTCTTGGTGGAAGTCAGAGAGTCCAGAATCATATTGATAGGATAAATGAATACTGTGTGAAGATAATACATATGACATTAGCTACTGACGACTCTGGTGCGACTCTCACAGAATTATTCTTCTGACGGTGACAAACCGTAACCCTCAAAGAGGTCACCCCAAAACGTATCATGCATCTAAAGTCACTCAGATACAAAATGAAAAATTCTGCGCGCACAAGCTGATAAACTAGTACATTCTCGTGAACATATATGTATGTTAAAGAAATCATTCATATGATACACAAAATTCCATGGTACTTTCAAAATCCAAACTCAATGCAAACATGGCTTTCACACCCCCGGCTAACCATTCATGCATTCCATTAAAAAACAAACATGTTGCATTGAAGGTGAAAAAATCAAACATTGTTCAATATTAACAAAAGGACAACTACAATTGAGCTGACACTACTCAAACCAATAAAAGTTGAGAAATAATACAGAAACTGCATTTCCTGTTGCAGTTACAACTGGAATACTGCTATGGATATCGTGCTCTGAGTATACACATTTTCAAACAGATTACAGGACAAACTGTTTTGATCTAAGCTAGCTATCTTGGCAATTCCATTTTGAGTATCTGCTAACATTTGTCGATACAATCTCTTTACAAATTTTTATAAAATTAACTTTCATGCAATTATAGTGACAAATACACACACTTATGGCTATTCATCAGACATTTTGCTACCTCTACATTGAAAATGACTTCAGTGTCATTTTCAATGTAAACCTCAATTCTTCAGTTTCGCTTTCTCAATGGTGATTTTGAAGGTATTGGACTGAAACCATTCGTTCTGGCAGTGACTCAAATTCAACCATGAATCAGTTCTTGGTGATGACACAAAGGATTCTATTTTCAGCCACAGAAACAATTCACATATGAAAAAAAAACTTTCAACAAACTCGGGAAGTTTGCTTCACCCCCTTCATCTTGATAATAATACAGAAAAAACTTTCCAAACAAAGGAAAAAAAATTCGCTATAATAACAAAATGAAGATACTTGACTCATAACCAATTTTGAATATAGAAGATATAGTTGACATTTCATGCATTGTCTCTTAATATATTTATCACAATTTAAACTACTGGTTTCTTTGTCTCATTTGGCAAACATCTCTACAAACTTGTAACTCTGAGGAGTTGTTGACTCTCTGGGATAAACTTCTCTGGCAAGGTTGGAAAAGAAATGAAGGAAAACTTCTGCAAACCAAAAGGCATGCAAAGATAAGCAGTATCTCTAGGATTTCCTGAAGCTTGTCTTGCAATCTACACTTTTAGTCATTTGATTAAGAGAAAAAACTTCCCACTTTGTTCCAATTCACTTCACAAAGAGCAAAGCAACAGACTTTAAATTTCATTTGAATCTTATGATTTCATTTCAATTTGAAGTATAAGACCATTACTAGTTGGAAAATTCCTTTAGATGTTTCACCAAACTATCAAAGCTTATCCATTTTACCTGTGTGTGCAAAGTCTATTGCAACTTTTTGTCTACACATGCCTCAGTGGTGATGACATGTCATTCAATATCCACCAACATATTGGGGGCCATGTGAAGCTTCTGGACATGAAATCATCTAAATTTAGACAAATGCAGCCTATCATCTTACTATTTAGTTTGCTTCATCACTGAGGATTAGGTGTTGGAAAAACGTTGCTACAATATTAGCCATTGGCCACTCTGCTTATGTACAAATAATTGTGGCCAGACCAAGAGTAAATTTCAATCAAGTGAAAGCGTAAGCCTAACTGTTACGAGCAAAAACTGTCTGTCCTGGTTTGTTATCAGGCTGACTGGAATGTTCTCCAATTAAATCGATTGTATCATTGCTTCTTAAAGCAAATTTAAGGATATCTAGAACAGTGAATGCAACAGAGTAAATTTCATCATTAGTTATGAAATTGACTGCTTTGAAAAAATTCCAAACAAGGTCAAAGGTTACACAGTCCCTTTCAGACACTTGTTTAACCAAGGAGGTAAAACCTCCTTGGTTTCACCTTACCAATGAGTGCAAAACATTGATTGCACACACAAGAGAGTCAAGGAGTACAGCAAGTAGCGTGTGACAAGAACATTGAACAGTTAGTATGTCTGCAAAATTTTATAAAAAAAAGTGAGGAATGAAGGCAAAAACATGGATGAAGAGAGCTTTTAAGCTGAATAAAAAAGATTAAAAAAAAACAATGGAAATTAAAGGGAAACATAAGCGGTGATTAGTATTTCTTCAGTAGAACCCTGATTTGTTTTGATCCTTTTGGTTGCCGGAGCGCTCAAAGAACATGAAGTCCTGCAGAAGAAACGAAAGGTTCAAAGGTCATTTTTTATTTGACATGCACAGACCTGGTAACAAACTGCAATTAAAAAAAAAAAAAAAAGGAGAAACATTTGTCTCAGAAGGAATTTTGCAACAGGCATTTTTCGGAGCAAAAAGGGGAAATTTTTGTAACAAAATGTTTGAGCGAAGTCGCTAAATTTCCATTGTGAATTCTCTCCAGATTTTGCAATTGTGAACCTTTAATTGTCCAAATCTCCTTTCAAAGATCACACTTGGTCTGGCAGCTCAAACTCTCAGCCCAGCTGATCTGGCATCTTTGGATCATACACGAGAAAATTAGTGAATTTGGTTCAATGTGTTATTTTCCATGATATCCGATAGTTCAATCAAGTATGGTTATTTGCTACATGTATCTAAAATAAATCTGCAGAAGTGTTAAGTATTAAAGTGTTATGTGACAGTGTTAAGTATTAAGTGGTTACATATCAGGATGTTGTGTGACACAAATTATTAGCTTTTTGCCCAAACAGCTTTGCTTGAAAACATTCTCTGTGGCTAGTGCAGTCATTAAAAGCATATGTAGTCACAAACAATGAATGTTCCATAATCACATTCCATTTCTCAACAAGCAAATGCTGCTGTTGGAAATAATTTTGTGAGAGTTGGTGGGAAGGATAATTCTGAAGCAGAGTTTTCTTGGGGTGAAAGACAAAAGTCTGTCATTCATTAGAGCAAATTGAGTACTTTGTTAACTGTGTTGATGCACTAAATAACAGCACTGTAGGAAGGAGACAGCGTTCTGTTTCAACTGGGTAATGGATTACGATACAAAAATGTCTGACCAATGTCTAGTTTTCCAGGTCAAATTTGAAAATGAGGAAATTGGACACAGGTGCACTCTTTTGTAAAGGTGGCATTTCTGTCTCAAATATGGGTGGGTGGGTGGTTGGGTGGCTGGGTGGAGTAAAGCAGAGCAGGTTTCAATCTAATATGCACTGATACATGGCATAATGTCCAAACTGAACCAGCTGCTTTCAAGCCTGCATCAACTTCCCTTGCACACGTGACAAAGCATTTTTCTGACATTCCAGCCATTTAAGCCACACCTTTTTTTCTACTACTCTCCCTTTAATCTCAGGGACATCATTCTTTGGAACTGAACTAGGAAAAAATAGTGAAGTCATGGCTGCTAGTAACTGCTACAAAAAAGACACTCTCTTCTTTCTATAGCAATTAGAAGTCAACAGGAAAGATACCTGCATTGCAACACCGCCACCATGCATCTTTCTAATTCCAAAGCTGTCCATATTTCAAGTTTACATGCGGGAAGCAGAATTAAGGGTCACAACTTAAGAAAGTAATTTGCATAATTCAACCTGAAATACATTTTGCCAAATGAAAAGTGCTACGCTTGGCAATAGCTCACTAAATAAACTACAGTTTAAATACTTTCATTAAGTAACTACCGTTAAATCTCAATGGGAAAAAGCATTTTTGCAATCCTTGACTTAAGTTCTCTCTTTTGGTTCCATCGTTTTTCTTCTACAGTTAACTATGCTGGGAAATGCATCAGTTTCACAGATAATTCTGGGAACCAGATGAAACAGATTTCTTGTTGTTGTTGTTGACTTCATTGTGATCCTTCTTCCTCTTCACCACAGTGGTTTCCTTTTTGACTAAATAGTATTATGTTCACTATAAATGTTGCTAAATGTTATTACCTTCATTTCTTTTACTTGACATGAAGAGACAGACAACAGAAAATAAGCGTCCTGCAAAATGGAATTGATCACCCGAGAAAAGATGGATAGTTGTGAAAAGAATCTGTAATTTTTCCTTCCAAATCAGTAGGACCTGCCCAAGTGCTGCAATGTTTTGTACAGCATTTCCCTTACATCTGCAATGATATTAGCATTAATTTCAAGCTCCTTTTAAGGCATCTATAATGCTAAGTTAACGAAGGGCATTCTGCTGAACTACAATCCCTTCCTTACACACATTGTTTACTGTAGGTCCAAAAATATCTCCAATCCAATAACAAATGCAAGCATTGACAATGCAAACGTTCAAAAGAAAGGTAAAAGGAGGTTTTTGGGCTTTCATTTTTCAAATTTTACTTTCTCTGACACAAAAGACCTCTTTCCTTAAAACGTAACTTTTTAAAATCAATCTCAATTTGTTTAGTCAACCTAAAAGTTTTGAAGATGTTCTAAGTTGTTTAAAGAAAGTCTCAAGAAAGTTTGAAAATGTTCGAAGGCCAGAGCCAGGCCAAAGCAGACCTTAAGAAGACAGTCAGACCACAACGGAACATCGTAAAAGTTGAAATAGTCTAAGAAATTTACTGTCTGACTGTCAGTATCACTGAAGATGATCTAGATTGTGAATCGAAAATTTTGTAGAAAAGGAAAATACATTTAAGATGAAATTACAGCTCTCTCTCTGTGTCTTGTTTATTGTATTGAGAGTTAAAATGACTGGAACAAAAATTAATATCTGAAGAACGACTATGTCTACCACCATCAAAATTCTTTGGAATTCTCAAATGATAAATCCTAAAAGTTTCCTCAAACCAAACAGAAAAGAAAAAGAGACATAAAGGGCTAAGTGCACTTATCAAATTTGTCGTTGCGTTCAGTTGTGGAGTTTTCCATTTTAAAGCCTGGGAAAAGTTGTGCTACCTTTCACTTTATAAAAACATGATGAAAGACAATGGAGGGAAAATCACATCTGAGTAAAGTTGCTCTGTAATCGGCATGACAATGATGGTGCTAAACCAAGAGAACAAACTAGAAAACAAAAAAACCGGACTAAAGACAGCCATGAGGTGACAGGCATGAAGAGGAATAGCGCACGATTTAAAGTGGTAGGGACGTGTATGAAGGAAAAAAAATCTGCGGTGCATGCAACTGAAGGCAAAATCTGAGTTTTGGAATGATCCACCGCAAATGACAGGCGCTTGACATGGACGAAAGCATAATGGCTTGACTGCTGTGTAAAATTCACTTCACAGTGCAATTTGTGCAACGAAAATGCAATATAGACAATGGGTCACAGTTGAAAGACTTTGGCTATTTTTCCTTCTAGTCTGGTTTATCGCAAGTTGAAAATAAATGAAAATCTTTCCCGGGAACAGACTTAATCTGAATAAACACCAAAGACACCAAATTCATGGTATACACAGAGAGAAGTCTTCCAAAACGTATTCATAAAACGAACCTTTCACGAATCAATGATTATGGTTTCTGTGAAACAATGTCCTCCTAGGACCAGGTACAAACCAACTGCTTTGCTTTGAGAGCATCTATGAAGTTCATCATAACGATGATACAGAGATTCAACTGATAAACCTACAGACACATGGTAACCTGTTTTCCAAATCCAAAAGGTCACTACAATCGTACCAATGTAATGACCATTGCTCCAGTTTACTATTATTCTTCATTGTTTTCCCCACTTCTGTTTACTAAATCCTTTCTTGTTGGTGATCTACATAGAATATACTTTCAATATTTAAATAAAAGAAAAAGAACATACCAATCCACGAACAAGCAACCACACTCTAAAAGAGCTAAAGGTGACTTTGAACTCTGGTTTTGCCGACTAGGGATACTGACTCACCGAAAATAAGCATACGGCAAATCTGAAGGGTATTGCATCACACAAGACTTTCTTACTTTTCTCTTCTCAACATCCCATTTCCTTTTCCCTCTGTTTGTGTGTTCCTCCTTTACATGCCATGCTCAATTCCATCACAAAACTTTGCATCATGCAGTTGTTGATCCTACAACACGCTGCCAACAGTGCTTCAAGGTTACGGAGTGAAAAGCTCTGATTACAAGGTAAGTCCGAGAGGGACATCAAGCTAATTGAATTATTTGCACATGAAAGAACCGAACCCAATCCGACAGGTATTGTATTAATAAACTGATTAGTCTTTACACTTCCCCAATTTAACAGTATCCTACCATCGTTCACTTTGTGCCTTAATGATTTCCTTCCTTAATTCTTGTATGACAGGAGACTTTATGCACTAAAATATGTTAAGATTTAGTTCAGCATGTCACACGTACCTATTTGACACATCAATCCATCACATTTACTAAAAAGTTGTGATAGATGGATGTGGAAAAAGAAATAGGCCTTATGAAATTTTCTACTCAAGTCCTCAGTTCGATTGAATTACTGTTGCTGAAAATCATTGGCAGAGTTGTTTCCTGCATGGAACTTTTGAAAGACTTTAAAGGGCCAGACTGGTGTATGCGTTGCAATGTGAATGTGTCAATCAATGCTTCCACTTTGCTTACATTTACTTCCTATTTTGTCCTACATCCACTGAACAGTTCTAATTGCAACAGCCAGCAGGCATAGGGTACGATTGCTAAATCTGCCATTCGTTTTTCTTTTTTTCTCAAAATTTCATCTCAAGAGTATCTGAATATTGGGCCACTGGACCAGCTGTTAGGTTCACTGTTTTTAAACTGTATTTCTCTTTTTATCGGCTTAAGTGTGGATTTGAGGGAACACATGCTAAATCGAGGTGCGAAACCAGCTTCTAAAACTCACAGCTATGATGATGCAGATACAGTGATGATGTTTCTCTATATTTCCTAAAGAGGAGAGAGTAGCAAAGATGACGGCAATACTCACGATAAGGAAGCAGGCGGCTAGGGTAACAGCCTTCATTCTCACATCAAGATCCATTGGGAAAGAGACACCAAAGTTGTCAGCATCTGTGAAATACTCCTTCACCAAGCCAGTCCATTGTTTGGAGATTTTACCGACCTTTGTACTGCCATCTGCTGACATGACCTGAAGTTGAAAGGTCACACATATATGTCAAAACAAACTTCCTCACCACCACTTCAAAGCCATAACCAGTTAATTGCACAAGACGAATGTATCAATCCTGTCCTAACCACACACTGCTGGGTAAGACAGATGTAATATATGTGAAAAACTATTTCAAACGCCTAGCCAATTAAAACACCCTCCAATGATGGTTTGTTGTGCACAGTGTGCATTCTTGCCCTATTGTCCATTTGCTATTGACACAGGAGAGATATATTCATCTTCATGTAACACGTTGATCAAGTATGTAGAACCCAGACGTCTTTTTTAGCTCGAGGTGGTGGTTACAATTTATCGCTGCAGGGACCACTTCAGTGTACTTTCTTTCAGAAAAAAACAGGATTCTTGACCTAAGTATGTTTTTGCAGTATTTAATTGATTAGCATTTTGAGTGATAGTAGTTCAGAAAATGAGGAAAAGTGAGGGCTTTTGCATGGACTTGTGATTTAGAGAGAACCTCTAAAAATATGATAAGGTCATTGTCTTTGGCGTGTATTTACTCCCCAAAAGAAGGAGGTGATGACATATTTTTGCGTTAAAGGTTTACAGCATATTATTTTTCCAGTGTTGTTGACATTCAAGTTGACAATTTGTTGACATTCAAGTTGTCATTCAAGAAAGAGGACATTTTCGCGAAAATTAATTCTGTAGAGGAATGAAAGTTACGGCATTTTAGTCTTCTTTTATAACCTTGCTTAGGAAACAAGCTGAGTTTCTTCTTCCATAGTCCATACTTGTTGTGATTAAGAGTCGCTGAGAATGTTTTCAATTCTTGGAAAGAAGAGAAAACATAACCTTTTATCATGACTCAAGCAAAAAAAAAAATAACCTGACGTTTCCATTCCAAGATATTATCATCACTGTCTATCGATAGCTATGTCAATTGTTAATAGAAAAAAAAGAGACTGAAACAAAGTGATGAAAATGATTAAATGAAACTGAATGAAAGACTAACATCGAACTCAACATCTCCGCACATATTCCAAGTACACAGTGGACCTTCGATACGAAGAATGACTTCCTCTCGCTCGTTCTCGATCGTAAACTTCGGGAAGCAGATACTCCAGGACTGCTTGACGTAACCAATGACGGTGCCTGGAGGAGAGCTCACTTCCAGCTTCTGCAGGCAGCTGTAACATGAGATGAATTTAAACTGTTTTTGTTTCTCCTTTTTAAAGACCATGTGAAGAGCACATGGAAAAGAGCTGGCTTCATTCAATGTTTAATTCGAGTCAGTAGTCCAAAATGTGTTTTTTATGTCCTGGGTACTATAAGATCACATAAAACTGAGGAGAGATATAGCCCTGGCACATTCCCATGTTGAATGTGCCTTTCAACATCATCACCAAGGTATTATATTGTATGCACCCAGGGATTGATCTGGTCTTACTTTCACCTTGCTCTAACTACACCAACAACCAACAGTTAGAGTGCAGAAGTCCATCGACATAATACTGTAAGTGTGTTATAGATTTATTGATTAGCAATTAAAAAGAATCTTGACAATGAAAGAAAACTAAAGATAATTTCATGTCAGATTCTGAAAGTTTTGTACTGCTCCGTTCTCACAATTTGCTAAAGCTATATCGTTCAATGGTTACGAAAATGTTTGAAGAGCATTCCATTCTGTGAATCTTATTATTTGTCAGGGCAACCATTAACTTTTCAACTATTTCACTCATTTATTTTCCACTATATTCCACCTCACTTTTGTTGCAATGTATTAAACAAGGACATGAGCAGATGTTTGCCTATTTGCACTTCATTTGCTATGCAATATTTACTGAGTATAGATGTTTGATGCTCATTTTCTCTGTTTGAGTGTTCATTCAAAGGCATGATAAGGTGATAAGGACTAAAATGCTCCATTTTAAGAACAGCTGACATCAAATGTTCTGCTTCATGTATGTCCACAATGAAAAATTGTAATGAAGTTTCACACAAGTGGTTACTGGTAAGACAGTCTGATTCCATTTAGTCTGAATTCCTTTATACAATTTTCCCCATACTGCACACTACTCTTTTTAAAAAAGATTTTACAAACTAAAATTGAGGTTATTATACCTCTTGAATACTAAACAAATGAACAGTTACCATGGAAACCAGCAAGATGTACATCTGAGTGGACGATTCAAGTGGATAATTTCCCTTTGAGTGTTGTCCAGGATTTTCATGTCAAAGCAGCGGGCATTGCCACAGCAGTTCCTTGTGCAACAGTCGGAATCTGTACAACGAACAAGGTGAGGGGGATATATTTCAAAGAGAGCAGAGGTGATTTGGTAAAAAAACAAAAAAAATTCATATGTAATACATTGAAAAGGGTCCAACTCAAAAATCAGTGATCCACATATATCTTGCTTCAAATTCATGTACAAACTTTGCTCCCAGTAACAGAGACTGTTGCAAAGACTGACAGGCTTTCGTTTTCAATTTCCTGTGAATTTAGGAACGTCTCTTACTACCAGCGTGTTCTTTTTGCATGCAAGTTAGCTTTTCTTTCAAATGATGGACTTACGGCCACGTAGTTCTCTCCAATGGACTTTTAACAACAAGCTGTTATGACAGATGATATCAAACAAATAAATGACACAAATATATCAATTTGAAATTTTAGTTTCATATTACCACAATACCATGAAGTTCATCAGATGTTTAAAGAGGGGAATATACTCTACTATCCTGCTGTATACAGTTCTGGGTAACTGTATGTACATCTTGAGGTATCAAATGGAAAAATTAATATGGAAATTGCTGTGTTTGAATATTTTCCTCACCAGAAACAGATAATAAAAGCAGAAACCACAAAAATGAAAACATCATCCTCAAGAACTGACTTAAATTACTTGGTCAATAGTAAAACCTCAAAATCCTCCTAATCCTGAAACACAAGCCCTTTCAACACTTCAAATACCCCTTGCAATAAAAAGCTGCTAATAATTTCAACTACAGTACATTTCAGAAATTGATGGAAAGATTAAACTTACTAAAATATTTACATTAAATGAACTACAATCAAACCCTCAAAAGTAAAATCTTTACAGTGGCTGTGCACTCAACACTTTACACCAGCTGACAAAGTTTGGCAAGCTTTTAGAAAGACTTGAAAGGTTTCAAAATTAAACAACAGGAAAAGAGAAATGACAGTTTATTTATCAATGACATTACCATCTGAAAAAACAAATTCAAATTAGTTTATGAACCTTCAAAAATGATGTGAAAGGTATGCGTTTAGGCAAAGGAAGACTCTCAAGAATTAAACATAAAAAATGCTGAATGAATGCTGTTGAAAAATATAACATGGTTGTAACTTTGTGGTTTTGTTTAATGTGGGGTCCACTGAAGCAGCTTCTGTATGGTTTGTGATAAGAAACATCAACCAACAGGGTGCAGCGAAATAAGATAGCTTTCACATTTTACAGAGCATGTTTTGAAGCTGTTTAAGCTGCAGTAAACTTTCTTAAATCCCACATTTACGAGTAAACGATGTCTACTACACTTTTGAGTTTGCACAACATTTTGGCCACTCTGTGCAGAAATATGTAATGTGAGCAGTGCCTGACGTTTTCTTCTTTGTCCGGTGAGCTAATTCAGCCCATTGATCAAAGGGATGGAGGGGGGAGATTGATTTCAGTTTTGTTGGGTTTGTTTATTAAAGCAAGCTCTGCACTTGGGGGTATTCTTGATGTTTGTCCCAAAGACGACCCGGTTTAAACGTTGAGCAGGTAATACCACAGAGGAAGTACTAGTCCAGAACACACTGGACAAAACCAGAGACAGTGCTGGAGAGTTACCAGTACTACTTTGGCAAAGTAGCTACGAGTGTATTTGAAGTGATGAGACAGGTGAGTAAAGAGTAAGGTAAATAACATCCATTCAACATGTTTGCATTTGCGTACTGTAGCAGTTGACCCCACTGTGTGGAAATATGTAATGAAATGATAATTTATTACCTAGATAATTCATTCCATGGATTAAGAAAGGATATTGTAATGAGTGGATGTCGACTATTGCTGTTCTTGGGCGGTTCTTGAAATGAGATCACAGTTTGTTTGCATTAATGTAAACTTCACCAGCATTTACCTGAAAGTAAATGGCAACATCACCTTCAGGGATCGAAGAGAGAGTCATGACTATGAGTACAAACAGGAAGTCATTAATTTACAAAACATATTTTCTTTTGTTCACTTTTTCAAGTTGTCCTAGGCCACTCATGTGGAGACGTAGTTTTATTAGTGACACATCTTTACCAATGTAGTTTTCACGATAAACAAACCCTGGATGATGCAGGAAGAGAAACTGATGAGTGACAATACATAATGACAGGCACACAATAATGGCTGTTGATCTAATAAGCAGCTGCTGATGTAAATTAAAGCACTGACTGGCATCTTGAAAATTCTAGGAATGGTACATGAATACGTACAGGATTTGACCCCATGTGACATTGAACTCCACAAGCACCGTACTCACTGTGGTTTGATTACTCGCATGCTTCTACTATAACATCTATCTAAGTTTCTGTTGTATACACTGCAATATTGTCAATTTTTTAATAGAGAATAATAGGGCAGAGAACAGAGGAGCTAGTCCATTTTAGGCTAGGGCGAAGGTAGAGACCGTCAAAGGTTACCAGTAGATAGGTTAGTGGGACCTGGTAGGTCAGGTAGATGTTAGGTAGATGGATGTGCATTAGTTGTGTGGAGACAGGTAAGTTTGGAATGATGTTAATTTTGCCATTAGCCAGTGACCCATATATAACATGTGATCAAGATTTCCTTCTAGAAAAACATGGGCTGCACGTATCCAGTTCACCAGCTTGAACAATCACACCTACACACATGCAGACAAACAAAAGGATGAAAAAGGACACAAATAACTACAGGCAGAATTGACCCTCCCTAAAATGTCTTCCAATCCTGTTTCCACCATGTTTATCTTCTGTTCAGCTGACTATTTTCAAATGCCATCCATACGGGTAAGTGGATAGTGGTCACTATATGCAACTGATAGCAACAACTCCATGTAACAGAAGTGAAGGAAACATCCATCTTCTCTTGTGATAACGGTTTGGACATATTTGCTATATTTTATGTGCAGGATAAAATCTGGTAAGTCAATAATAAACCTTTGCATTTCTGAATCCTCCTCCAATCAATGAATACAATGGAGGAAATTCAAAGTGTCTGTAAGTACCTTCAGCAGCGAAGTAGACTTGTTGACCCAAAGTGTTCTTAACGATGTACTTGTTTGCTGTCTCAAAGCCGGTGAAAGCTGAAAGAAAGAAAAATGAGAGTTTTCCATTAGGCATTTATACTATACTGCATTACACCAACAAGGAAGAGGAGCATACCTACTTAAGGGTAGGCTTCTGTATAGTTTGGAATGCAGTGTGGTGGCTCACAAAATACACATACTGGAAACATGCAACTGGTTGAGAAAGTTCAAAAGCAGAAAAGAAATGTGAAAATCTTTTCAGTACAAAAATTGTTGAGACAGTAGCTAATGGTTAAAATTTTTGGCAAGCCCAAATTTTACTTACAGGTGACACTTCCTCCAAATTGTTACCTGTATGTATACGTACATTCAAGTGTACAATACACAACATCATTCTAAGCACTATTTGAAAGTAGTGAATGTTTTGTGTATTGTTTGCACATAGCTGTGCAAGATCATACATTTTATAGAGACAAGCAAATGAAAGAATTAATCTGAGAAGAAAGTAAAGAATCATAGGGAGAGAAAACAACCTGTAGGATGTAAATTTCTGACAGGAAAATAGTATAGAGTATGGGTTGGTATGCTGGTACTGTAGTTCTGTACACTACTAAGCTATTACTGTTATAGTATATTATTTCATAATGCTACTGTACATCAACTTGTTGTAGTTACAGTAGAACCTGAAAATGGAGAAATGTATCACACTGATTCATTAACCTTAAAGCAGGATGTGATGTTACTCCTGAGTTTTTAAAAGCACACCAAAGTACTGGCTATGCTTCTAACAGTTGTAGAAAGCTATAGAAACAACCATACTGAGCTCTGTTTGTCCAAAATAGCCTACTTTCCACAAGAAATTCATTTGCATAACAGTTTCGTTGTACGGTAGGTTATTTTCAGTGCCATACATCCACCACATGGCCCGGTTCCCCTAATTCTTTTAGCAGAAAAAACTAAATCACTGTTCTTCCCACCGTAATTAATACTCAAATGAATGATATTTCTCCTGAAAGAAACATGGCATAGGTGCTGTTTTCCAGCCTGGTATCAATGGGAGAAAATGAGAGAAGATTAAAGGCAAAGGCTATTTTTCACATTCAAACAGCACATCCTGCTTTAACTAGGGTAACTTTAGGAACTGTTTGTATTATGTAAGGGGATTCAACAAAGTCTGGGGGAATTCTGTTGCCAGCTTAAAATACATTGATTTGATAGAACTTTTACAGTTATTAAACTTAAGTCATATGCTGGCTATCATACACCGTCATTATCAATACTTAAACACTTTTATCTTGTTATCTATTCCTATTCAAAATTGTTTCAGAACAAAAAGAGGTGTCATGAGGTAGTCTGTTAATCACAGCTTTTCCTCTGTTTTCCTTCACTGTAGAATGTGCTGTATCTATATTTTGATGCCTGCATAGTAATGAACATGATTTCATTGGCAGTGTGATAAACATAACAATACTTATTGTAAACATCCAAATCCAATGAATATTCTTAAAATTGACAACTGTACTTTGTATTTGATGTAAGTTGATAACAATTGTTATGTACTGTACACAATTTCTGAAGAGCAGTGTGTATACCATGAAAACTATGTAAGTGGAGTATTTACTGCTAGATAGTTAACAATTCTTTCAAAGCGGAAATTATGATGTTTACTTGCATCCACTCTAGGTTGGTCACTGGCATGATCTCAGGGTTTTATGTCACACTGTGTGTCAATATTGTCACAGAGATATGACTGCAATCAATGGCACTGCAGCAGTAAACAGCAGCATTTTCTTATGCTGTGTGCTACTACAGCCCAGTGTGTAAAAATGAATAATAAATAATCAACAAATAATAAATATCTAATGCCCAAGATGAGCTGGTTACGTTCACTTGTACTGTCGCAGATGTGGTCAGAAGTGCAAATCTGAAGACAGGTTTCAATGAGTAAGGAGGCCTAATTATCTGCTCTCTGAACGCAATGAAAAAAGAGAGAAAAAAACACCCCATCATGCATGTAAGCCTATACAGAAAATCAGGGCTTGAAATGAGCTTGAAGAAGGGCACAGCTGAAATGAACAAAATGGCTGTAGCCTGCAGGTCTATT